>OZ012735.1:942223618-942823618 GCA_963859935.3 Lathyrus sativus
AAAGTATGAGATTGAAAATTTCACCGGAGTGAATGACTTCAGTCTGTGGCGCTTGAAGATGAAAGCTCTACTGGTTCAACATGGTTGTTTGGAAGCATTGAAGGGAGAGGCAGCCATGAACTCTGCGTTAACGGAAACTGAAAAGATGGTCATGATAGAAAAAGACCACAGTGCAATATTGTTGAGCTTTGGTGATAAGGTTCTCCGACAAGTATCAAAGGAGACTACGAACTCGGGGTTATGATTGAAACTTGAAAGTTTTACATGACCAAATCTCTGGTGAATCGACTCTATCTGAAGCAAGCTTTATATTCATTCAAGATGAGTGAAGACAAAGTGTTGGTTGAGCAGTTGGATATGTTCATAAAGTTAATTCTTGATCTTGAAAATATTGATGTGAAGATCGGTGATGAAGATCAAACACTGTTGTTATTGTGCGCTTTGCCCATAACACATGCTCACTTCAAAAAAACTCTTCTGTATGGAAGGGAGTCCCTGAGCTTTGAAGAAGTTCAATCAGTCTTGTATTCTAAGGACTTGAACGAACGAAAGGAGCATAAACCTTCGACGGTTGGTGAAGGTTTGACCGTTAGGGGAAAATTCTTGCGAAAAGATGGTAAGTTCGACAAGAAGAAGGGTAAAAGTGAGAAAAAGTCTTATAGTGGTAATGCATATGGAATTAGGTGTTATCACTGTAAGAAGGATGATCATACAAGAAAAGTGTGCCCTGGACGCCTGAACAATCATGATGGAAAGGATAATGGTAATGCATCTACTGTGCAAGATGATTTTGAACTATTTGATGTTCTTGTGGTTTCAAGCAGCGACTCAAGAAAGGAGTGGATTATAGATTTAGGTCGCACTTGGCACATGACTCCAAACAAAGACGTGCTTTAGGAATTGTGTGATCAAGATGGTGGATTAGTGCTGTTGGAAAATAACAAAGCTTGCAAAATTGCAAGTATCAAAGAAAGTTTTGAGGCGTGAATAAATAAGGCTTCTATACCATTGAGGCTGAAGTTTTAAGTGGTTCGACAAATGTTGCTTGCACAAAACCTTTGCCAAAGATATAAATTTGACACATGATATTAGACCATGTCAGTGAAAGGGGTCTGTTCGAATTGGGGAAACAAAATCTGCTTGGTAGAGACAAAGTCGAAAAAGTGAAATTTTGTGAATCTTGTGTACTTGGAAAATCTTGTAGAGTGAATTTCAATAAGGGAAAATAAAGAACACATGAATCCCTTGATTACATCCATGCTGGTCTTTGGGGGTCTGCTAGGTTTCCATCACATTCAGGCATAAGGTATTTTCTATCCATAGTTAATGATTATTCCAAAAAGTTATGGGTATTCATCCAGAATACTAAGGATGAAACTTTTGAGAATTTCAAAGGTTGGAAGACTCTGGTTGAAAATCAAACTGATAGAAATGTCAATAGGTTGAGAACCAACAATGGCCTTGAATTTTGCAATGAGGCGTTCGACAACTTTTATGCTGCCTCAGGTATTGCAAGACATAAAACTATTGCAGGTACTCTATGTAACACCCCCTTCCTATACCCCCAAATAATTGAATAAATCATTTAGGCACTTAATATAAATTTCATCAGAGTTTATTTTAAACATGGTATAAAAAAGGTGCATCACATTATCATGAAATTAAACGCATACAACACCTGCTCAAGTAGATATGCAACAATGTGCAAGTCATAACAAAGAAATCTTAGTCCTAAAACCCACATCTCAACATTTAGAATAAAAGCGGAAACATCTAAACATTGAATCAATTCATTCATATAAACATATATACATCATTCAGTTAATTCATGTTTACAAATCATCCATAAGCAGATACATACACAAATGTATCACAAAAGAATCAAAACACTTGTATCTCCAAAAAGAGCCAAAGGCTTCCTAACTACCCAGATGTTACATATCAGAGCCAACGACCAAAAACAATGAAGACTCGCTTCACAAAAAGGACCTCCAGCAACCTACTCTGCAATGCCTCATAGAGCATTATAAAACAGCAGAAGGGTGAGAAACAATATCATAACAGTCAATGCATAAAATTACATATTAAAACAAATTACACATACTTCACATTCTCACCACGATTCATTATATAAACCTCAACGCACATTTTATAACTGGGCATATTCGCCAATCATACTTCTATACATACACATTATTTCCACATAACATTTACAATATAACACCAAGCATATACAATATGCGTCAACCCTGTTTATATTAACTCATAAACTCACAAAACATACATACACACACACACACACACACACACACACACACACACACACACACACACACACACACACACACACACACACACACACACACACACACACACACACACATATATATATATATATATATATATATATATATATATATATATATATATATATATCTTCAAGCATACCAATCATTCGAATCATCCACAATTCACATAAACATTTACACTTATGTTCATTCACCATACATCATGCAAGATGTCAACATGCAACTCATAGAGACCGACTCACGACTCTATGCATATGCAAATGCGGTACCGACTCATTTCAACAGGTTCAATTGAAGAACCAAATGGAATCATCGCTCGTTACCGAAGTAACTCCCCGTCGGGCCTACGATGTTCACCCATCGCTCACACCCCACATGGGCACACGATGTTTCAGGATTGCTCACACCCCACACGGGCACACAATCCGATTGCGCACACCCCACACGGACACACAATCCGATTGCTCACACCCCACACGGGCACACAATCGTTCTGTAGATTCACTACGGAATACAGAAATAACCATCGCTCACACCCCATATGGGCACACGAGGTTCTGGAGATTCACTACAGAATCAACCAACACAAGAATGCACACCATGATGCTTCACATGCAACATGACTCATGACACTCATGAAATGCACACATGTTTACAAACACACTCATGCATTCTTCACATTTATCGCATATATTCATTTATGCATTCAAAATATATGTATCACAAAACATATATATTCATCATTCATTCACACCATTCAAACATGGCTCACATTCACAATCAATTCCTCATGCATTTCTATTCAAACTAAGCAAATGCACAAAATTGCCAACCGGCCACACTTATGCTTCACAACCATAAACTAGGATTCACGCCATACGGCTACCTACAGCACATCACAAATCAGCACACAAGCTATTAAACCAAAGAAGGGTCAATCGCCACCAAAACCCCAAGCCACAACAGCAGGGAAAACCCATCCTGCTACGTTCGCTACACGCTCGCCTAGCGAGCTGCTAGCGAGCGTTCACCACTTGCTCGCCTAGCGAACTGCTAGCGAGCACAAACAGAAGCTCCAGACTTTGTTCTCTACCTCGTTCGCCACAGCGAACCTCCAGCGAGCTCCTTGCTACTCCCTTCGCTGCAAGCGAAAGACATCAAAACCATTCTGTCCCAAGTCTGGGACCGTTCGCTGCGCACTCGCCTAGCGAACTGCCAGCGAACACTCGCGACCTGCTCGCCTAGCGAGCTGCTAGCGAGCGTCTGCGATTTCCACTTCTCCCCACTGTTCAGAATCCAAAACCACCGATAAAATCACCCGATGAACTCCAACTCATATCCAGTAGCCTTAGTCTAACATATATCGACTAATCTACGTCATCTAATCACGATTCTAACCGTTAGACAATGATTTCTATCGATTAAACCAATTTCGACCTAAAATGGAAAGTGTAGAAAACTACCAATCAATCCAAAACAATCCAACAAAAATCATACATGATTATTGTCGCTTGCGCGAAAATAAGGTGCCGGCAAAATAGAAGAGTCGCCACCTTTCGTTATTTATCCCTCAGAGCGGGAAAGGAAACGATCGGAAAAACCTGACGAATATGGGTAAGACAAGGTCATCGCAACCATTGTCTGGGTTCGGGAGTCGGTTACGCAAGGGGAAGGTATTAGCACCCCTCACGTCCGTCGTACTCGACGGGATCCTCGCTTGTTTGTTTACTTGGACGGGTTGGTTATAATCTATCTACCTATCAAGGCTGGCTGAAAAAGAAAAGAAAAATGACTCGGCAAAGCGTCGCACTTTATGCCTACGTATTCTCATCAGAGAATGAGAAATCAGAGTCAACGTAGTTCGGCTAACTACGGGGGATTACGGGGGAAGGTTGCTCGCTAGGATGTCGCATCCTATGCCTACGTACTTTCATCTGGTATGAAAGATCAGAGCAAACGTAGTTCGGGAAACTACGGAATAAAGGCTCAACTAGGAGGGAGACTATCAAGTCCTACTGTTATCATGCCATGGATTCATCCTATGGTTGAAGTTTGAACAGGGAATTCCTAGATGTTGTCATGCATAGGTTTCAACCTAAAAGTCTATCATCAAATCCTTATCAAAGGAAATGAGAGTCCTAAGGGATCATGTCAATGATACACAGAAACATACAAAAATATCAGCTTTAACAGTAAAATGCATGCAATGCAAGTGAGGGAGGAAATGTGTGTGGGGCTTCAACCTCCACAAGCTCGTCTCGACCTCAAGCCAGTCATGAAATAACAGTAATCATACTGAAAATAAACAACATGCTATCAAGCAATGAACAAATAAGGGAAATGAAGTGCCATCAGGCAAACAAACACACATGCTTGAGAAAGAAAGACTCTACTCTCTAATCCTAACCCTAACACAGAATCTGAACAAACCTGAGCACAGCCCTCAGGCAAAAACCCTAAACAAGAGAAATCATTCCCAGTCTTCAAGCTTCAGAACAAGCTTACCAAAGAAAGGGAGCTAAGCAATCAGACTCATAGTGTCTTCCTCAGGAAAGCACTAAGAGGTGTATACTCAGGAGTCATACCCTATGTGGCTCAACCACTGTGATCAGTTTACATTCCTCCTCAGGAGAAATTAAACTCACAAGCAGGCTCCAACATCACTGGATATTTAGGAAATCCTATCTGAACTAGTGGAACTAAATGAATAGACTCATAGGACCTTCCTCAGGAAAGTACTAGGAGGCTTCCACTTAGGAGTGGTATCCCATGTGGCTCAACAACATGTGATCAGTTTACATTCCTCCTCAGGAGAAATTAAACTCACAAGTTGGCTCCAACATCATTGGATACTTAAGAAATCCTAGATAAACTAAGGGAACTAAGTGAATAGACCCATAGGACCTTCCTCAGGAAAGTACTAGGAGGCTTCCACTTAGGAGTTGTATCCCATGTGGCTCAACAACAAGTGATCAGTTTACATTCCTCCTCAGGAGAAATTAAACTCACAAGTTGGCTCCAACATCATTGGATACTTAAGAAAGAGGTGAGAAGAAAGAATGAAAGTCATTCATAGTGCCTTCCTCAGGAAAGTACCATGAACTTCCTTCAAACTTCAGGATCTCAAACCTCACAGGCAGGGGATAATCCAAGCTCTGGGTCTCTGAGTCTTGGTCTACAATCTTCACTTCATGATGCTCTCCATCAAGATCTTCAAGGCAACACAAGCCCCTCAACAAATTCCCCACAATGAACCCCAAAGATGAACAGATAACCGCAGGGTGGACAAAATCAACAGGCAACTTCAGAAAATACCTAAAAATACTAAACTAATGGGGAAAAATCTAACAATTATTCACAAGGGTCCTCAACACCTACTCATAACATCTACATAGGCCTCTACCTAAAAATCAAGATAAAACTCAATCAAAGAAAGGAATTCATCACCTAAACACAATCTAAACCCTAATTAGGATACCCTAACTCTACCCTAATTAAACTAATCAAAATTTAATTCTAAAATTCTAGAAAAAATCCTATGGGGAACTATGATTCATCATCTAATTGCACAAAAAAGAATGGATAAAAAAACCTAAGGGAAGGTCCTAAAATAATTCCTACAAAATCAAATACCAAATTAAGACTATTTAAAAGCTATTTATTTGGAAAATCTATTAAAAATACTAAACTAAAAAATAAAATCTCATTTTTATTTTTATAATTTTCTACACATTTTCATCTAATTATAGAAAAAAGAAGAAGTAAAAAAACATTTTTTATCAATTTTTAATGAATTAAACAAAACAGAAAAAATAATAAAAGAAATAAATCAATTAAAAGGGAGGGGGGGTTAGAATAGCAATGGGCGCCAGTTGGAAATAATTGGGCCAAAGAAAAAAGGGGGGGCGAATAGAAACTGAGCCCAGAATGGCTGGTTTAATGAAACGGCTGCGTTTCAATAATTCAAACTTTCCCTCCAACTCTCAGACTCGCGCATGGCCGTTGGATTGGACGAATTTGTCAAAATTTGAGACTGATCCTAGGGCTCTCCTTCATCGTCCCAAATGCACCTAGGGTTTTCAGAACCCTCTCCCCCATGCCCTAACCTTCGAGCTCCTCTATCTCTCTCCACACGCCATGATTCGACACGATCCAAACACGAAAAATGCTCTACCACTCAAGCTCTACACAACCATACGTACAGTTTCTCTTAATTCCTCGCGAATAATCCAAACAGAAGCCTTCAATGTCTTGGTACAACCATGTTCAACTGATATCAACCTTCATCAAACTTCAGTCTAATGGTCTATAGATGTTCTATAAGTTACCCTAGCTATTCTAAACCAGTTCTTGATGATTAAAACTAACAATCTACACAATTCTTGGAGATTAAAGATTCATGGTTCTGTTATGCATTGTCATGGAACAGGCTGTAACTTCTAGGGTTTAATCATCTAGCCTAGTACATCATTTCCATACCTATGAAACTAACTAAAACTGCATAATTAAGATGGAAGAAGGTGAAGAAAGAACCTGTCAAGAAGTTATGGTGGAGTGATGTAGAGCACGATTCAAGCCTTGGAATTGCTTCTGGATGATCCTTGGATGATCACCAATCTTCTGTTTGCAATGGTTGTGAAGGAGATGGCTGGTAGTGCAAGATATCTTGGATTGCTTGAACTTGAAGCAAGAGCTTTAATGGCTATCTCTCCCTCTCTCTCCTCTGACTTGACTCAAGTTTCACCAACCTTTGATCACTCTCTGATGCACTCTTTATATATTGATGGTTAGATGCTTCTAGATTCATCTAGAATGTGGTGGAAACTTCTTGAAATTCCATGATATGCCATATTGGTTATCTCATCTCCCATGTGCCATGCCTTGCAATTTTGTCTTAAAATATCATTACATGAGTTATTGAGTGGGGATGAGTGAAAAACAAGTTCATTTTTGGCTTGTGTAGGGTTTTTCAACATTGCCTTCTTTTTCAAGTAATAAATTTCCAAAGGAAGTCCATTTTTGGAGCCTCAAATGAAAAATATATTTAAACCAAAGTTCTCAAAATGGTTTTTCCAATCAAAATGATATATTGGATGACCTATTTTGGATTTGTGGATCTCCCAAATCACTTTTCAATTTCAACTTTTCAAAGTTATAAGCCTTTTTTAGTTCATTTTTGACCAATCATGTAATCTCATGCTATGAGCTTTTCCAACAATTTGTGACCTTCTTTCTAGACTTAAAATCACATTTTGAGCAACTTTCATGTTTTGAGTTTTTCCATTTGAGGCTTGGAAATAGGAGTTTTAGGCATTGGCTAAAATGACCTATAACTGACAAATGACCAAAATACCCCTGCCTTGTTCAAACCATAAGTTGAGTTCCACAAATCCAACCAAGGACTTCTACCACTAAAATTAAAGCTAAGAAGATGCCCTTCAACATTCATGTTGACCAAGAAATCATAGGAATCCTCCTACTAGGGCAAAAGTTGTCTGCAAGTTGGGTGACTTTCAAGGACCCAGATTCACACACCTCTGCTGACCTGTAACTTGTCAAAACCATAACTTGAGCTCTGTAACTCCTATCAAGGACTTCCACCACTCAAATTAAATCTAAGAACAAGCTCTACAACATTCATGTTGTGGGGAAGATGAGATATCAATCACATCTAGGGCTAAAACTGCCTGGAAGATAGGGATCAAACTAGGGTTTTTTCACTGACAATCCTCAGAAACCCTAACTCAAAACTTCTCAAACTCTTCAATCATGATGAGTTGGTCTAGGAATCATCTTTATAACATCTCCATGCATCATTCCATGATCTCATGGCCCTTGGATTAAGTCTCAACCTTCTCCAAATCTTCAGTTATCCTAGGGTTGACCCAGTCAAAACCCTAATTCTATCATTCATGGTTGAATCTTCTGAACTCTTGCATAATGACTTCTCTGGGCTTCATGAAGGATATCAAGACATCTCATAGGCTTTCCCAAAACATCAAGTTCTTTCTCAAAGTCTCAGAATCATCTGAGGAGCACCCACAACTCTCAAGCTATGAAGCATACAACCCTGGTTTCAACCCATTCCTCTGAGGATCTCTTGAACTTTTTGATGAAGGTATCAACTTCCAAATACTCAATGAGTAAATAATTGTTGGTCAAATTTTGGGGTGTAACAGCTGCCCCTATTCAAACGGCTTGAACCTGACTGGGTGAGAAGCGAACGGCTCTCAACCAATCAAGGTACGAGACGGTTGAATATCGGTAAACCCGAAAATTTGCCAACTGCACGACCACATGATACTCTGCGGAGAACAAATCTTCGAACACTGCAACACTAGCTGCTCAACAACCAGCTGGAGAGATACTGATCTGACATCGCCGCCGGAAACAAACATCATTCTGAGAGACACTCGACATCGCCGTCGTACCAACATCATCTCTGCTGGGGATTTAAGGAGTCTGACATTGCCGTCAAACAAACATCCAACCTCGCCGCCGGAAACAAACATAATCTGACCTCGCCGTCGGATAATCAAAATACCCAACCTCACTGCTGGACAACTATATCACTGGACAATTCTGACCTGGGGTTCACCCCTGGTAAATGGAACAAAAGGTACACTTGCGTATTTGAAACTACTCCGCTGGGAATGAGAGACTTAACCGAGCACACTCTGATCTGGGGTTCACCCTCAGAACCATAACGAACATCGGAATACTGCTGCACACTGCCTGCCGCAGAACTTCAACATTAAAGATATATGAAACCCTGGCCCCTGGCCATTCCCAGCTTCAGCCAGAAAAGATCTTCAAGTACTTCTGAAGATAAGCATCCTTGGCCTTCAAGGATGGCAACTCTGCAGGAGGTATCTTTGACTTCAGTCTGAAGAAAATGATCCTTGGCCTTCAAGGATACATGGATCTGCCTTCAGGCAACTCTACCTCTGCTATATAGTATCCGTGACTTCAGTCAGGGATATACTTCGGCCTTCAGTCCGAAAAAATGAATCCTAGGTCATTCATGACCCTGAGGGATAACCTTGCCCTTAGGCACCTTCGCTTCAGCTTAGGAAATCTGTGACTTCAGTCAGAGAAATGGTGTCCTGAGCCATTCATGACTCTACGGGGATTCAAACACTTTGCCTTCAGGCAAAACTCCGCTTCAGCTGGAGAAACATCTTTGACTTCAGTCATAAGAAACACTATTCACCTGATCGCAATCAATCACCACCTCAGGACAACTGGCTTGGTCTTCAGACCAACACGAATCACACTGTTGTATCTACAACTCTAGAACCTTGGCTTCAGCCCCCCCGTTGATTCTTCAACACGGAAATCTGGACTCACCGGAACCTTCTGATATCGCCTTCGGGCGCTTACGAAATCCATCTTCAGTTTAGACATCGTTGCTGGAGCAGACATATCACGCTGCTGAGGACTTCAAGAATCATCTTGACCAAACAGATCCGTCGGGCATCTTCAAGAATCGTCCTGAACTGATAACCTTTCTGGAGCAAACATTCTGTTGGGAATTCCAGGAATCTTCCTGGGCAACTCCTGCTGGAGACGCTATTGGGGAGCTCGAGAATCGTCTTGAGCTGCAGACTTCGCTGGGGATCTCAAAAATCATCTAGAGCGTGCGACTGTGGGGATTACACCGGGGTCTTAAGAATCATCCTAAGAAAGTGACCTCGTTGGGGAGAATGTCAGGAATCATCCTGAGCAACCGGTCCTTTGGTGGAACACCTGTAAAACAAGAATGATGATGACCTAGATCATGCTTATGATGCGTATGCTTCTGCGCTACGCCCCACACGGTGGGAATGATATGCGTTTATGCCAAATGCCATGCAATCATGCACAATGCTATTGCAACGTTTAAATGCTATGCAGTCATGCACAATGCTATGCAACCATGCACAATGATGCGATCCCATCAGCAAAATAAATGCCGAAGGGGGAAATCCTCCTGTCAAGGGGAAAGAACCACTCAGGTAGAGGAGTCATCCTGCTGAGGAGAACGTGAACACGCCAATATCAATCAGGCTCTGTCTGGGAAATCGATCTTCCGTTGACTGCTGCAGGGAAAACAACTTCAGCTGACTGCGGCAGGGGATGAAGCTCTACGAGAACTTGGATCTGCTGATATCACTCGCGAGAATGAACTGTGCGGCCGTCTCGGTTACTCTTCTGGGGATGACCACTCTGCGGGGGACCAACTTCAGCTGCTCAACACTCCACTGGGGAAAAACCAATCATGATCTGACCAACTTCCAAGGATTCGGATCTCTTGGACATCTGCAAACTCGGCTGAGGAAGGAGAAATCATTCTGCTTTGCTGGAGAGAGTGCGACTCAGGGGGAAATACAGCATCGGCTGTTCTACGCTCTGCTGGGGAAAATTGATCATGATCTGATCAACTTCCAAGGATTCTGCTTTTCTGCGGACTCAGCCGGGGAGAGAAATCATTCTACTTTGCTGGAGAGAGTGCGACTCAGGGGGAAATACAGCATCGGCTGTTCTACGCTCTGCTGGGGAAAATTGATCATGATCTGATCAACTTCCAAGGATTCTGCTTTTCTGCGGACTCAGCCGGGGAGAGAAATCATTCTACTTCATTGGAGAGTGCAACTCTGATGGGGAATTTGATTCCACTGGGGAAGAAAGGATCATCTGACTTCGGGGGAGATTACAACTCTGCCGGGGAATACAACATCAGCTGCTCCAACACTCTAATGGGGAAGAGGGAATCGTCCAACTTCAGGAGAGAGCATGATTCTGGCGAGGAATCTCAATTCCACTGGAGACTTCAGTCTGGCATCATCAGTTACTGCATCCTTCGGCATACGAACAGCCTCCTGCGAAACCTGCACTTGTGACCCGGTGCGGGGGAAGACACCTGCTTCGGTGACTTTACTGGGGGAAAACACGAGCTTCGGCACCCGAACACTTCTCTGAAATCTGCACTTGTGACCCGGTGCTGGGGAAAGACGACATCATTCTTCGGTGCTTGACTCAGCTGACGAAGTGACATTCCTTCAGGATGCACTTGCTTGGGGAAGAGAATCACCTCTACCTGGGGAAGACATATCAATGCTCACTATTCTGATTCTGATTCTGCGGAAGAGAGACCACTGAACACTGCTGGAGAAGGAGGACTCATCCTGCTTTGGGGATACGCACGGCACATCTTCTGGCGAGGCGCTACACCTGCAACAACACAAACAAAGAGACGAGATACCCTCCTCAAAGGGGCCTATCCAGGTTATTATCTCGTGACAATGTTCAGTTAATTAGTTGTTTCAACAATCAATGGGCTTAGGCCCGCAAGTTTATGTATGCGCATTTTATCGAAAAACACATCGGCGTTATCATTCGCAAACAAAACAGATAAATGCTAAACAGACGAGTAGAATTGCTGAATAATGTGCATTTTATTGATGATAAACCCCTGAATGGGCAAAAATGTTTTACAACAGAGGCAAACTCCTGGAATGAGGAAGCCGCGCAAAAAGAAAACATAAATATACATCAGTATATACAAATGTCGGCAATCGAGGCGTAGACGAACACCATGAGTTGATCCCTCTAAGACCCACTCGACCTCGATACCTCTCCGATGCTTCAGCTTTGGAAGAGATTGATTCAGATAAACGGCCCTCAGGTCTTCCGAACCACTAAACAATGAAAGTCCATACGCGGAACGCAGTCATTTGCTTATTCAAATCCCTAACTTTTGCGTGAACCGCCCTTCTGGGTTTTCAGTTCACCGGGATACCCTTTTTTGCCGAAGCCGCCCAGTGTAGGTTTTCGACTTCGCGGGTGTACATTTTTTCAATATATCCCTAATTTTTGCCCGAACCTTTTATTCTGTTTTTGGTTCGCCGGGATGCCCCTTTTTTGCCTGGACTCTTTCTTTTTTGTCCAGCGGGTCGCTTTCAAGCAAAGTATTTTTTAACTGCGTCCGCGTTCACCGGGGATGCAAAATCTTCACCATCCATCGTGGATAACAACAAAGCTCCTCCTGAGAAGACCTTGCTGACGACATACGGCCCTTCGTAATTCGGAGTCCACTTGCCCCGGTGATCGGAGTGTGGCGGAAGAATCTTCTTCAGGACGAGATCACCCGTCTGAAAGCTTCTGGGACGCACCTTCTTATCATAAGCTTTCTTCATTCGGCTTTGGTACAGGCGACCAAATGCAATCGATGCTAACCTCTTCTCGTCCATCAGGCTGAGCTGGTTCAGGCGATTCGTCACCCATTCTGCCTCATCGAGTTTCACATCAACCAAAACTCGCAACGAGGGAATCTCCACTTCTAGCGGTAGGACAGCTTCCATACCGTACACCAAGGAGAAAGGAGTTGCCCCGGTCGACGTACGCACCGTAGTACGATAACCGTGCAAGGCAAACGGCAGCATCTCGTGCCAATCTTTATACGTCACAACCATCTTCTGAACAATCTTCTTGATGTTCTTGTTGGCTGCTTCAACAGCGCCATTCATCTTCGGCCGGTAAGGAGATGAGTTGTGGTGTTCAATCTTGAAGCTCCGGCACAGCTCCTTCATCATCTTATTATTCAAATTCGAACCATTATCAGTAATGATCCGCTCGGGAATTCCATAGCGACAGATGATGTCCCTCTTTATGAACTTAGCTACCACCTGCTTGGTCACATTAGCGTACGAGGCTGCCTCCACCCATTTGGTGAAGTAGTCGATGGCTACCAGAATAAAACGATGACCATTGGATGCAGTGGGCTCAATCTTGCCTATCATGTCGATGCCCCACATGGAGAACGGCCAAGGGGAGGACATGACATTCAATGGGCACGGCGGCACATGAACTTTATCAGCATAAATCTGGCATTTGTGACATTTCTTCGCGAATCTGAAGCAATCCGACTCCATAGTCAACCAGTAATATCCTGCTCTCAGGATCTTTCTCGTCATGGCATGCCCGCCGGCGTGCGTACCAAATGTGCCCTCATGGACTTCTTCCATGAGCATACTTGCCTCTTTCTCATCTACACATCTGAGTAGCACGAGATCGTGGTTTCTCTTATACAGCACTCCATCAGGATTGAGGTAAAAGTTTCCAGACAGCCTCCTCAGAGTCTTCTTATCCTGGGTTGACGCACCCACAGGATACTCCTTAGTCATAAGGAAGGTCTGGATGTCGTGGAACCATGGCTTGCCATCAGTGGCATCCTCGATTGCGAACACATATGCTGGTCTGTCAAGACGCGAAAGAACAATGCTTGGAGCTTCATTCCAAAGATTGACCTTATACATTGAAGCCAACGTGGCTAAAGCATCAGCCATTTGATTTTCAGCCCGGGGTACATGATGAAGTTCTACTCGGTCAAAGAACGGAAGCAGCCTCCTGGCGTAATTCATGTACGGCACTAGATTCGGTTGACGAGTTTCCCACTCCCCTTTGATCTGATTGATTACAAGCGCTGAGTCACCATATATGTCTAGATTCTTGATTCTCAAATCAATTGCCTCTTCTAGACCCATAATACATGCTTCATACTCGGCTTCGTTGTTGGTAACTGGAAACGTCAGTCTCGCAGTAAACGGGATGTGGGATCCGTGAGGAGTCGTAATGATAGCCCCGATACCACTTCCATAGGAATTAACCGCCCCGTCGAATATCAACTTCCACTGAGACTTCCTATCCGGCCCCTCATCGGGCAATGGCTCGTCGCAATCCTTCGCTTTGAGAAACATAATGTCCTCGTCAGGGAATTCGAACTTCATCGGCTGATAGTCTTCGATTGGCTGTTCGGCAAGGTAATCAGACAATACGCTCCCTTTGATGGCTTTCTGAGAGACGTACTGAATATCATATTCGGTTAACACCATCTGCCATCTGGCAATCCTGCCCGAAAGAGCCTGCTTCTCGAAGACGTACTTGATCGAATCCATCTTCGAAATCAGCATAGTGGTGTGGTTGAGCATATACTGTCGTAGACGTTTGGCGGCCCAAGCTAATGCACAACACGTCTTCTCCAGCATCGAGTATCGAGATTCACACTCAGTGAACTTTTTACTCAAATAATAAATGGCATGCTCCTTTCTGCCCGTCTCGTCGTGTTGACCGAGAACACACCCCATACTATTCTCCAGAACTGTCAAGTACATGATTAATGGCCGTCCAGCCACTGGGGGTATCAAGATTGGAGGTTCTTGAAGATACTGCTTTATCTTATCGAATGCCTTCTGGCAATCCTCATTCCAAGTAATCGCCTGATTTTTCTTTAACAACTTGAACATCGGTTCACAAGTGGCCGTGAGCTGAGAGATAAACCTTGCAATGTAGTTTATTCGGCCCAGGAAACCACGAACTTCTTTTTCTGTTTTCGGCGCTGGCATTTCTTGGATAGCTTTTATCTTCGCAGGATCAACTTTAATACCTCGTTCGCTAACGATAAACCCCAATAACTTTCCGGACCGCACTCCGAAAGTGCACTTGTTAGGATTCAGCCTCAGCCTGAACTTCCTAAGCCTTTCAAACAGCTTCAGCAAATTGACCAGATGCTCCTCCTCCGTTTGGGACTTCGCAATCATGTCATCAACATAGACTTCGATCTCATGATGAATCATATCATGAAACAAAGTTACCATTGCTCGCTGGTAAGTGGCCCCTGCGTTCTTCAGACCGAAGGGCATTACCTTGTAGCAAAACGTGCCCCAAGGGGTAATAAACGTTGTTTTCTCCATGTCCTCCGGCGCCATCTTAATCTGATTGTAACCGGAGAAGCCATCTATGAACGAAAACACGGAAAACTGGGCTGTATTGTCGACCAACACATCGATATGAGGCAACGGGAAATCGTCCTTAGGGCTCGCCCTATTCAAATCCCGATAATCGACGCACATGCGTACCTTACCGTCCTTCTTCGGTACAGGCACTATGTTGGCGACCCACGGAGGGTAGGTGGTAACGGCTAGAAATCCTGCGTCCAACTGCTTCTGGACTTCTTCTTTGATTTTTACAGCCATGTCTGGTCTCGTCCTCCTGAGCTTCTGCTTGACTGGAGGGCAATCTTCTCGCAACGGCAAGCGATGAACCACGATATCTGTGTCAAGTCCGGGCATATCCTCATATGACCAAGCAAAGACGTCACTATACTCTCGAAGCATCTCGACCAGTCTATGCTTGACATCATTCTGCAGCGCAGCCCCAACTCTGACATTCCTGATAAGCTCCTCAGAACCCAGATTTATGATCTCAATATCCTCCTCGTGAGGCAGAATAACCTTCTCCTCTTGTCTCAACAAGCGGGCCAACTCTTCCGGAAGGTCTTCATCTTCATCAATCTCATCCTCGGCTTGATAGATCGGGCAATCAAAGTCGTAGTGAGCCGTAGAGGGTCCAGAGTCGATGTCATCTGTTACGTGGATCCTGCAATAACAAGGGTTAAGTTTAAAGCAAGAATATGCAGGTTAGCACGAACCTCGTTGCCATTTTGCTGTTTTTCAAAACAAACATAAAATATGAATAACAGAGAACACAATATTTGATTACGAAGAAAACGCCTTTTATTTATTAACAAAATGCATACACATAATCCAACAAGGCCCTGACAGTAAAACCACTATGCCCCGGGCAGGACATAGGGTTGTACAAAGATTGTAAAAAGCAAATCATTACTCTTCACTTGTCAGCTCGATAATCTCCTTGATGGTCCAGTTGTGAAGGTGCTCGCCTGGCTTGCTCGGTTGAATCCAGGCATCAAGATCACAATCACTGTCCCCGCTGTCCTCTGACGCTGCGTTGACACTCTCGAAGATTACTCCTCCCTTGGTGAATAGGATCGGCCCTTTTCCACGAGACGAGCTACCAGAAGAAGACGAAGCTTCAGCTTCAGGAGAATACCCTAATCCAAACTTATCCTGTTTGATTGGTATATCCAAGACATGCCCCCAGCCTGGGGTAGAACCGGCTTCGACAACGGCCCTAGCTTCCTTGAACGAGGAGAGGTTCACCTCTTGCTTCTCTGCAACTACGGGAGCTACCTCCTTCACCCGGACGGTTTCAAAAGCCTGGCAAAGAGTCTCATGGATCTCACCATCCATTTCGACATATTTAAAGGACGACAGGTGGCTTACCATGATGTCCTCTTCTCCACAGACTGTCACTATGCTGCCCCCAACAACATATTTAAGCTTCTGATGCAGCGTGGACGTTACGGCACCAGCAGAATGGATCCACGGCCGACCTAAGAGGCAACTATAGGCGGGCATGATATCCATAATATAGAACACCGCATTAAACGTCTCTGGTCCAACTTGAATTGGCAGGGTCAATTCTCCGAAAACGTGGCGCTTGGTTCCGTCAAAGGCTTTCACGACCAGATCACTGGGCGTGCACAACAGTCCCCGGGTATCCAACTTCATCAGTGCCTTCTTCGGAAGCACGTTAAGCGAGGAACCCGTATCCACGAGGACATGTGACATAGTCGTGCCTCTGCACTCTATCGAGACGTGCAAGGCATTGTTGTGATCTCTTCCCTTGGGAGTCAGCTCCAGGTCTGTAAATCCCAGCCCATTACCAGCGTTGACATGGGCTACCACTTCCTCGAGTTGATTAACTGATATCTCCTGCGGCACGTATGCAGCGTTCAATACCTTCAGCAACGCGTTGCGGTGCGCTTCAGAGCACAGCAACAGGTTAAGAATCGAGATCTTCGACGGAGTCTGGTGAAGATGATCTACAATCTTGTAGTCACTTTTCCTGATCAGTCGCATGAACTCTTCAGCATCTTTAACCAACAAGTCTTTCTCTGCCCCTGCAGGAACCTCTTCAACAGCTTTACCTTTGCCTTTGTCCACAGCGTCAGCTCGGACTACTTTCTCTGCTGCACCCTCTGCCGGCGCGAACACTCTACCACTTCTGGTGATACCACTGACTTCAGCAAGATTCTGTGCAGTTGATCTGGATGGCTCAAGCTCTATTTTCTGACCGTTACAATACACTTCGGCGCCATAATGCCATGGGACGGCATTAGTGCTCTCGAATGGGATTGGTCCGGCCCTGGTGATGGTGATAGTAGGCGGACGAGGCGCAGAAATAGTGATAGGGTGGCGAGGAATGGTAATAGTAGCAACTTCGTCCGCCTGCTTCAGCATGACTTCCCCTGACGCATTCTCAACGCTTCGACTGAACTGCAAAATACCCTCGGTCATCAGACTTTGGATACCTTCAATCAACTGCTCACACCCATCAGGATGTGTAGCACATGCCATACAAAACTCTCCACATCCGGGAAAGAAGCCTTTCTTTAGCAACTTAGCCTTAACGAAACTCAACGGCGTCTTCAGATCTTTGACATCAGTCAGCAAGTCTGAATTCTCTTCAGTGATAATAGCATTCACTCCGCCCCCCCTATGATGAGGCATTGGATTTTTGGTGACGTTGGGCACGCTGTCAGAAAAGTTGATAACCTTGGCGTCAACCAAGTCCTGGACTTTGTGCTTAAAAGCTTTGCAATTCTCAACTGTATGGCCAGGTGCCCCAGAATGAAATTCACAAGTAGCATTAGCATCATACCCCGGTGGTGGTGCCCCTGTCAAGGGAGCCAATGTCCTCTTTTGGACCAATTGGAGCTGAAGCAGCATCTGCAGAAGCTGTGCATATGACATAGGAGGAGTTTCCAAATGACGGTTTGCCAGGGGACCCCGATTCTGATATCTCTTATATCCCGGGTTATTCTGTTGCTGAGGCTGCTGCTGCGGCTGCGGGGGAGCAACTGGGATGTTTATGCTAGCGATCTGAGACTGAGGGCCCTTGCCCTTTCTCCTAGCATTAGTGACAGCACTGGCATCGCCCTCTCGACGCTTGCCAGTATAGGGTTTCTTGCTAGCTCCTCCAGCTGAGGATGATTCGCCTTGAATCTTTCCAATCTTTATACCATTTTCAACATGCTCGCCCAAAGTGATAAGAGCCGAGAATGTTCCGGACATGCCACTGATCAGCTTCTCATAATAGACTCCGGGAAGGGTAGCCACGAACATTTGTACCAACTCACGCTCAACCATCGGCGGTTGAACCCGAGCAGCCAATTCACGCCACCGCTGGGCGTACTCCTTGAAGCTTTCGTTGCTCCGCTGCGAGAGATTATGAAGCTGAACTCGGTTGGGAGCCAAGTCGCTATTATACTGATAGTGGAGGACAAACGCTTCAGCGAGATCTTTCCACGTGCGCACAGCAGCGGGCTCCAAACCCATATACCATTCGAGCGATGGGCCAGAAAGACTATCCTGAAAGAAGTGCATCAGCAACTTCTCATCATCAGAGTAAGCGGACATCTTTCTGTAATAAGATCGGAGGTGAACACGGGGACAAGTAGTGCCCCTATACTTCTCAAAGATAGGCACCTTAAACTTGTGAGGTACTTTAAAGTCAGCAATCAGCCCGAGCTTGGACATGTCAACGCCCAACGTGTTCTGATTTTCTATATCTCTCATTTTATCTTCCAGCGCCTTGAACCTGAGTCGAGCTTCAGCAGTCAACTCAGCCTCTACACCTCTCTGAGAGAAAATGTCATCCTGATGGTCCTCCAGCCACGGTTGAGGCACCACCATATTTCCAACATTGCCGTTGACCGGCCCCACGTTAACATTGGCTCCCAAACCACCATTGACGGCGCCCGCCGCGTTAAGTCCGAGATTAGTCATAAGATTGCCGTTAGCACTGCCGTTGCCCCCGGCAGCAGGAACAACGTTCTGTGGAGTATCCCCTTGAGGAGGAGTGGGCACGGCCCCGCCGTGAAGTATCCCATTACTGTCAACCCTGGAGATGAGAGGTTGAACCAAAGTACGAAGCTGGTCTTGCCCATTCGCCACTACTTGCATCAGCTCCATAAAACGATCCATCCTTTCACGAAGCTCCTGAACATCTGACTGTACTTGGTCCATGATTCTCGTTTGATTGGCGCGAGTTGAGTAGCGGTGGATGAATCTTTGATCAATCCTGGAGATCAAAAGCAGCTCGGAACCTGAGTACCTGAAAAACCTGTCAACATCAAAGGTTAGGAAAAGGTAACAGAATGTATGTCATGCAAGAATGCTTTATGCAAATGCATGCGTGAGTCTGTGTGCTTGAGAGATTTCCCCCGATCCTGGCGCCTGCTGGCAATAATAAGGAGAGGAATCTGGGCCCAATCATGGAAATAGTAACCTCACATGGCAATAGTCAGATTCGACACATCAAGGACCGAGAACTCATACGCATCAGTCTTTCTGAGAGAGGCTGCAGTAACGCAACAAGAGGCTGGAGATCTTGGATCGGGGAAACGGTACCTGTCACAGACACACACTAATGGAATGATTATGCAAGCTAATGCAAAATGCAGGCATGCAACAATATATCCAGGTGGCTGCTGTGGAGATTCGATGTCGACAGTCAATGATGAGAAGGAAACCCCGGTGTAAACCCACTGATCTGATCTGCTGTGAATAACCATCTGGTAGGATCGAGATCAAACTCCTACCCTGACGAGAATAAAGGCCTGATAGTAAAGACCCCGGATGCAAGATCAAGGAATATCTGTTGATGAAGTCTTCGGACCCCAAATCACAAATCTGCCCTCTCAAGAACAAACACACAGCTGCTGATGAGATCTTCAAACCCCACTCAAAACCTGCCCTATCAAGAACAAACAACAACTGCTGACGAGATCCTCAGACCCCACTCAAAAATCTGCTCCGTCCAGAACAAACCACTGATGATAATACACTGATCAAAGCCTGCTCTATCAAGAACAGACAAACACCCGATGATAAGATCCTCTGATCAAACCCTTGCTCTATCAAGAACATCTCTGCAACTGAGAACCCAACATAACTGATTCACTGTCAAGAAAACCAGGTAGTCTGGAGGTCAAAGTTTCCTGCAATATCCCAACCCCACTCACAGGTATGATGGACCTAATCCACGGACAAAGGTACGGCATCCTATGCGGTCGTCAGCGTCACAGACTTTCACGAGTGACGATACGATTCCCAGAAGGAGTGGCATCGTCAAGTCATGAAGAGGCCTCTCTTAGCTGACTTCCAAATGATCGGTCCCCAGAGTCGACAATCCTCACGTCTGGACTCCCCTCAGATCCTCAGGACCGGAAAGGAGCACCTCTGCAAGAATCTCGTCTGAGCGCAGATTTTCGTAGGGAACTGTGCCTGCTCAGCAGACAGGTTCGTCTACTACTTCTCCGCAACTATATCTAGGTGTGTACTCAAGCCCAGGTCCGGCTTTTCACTCACAGTAACATCCCTCTCCCACAGCAGCACAGATAATCATATCAAACTGGAAATAAAATGCGGGAAATAAAATGCGGGAAGTAAAGATGCGATAAATAAACGCAACCCAACAAGCAAACACACAAACGATAGGATTGACTCGCGTAGGGGATGGGAAACGGTCCCAGCATAAGGGATGGGAAAAGTCCCTAGATGCCATGTCTCCCCAGCAGAGTCGCCAGCTGTCGCTTGCGCGAAAATAAGGTGCCGGCATGACAGAAGAGTCGCCACCTTTCGTTATTTATCCCTCAGAGCGGGAAAGGAAACGATCGGAAAAACCTGACGAATATGGGTAAGACAAGGTCATCGCAACCATTGTCTGGGTTCGGGAGTCGGTTACGCAAGGGGAAGGTATTAGCACCCCTCACGTCCGTCGTACTCGACGGGATCCTCGCTTGTTTGTTTACTTGGACGGGTTGGTTATAATCTATCTACCTATCAAGGCTGGCTGAAAAAGAAAAGAAAAATGACTCGGCAAAGCGTCGCACTTTATGCCTACGTATTCTCATCAGAGAATGAGAAATCAGAGTCAACGTAGTTCGGCTAACTACGGGGGATTACGGGGGAAGGTTGCTCGCTAGGATGTCGCATCCTATGCCTACGTACTTTCATCTGGTATGAAAGATCAGAGCAAACGTAGTTCGAGAAACTACGGAATAAAGGCTCAACTAGGAGGGAGACTATCAAGTCCTACTGTTATCATGCCATGGATTCATCCTATGGTTGAAGTTTGAACAGGGAATTCCTAGATGTTGTCATGCATAGGTTTCAACCTAAAAGTCTATCATCAAATCCTTATCAAAGGAAATGAGAGTCCTAAGGGATCATGTCAATGATACACAGAAACATACAAAAATATCAGCTTTAACAGTAAAATGCATGCAATGCAAGTGAGGGAGGAAATGTGTGTGGGGCTTCAACCTCCACAAGCTCGTCTCGACCTCAAGCCAGTCATGAAATAACAGTAATCATACTGAAAATAAACAACATGCTATCAAGCAATGAACAAATAAGGGAAATGAAGTGCCATCAGGCAAACAAACACACATGCTTGAGAAAGAAAGACTCTACTCTCTAATCCTAACCCTAACACAGAATCTGAACAAACCTGAGCACAACCCTCAGGCAAAAACCCTAAACAAGAGAAATCATTCCCAGTCTTCAAGCTTCAGAACAAGCTTACCAAAGAAAGGGAGCTAAGCAATCAGACTCATAGTGTCTTCCTCAGGAAAGCACTAAGAGGTGTATACTCAGGAGTCATACCCTATGTGGCTCAACCACTGTGATCAGTTTACATTCCTCCTCAGGAGAAATTAAACTCACAAGCAGGCTCCAACATCACTGGATATTTAGGAAATCCTATCTGAACTAGTGGAACTAAATGAATAGACTCATAGGACCTTCCTCAGGAAAGTACTAGGAGGCTTCCACTTAGGAGTGGTATCCCATGTGGCTCAACAACATGTGATCAGTTTACATTCCTCCTCAGGAGAAATTAAACTCACAAGTTGGCTCCAACATCATTGGATACTTAAGAAATCCTAGATAAACTAAGGGAACTAAGTGAATAGACCCATAGGACCTTCCTCAGGAAAGTACTAGGAGGCTTCCACTTAGGAGTTGTATCCCATGTGGCTCAACAACAAGTGATCAGTTTACATTCCTCCTCAGGAGAAATTAAACTCACAAGTTGGCTCCAACATCATTGGATACTTAAGAAAGAGGTGAGAAGAAAGAATGAAAGTCATTCATAGTGCCTTCCTCAGGAAAGTACCATGAACTTCCTTCAAACTTCAGGATCTCAAACCTCACAGGCAGGGGATAATCCAAGCTCTGGGTCTCTGAGTCTTGGTCTACAATCTTCACTTCATGATGCTCTCCATCAAGATCTTCAAGGCAACACAAGCCCCTCAACAAATTCCCCACAATGAACCCCAAAGATGAACAGATAACCGCAGGGTGGACAAAATCAACAGGCAACTTCAGAAAATACCTAAAAATACTAAACTAATGGGGAAAAATCTAACAATTATTCACAAGGGTCCTCAACACCTACTCATAACATCTACATAGGCCTCTACCTAAAAATCAAGATAAAACTCAATCAAAGAAAGGAATTCATCACCTAAACACAATCTAAACCCTAATTAGGATACCCTAACTCTACCCTAATTAAACTAATCAAAATTTAATTCTAAAATTCTAGAAAAAATCCTATGGGGAACTATGATTCATCATCTAATTGCACAAAAAAGAATGGATAAAAAAACCTAAGGGAAGGTCCTAAAATAATTCCTACAAAATCAAATACCAAATTAAGACTATTTAAAAGCTATTTATTTGGAAAATCTATTAAAAATACTAAACTAAAAAATAAAATCTCATTTTTATTTTTATAATTTTCTACACATTTTCATCTAATTATAGAAAAAAGAAGAAGTAAAAAAACATTTTTTATCAATTTTTAATGAATTAAACAAAACAGAAAAAATAATAAAAGAAATAAATCAATTAAAAGGGAGGGGGGGTTAGAATAGCAATGGGCGCCAGTTGGAAATAATTGGGCCAAAGAAAAAAGGGGGGGCGAATAGAAACTGAGCCCAGAATGGCTGGTTTAATGAAACGACTGCGTTTCAATAATTCAAACTTTCCCTCCAACTCTCAGACTCGCGCATGGCCGTTGGATTGGACGAATTTGTCAAAATTTGAGACTGATCCTAGGGCTCTCCTTCATCGTCCCAAATGCACCTAGGGTTTTCAGAACCCTCTCCCCCATGCCCTAACCTTCGAGCTCCTCTATCTCTCTCCACACGCCATGATTCGACACGATCCAAACACGAAAAATGCTCTACCACTCAAGCTCTACACAACCATACGTACAGTTTCTCTTAATTCCTCGCGAATAATCCAAACAGAAGCCTTCAATGTCTTGGTACAACCATGTTCAACTGATATCAACCTTCATCAAACTTCAGTCTAATGGTCTATAGATGTTCTATAAGTTACCCTAGCTATTCTAAACCAGTTCTTGATGATTAAAACTAACAATCTACACAATTCTTGGAGATTAAAGATTCATGGTTCTGTTATGCATTGTCATGGAACAGGCTGTAACTTCTAGGGTTTAATCATCTAGCCTAGTACATCATTTCCATACCTATGAAACTAACTAAAACTGCATAATTAAGATGGAAGAAGGTGAAGAAAGAACCTGTCAAGAAGTTATGGTGGAGTGATGTAGAGCACGATTCAAGCCTTGGAATTGCTTCTGGATGATCCTTGGATGATCACCAATCTTCTGTTTGCAATGGTTGTGAAGGAGATGGCTGGTAGTGCAAGATATCTTGGATTGCTTGAACTTGAAGCAAGAGCTTTAATGGCTATCTCTCCCTCTCTCTCCTCTGACTTGACTCAAGTTTCACCAACCTTTGATCACTCTCTGATGCACTCTTTATATATTGATGGTTAGATGCTTCTAGATTCATCTAGAATGTGGTGGAAACTTCTTGAAATTCCATGATATGCCATATTGGTTATCTCATCTCCCATGTGCCATGCCTTGCAATTTTGTCTTAAAATATCATTACATGAGTTATTGAGTGGGGATGAGTGAAAAACAAGTTCATTTTTGGCTTGTGTAGGGTTTTTCAACATTGCCTTCTTTTTCAAGTAATAAATTTCCAAAGGAAGTCCATTTTTGGAGCCTCAAATGAAAAATCTATTTAAACCAAAGTTCTCAAAATGGTTTTTCCAATCAAAATGATATATTGGATGACCTATTTTGGATTTGTGGATCTCCCAAATCACTTTTCAATTTCAACTTTTCAAAGTTATAAGCCTTTTTTAGTTCATTTTTGACCAATCATGTAATCTCATGCTATGAGCTTTTCCAACAATTTGTGACCTTCTTTCTAGACTTAAAATCACATTTTGAGCAACTTTCATGTTTTGAGTTTTTCCATTTGAGGCTTGGAAATAGGAGTTTTAGGCATTGGCTAAAATGACCTATAACTGACAAATGACCAAAATACCCCTGCCTTGTTCAAACCATAAGTTGAGTTCCACAAATCCAACCAAGGACTTCTACCACTCAAATTAAAGCTAAGAAGATTCCCTTCAACATTCATGTTGACCAAGAAATCATAGGAATCCTCCTACTAGGGCAAAAGTTGTCTGCAAGTTGGGTGACTTTCAAGGACCCAGATTCACACACCTCTGCTGACCTGTAACTTGTCAAAACCATAACTTGAGCTCTGTAACTCCTATCAAGGACTTCCACCACTCAAATTAAAGCTAAGAACAAGCTCTACAACATTCATGTTGTGGGGAAGATGAGATATCAATCACATCTAGGGCTAAAACTGCCTGGAAGATAGGGATCAAACTAGGGTTTTTTCACTGACAATCCTCAGAAACCCTAACTCAAAACTTCTCAAACTCTTCAATCATGATGAGTTGGTCTAGGAATCATCTTTATAACATCTCCATGCATCATTCCATGATCTCATGGCCCTTGGATTAAGTCTCAACCTTCTCCAAATCTTCAGTTATCCTAGGGTTGACCCAGTCAAAACCCTAATTCTATCATTCATGGTTGAATCTTCTGAACTCTTGCATAATGACTTCTCTGGGCTTCATGAAGGATATCAAGACATCTCATAGGCTTTCCCAAAACATCAAGTTCTTTCTCAAAGTCTCAGAATCATCTGAGGAGCACCCACAACTCTCAAGCTATGAAGCATACAACCCTGGTTTCAACCCATTCCTCTGAGGATCTCTTGAACTTTTTGATGAAGGTATCAACTTCCAAATACTCAATGAGTAAATAATTGTTGGTCAAATTTTGGGGTGCAACAATTATACACATTGATATAATAATAAGGTTTCACACCCTTACCCGATTAATTGAAGCTTAGAAGTTGTTTCTTGATGAATTTCTAGGTTTTTCTCCATTTCTCCTCTTTCTCTTCTCTTTTCTTCTTTCCTTCCTTTTTCTTTCTATCTCATTTCTTTTCTCTCTAATTCTCACTTATACCTCTTTCTATTCTATTCTATTTCTCCTCAAAATACCTCTTAAAACATTTTCTCACAAAATACCCCACTTAATATAAAATACTAGATGTCTAAAATACCCTTTAATCTATTTTCCCTGAAAACTCTCCGAATCGGTAAAATAGCACAAAAAGCAATTAAACGTATCGACACATAAATTCCATAATTAAAATAAAATTCATCCAAATAAATCAAAAAGGACTCAAACAAATTGGGAAATTCAGAATCAGGGCGTTACAACTCTCCCCCACTTCAGAAATTTTCGTCCTCGAAAATATTAACCGATTCAAATAACTCTGGATACGATTCTCGTATCCTAATCTCCCAAATCACCTCCACCAAAGGAATCCCTTTACCTCGAAGTTGCTTCTCATTCATCAACCTGAACTAGCAATGCCTCAACAGTCAAATCATCTCTCACTTGTATACTATCCATCTGAATTAATGTACCTCCTCAGCTTAGACACATGAACACATCATGCAATTCCCACAAGCGACAACGGTAAAACAGTCTAACATGCTATTTTTCCCACGCTTCCGCTGCGCCACTCTGATACAGATCAACAAAACACAGTGGGTGCTTCCGAGACCTCAATCTCAACCAACACCAGTTACTATCGTAACTCTCAAAACACGTCTTTTCTTGGATCCTTTTGATCTTTTCAATCGTCTCTTGCACAATCTCAGATCCAAGTACAAAACTCTCGCCGGACACACATCAACACAAAGGAGTCCTACACCCCATACAAAGCCTCATACGATGTCATTCCGATACTTAGAATGAAAGCGGTTATTGTAGGTAATTCAATCAACGACAATAAACTATCCCCTGATCCATCTTAATCCAACGCTCAAGCTCTCAACAAATCTTCTACACAATGAATAATCCTCTTTGTCTGTCCATTCCGTCCACGGGCGCTAGTCAGAGTTCAACTTCAACATGGCACCCAAACGCGCCTACAAACCTTTCCAAACTCTCAATGAAAAACTCAGATTCCCATCTAACAGAATGATTCATCCTCACTGGTAAGTAATGAGTTACTCTTGTTAATCCATTCTTAATCGTTCCAATCGAATCATACTCCTTCAAATTCTTCAGAAAACCCGACACAAAATCCATGGGAATACTATCCCATCCCACTCAGAAATATTCAACAGTTGTATCAGACCCAACAGTCTATGATATTCACACTTCGACTCTCGACAAGTTTAATCAGCATATACAACCCCAATCACTTCTCTCTATCTATGGTCATCAAAACAATTTCTTTAAATTCGGTCACATCCTCATAGCATCTGGATGGATACTCAATCTATCTCAATGTCCTTCTTCCAGAGTACTCTTATCCAACTCACACTATTGGAACACACACACACTATCACGATATTTCATGGCACCATTTCCATAAATCTGAAAATCAGCTCTTTGACTTTAATTCCTTAAATTCAATCAATCTATTAACTCAAATTAGAATTCCGACCTACTCGAATCTCATCGAGAATACCAATAGTCAGTTTCAATATACAAAGCTCAATCCCATAAGAAGTCTCTTCACAGATCAAACTCACATCCCAGATTTGCTTAATCAGTTCTAACTTCCTTACCATCATCATCGGTATATACAGAAATTTTCAAGTTCGATACTTCAGCTACCACGTTGTCTCGCCCGAATGGTAATTCAACCAAAACCATATTCCTTCAGAAATCCCAATTATTTCCCCTGCATCATATTCAACTTCTCAAATCAAACAAATACCTTAAGCTCTTAAGATCTCCAACCATCTTAAATCTCAACTAAACAATTGAGGCTTCCAAACTCTAGCACAACACACAACAGCAACCAACTCTAAATTGCTTGTCACATAATTCCCTTTATGTACTTTAAGCTGCCTTAACGCATAACTAAAAGAGCTGATGTTGCACTTAACATACCTCCCAATCATATCGACAAAGCATCACAACACAACAAATAGTTCTGTCGGATTCGGCGAAATCAATACACGAGATGTTGACAGCTTTCCCAAAAACTCTTCGAACTTTCTTCATAGTGACATACCACTACTTCTTCTCCAATACTGATAACTCAAGTTCCCGATGCTCAACACGATCCTCTATACTCTTCGAGTATATCCAAATATCATTGGTTACGCCACCATTGACTTACCCAATTAAGTATGGAAAATCCCATGCCAAACGAACACTCAATTTGTGAGTCATGACGGAAATACAAACCGCACTTACTACAACAACCAAACATATTCCATCAATAAATACTTAATTCCATGTCACTACTTCACCGTCGCATAAAGCATTGTAATAACTTTCCGCGCTTCTAATCTTGCGTCATTCTGAGTTACGGTCCTCCCGTTACGACAAAAATACGAAAACAATATTTCCACACTTAGAAGGCCATTCAACACAACTTCAACTATTGAAATGTTTAAAGGTATAATTATACCAATATAGTTTCCCCCACTTTATTTCCTTTAATAATCACCAGAAGTCACTATCCACCCTTTATATACTTGACTTCACACTATGTTACCGCAACACACACACCAGACACAAGTCTCAAAACTACTCAATCAGTTTAATTCCTTGACTATCCAAATAGACATACAATATGGAGCTCTTAATATCGGACTAGTTCCCGTAACTAAGTCAATCACAACTCCACTTCACATCCTGGTTGTATATCACTATCTTGTCATAATAACTTCCAGACAACCACAATTAATCGGAAAACCGCCAACTTTCCACTTTCGTTAACACTCAAAATTTCCATCAAAATGAAACATCTCATCACTGTCCTGCTCCGACTCATCAAAACAATTCTTCAGCACTTGGCTTAACTCCAAACAATTCACTGCTCACATCATCTAAGGTTGCAAGACACGTCTATCCCATCCAACACAATCCCAACTACTATCAACAAGAGATTAAGGGTGATCAGTTCCTCAATTTGTCAATAGACAGCCGAAAATCATGATGGAGTATAAACCATCTTTACCAGATTATAATAGCGCTTAATCACACACCACGGGAAACACATCAATTTCCACCTTGCTCCCAACCGACAACAATGCAAACAAGTCAAACAACTGAGCTTCGTCCGCTAAAAATTCTTCAACTCTTTAGTGGATAGAAAACTCTCACTTCTATCATCTTCCAAAGAAGGAAACACTACCAACTTGTGACAACAATCTAAATGAACTCTATTAGATTGCAACCGATTCATACCGAAAATCGTGTCCAAACCGTCCAACGGTAAACACACTAAATCTATAACGAAGTCCTTACCACACATGGTCGAAGGACAACTTATGCATATCAAAGAAGTAGTTACTGACCCCGAAGCAGGCGTCTCAATAACCATATTATCATCGCAAGTAAATATACACAAATCCAATCGCTTAGTGCACTCAAAAAGAAATGAACGAATGAGTCGCTCCGGTATCAATAATAGCAACTAAAAGCATATTATTAATAAAACATGTACCTTTAATCAAACGGTCCGTATTAGTAGCGTCGGAGCCTGCTAATGCAAATACCTTCCCACTCGTTGGAGCTTGCTTAGGTTTAGGACACTTAGCACTGATGTGTCCTACTTCTCCACAATTGTAGCACTTCACTACACCCATTCTACAATCCGTAGCATCACGTCCAAGAACTCCACAGCTAGAGCACTTAACTTTGGGCTTCCTACACATAAAAGACTTGTGACCCATCTCGCCACACTTGTAGCACTTAATGGGACCCGAACATCCACCTTCGGACCTCTTAACAAAGTGTTCCCTATGCTTGCCTTTATTCGTAGGCGTCACATAAGGCCCACTCCTTACCGGTTGCTTTCCTCTCTTCTCATTTAAACTTTTGTAATGAGCGGAACGAACCTTGCTATCTTCCTCGAAGATTCTACAACACTCCGTCAAATCCGAAAACCTTCTTATCCTCTGATATCCCATCGCTTGCCTAATCTCAGGACGCAAGCCATTCTCATACTTAATACACTTTGCGAACTCAGCCGTAACCGCATCATAGTGAGGATGAAATTGAACCAATTCCACAAACTTAGCAGTATAGTCCACCACGGACATACTACCTTGTTTCAGCTCAAGGAACTCCATCTCCTTCTTCCTGAACTCATCAGTCGCATTTACAATCGGCGCATCTCGCACCGTCCTAACCATTTCTTCCAAAGCAGCCGCCATCGTATCGCCGTTACGACCATCCATTCTAACCATTACCAAAAATATCAACAAGGTTAAACAACTGTTCAACCAACACAACGACAAGACAGACACAACTGACTCAACACTGGCTCTGATACCACTTAATGTAACACCCCCTTCCTATACCCCCAAATAATTGAATAAATCATTTAGGCACTCAATATAAATTTCATCAGAGTTTATTTTAAACATGGTATAAAAAAGGTGCATCACATTATCATGAAATTAAACGCATACAACACCTGCTCAAGTAGATATGCAATAATGGGCAAGTCATAACAAAGAAATCTTAGTCCTAAAACCAACATCTCAACATTTAGAATAAAAGCGGAAACATCTAAACATTGAATCAATTCATTCATATAAACATACATACATCATTCAGTTAATTCATGTTTACAAATCATCCATAAGCAGATACATACACAGATGTATCACAAAAGAATCAAAACACTTGTATCTCCAAAAAGATCCAAAGGCTTCCTAACTACCCAGATGTTACATATAAGAGCCAACGACCAAAAATAATGAAGACTCGCTTCACAAAAAGGACCTCCAGCAACCTACTCTGTAATGCCTCATAGAGCATTATAAAACAGCAGAAGGGTGAGAAACAATATTATAACAGTCAATGCATAAAATTATATATTATACAAATTACACATACTTCACATTCTCACCACGATTCATTATATAAACCTCAATGCACATTTCATAACTGGGCATATTCGCCAATCATACTTCTACACATACACATTATTTCCACATAACATTTACAATATAACACCAAACATATACAATATGCGTCAACCATGTTTATATTAACTCATAAACTCACAAAACATACATATACATACATTCACACACACACACACACACGCGCGCACACACACACACACACACACACACACACACACACACACACACACACACACACACACACACACACACACACACACACACACACACACACACACACACACACACACACACACACACACACACACACACACACACACACACACACACACACATATATATATATATATATATATATATATATATATATATATATATATATCTTCAAGCATACCAATCATTCGAATCATCCACAATTCACATAAACATTTACACTTATGTTCATTCACCATACATCATGCAAGATGTCAACATGCAACTCATAGAGACCGACTCACGACTCTATGCAAATGCAAATGCGGTACCGACTCATTTCAACAGGTTCAATTGAAGAACCAAATGCAATCATCGCTCGTTACCGAAGTAACTCCCCGTCGGGCCTACGATGTTCACCCATCGCTCACACCCCACATGGGCACACGATGTTTCAGGATTGCTCACACCCCACACGGGCACACAATCTGATTGCTCACACCCCACACGGACACACAATCCGATTGCTCACACCCCACACGGGCACACAATCGTTCTGTAGATTCACTACGGAATCAAGAAATAACCATCGCTCACACCCCACATGGGCACACGAGGTTCTGGAGATTCACTATGGAATCAACCAACACAAGAATGAACACCATGATGCTTCACATGCAACATGACTCATGACACTCATGAAATGCACACATGTTTACAAACACACTCATGCATTCTTCACATTTATCGCATATATTCATTTATGCATTCAAAATATATGTATGACAAAACATATATATTCATCATTCATTCACACCATTCAAACATGGCTCACATTCACAATCAATTCCTCATGCATTTCTATTCAAATTAAGCAAATGCACAAAATTGCCAACCGGCCACACTTATGCTTCACAACCATAAACTAGGATTCACGCCATACGGCTACCTACAGCACATCACAAATCAACACACAAGCAATTAAACCAAAGAAGGGTCGATCGCCACCAAAACCCCAAGCCACAACAACACACAACAGCAGGGAAAACCCATCCTGCTACGTTCGCTACACGCTCGCCTAGCGAGCGTTCGCCACTTGCTCGCCTAGCGAACTGCTAGCGAGCACAAACAGAAGCTCCAGACTTCGTTCGCTACCTCGTTCGCCACAGCGAACCTCCAGCGAGCTCCTCGCTACTCCCTTCGCTGCAAGCGAAGGACATCAAAACCATTATGTCCCAAGTCTGGGACCGTTCGCTGCACACTCGCTTAGCGAACTGCCAGCGAACACTCGCGACCTGCTCGCCTAGCGAGCTGCTAGCGAGCGTCTGCGATTTCCACTTCTCTCCACTGTTCAGAATCCAAAACCACCGATAAAATCACCCGATGAACTCCAACTCATATCCAGTAGCCTTAGTCTAACATATATCGACTAATCTACGTCATCTAATCACGATTCTAACCGTTAGACAATGATTTCTATCGATTAAACCAATTTCGACCTAAAATGGAAAGTGTAGAAAACTACCAATCAATCCAAAACAATCCAACAAAAATCATACATGATTATACACATTGATATAATAATAAGGTTTCACACCCTTACCCAATTGATTGAAGCTTGGAAGTTGTTTCTTGATGAATTTCTAGGTTTTTCTCCATTTCTCCTCTTTCTCTTCTCTTTTCTTCTTTCCTTCCTTTTTCTTTCTATCTCATTTCTTTTCTCTCTAATTCTCACTTATACCTCTTTCTATTCTATTCTATTTCTCCTCAAAATACCTCTTAAAACATTTTCTCACAAAATACCCCACTTAATATAAAATACTAGATGTCTAAAATACCCTTTAATCTATTTTCCCCGAAAACTCTCCGAATCGGTAAAATAGCACAAAAAGCAATTAAACGTACTGACACATAAATTCCATAATTAAAATAACATTCATCCAAATAAATCAAAAAGGACTCAAACAAATTGGGAAATTCAGAATCGGGGCATTACACTCCACAACAAAATGGTTTGGTAGAAATGTTTAATCGGACTATTTTGGAAAGAGTTAGATGCATGTTACTAGTGCTGTGTTAAAGAAGGTGTTTTGGGCTGAGGCTGTTTCGACAATAACATATCTAATAAATAGATATCCTTCGACTGTGTTAGATATGAAGACACCTGAAGAAGTTTGGTTCTGAGGAGTCGAAATAAGACTGAATGGCTGAAGGCCATGGATGACGAGATGAAATCTCTTCATGATAACAACACCTGAGAATTGATCAAGTAACATGCTAGAGCTAGGTTAGTTAACTGTAAGTGGGTTTTCAAAGTTAAAGAAGGAATCAAAGGAGTGACATCGAAGATATACAAGGAAAGATTGGTCGCTAGGGGTTTCTCTTAGAAAGAAGGTGTCGACTCAATGACATGTTCTCTCCTGTTGTAAAGCACATGTCCATTTGAATGTTTCTTGCCACGGTGGAACAGTTCGACCTTGAACTAGAATAGATGGATCTGAAGACTGCATTTTTGTATGGTGATCTAGATTAAACAATCCTAATGAGGCAACCTGAAGGGTATGCCGAAAGGGGGAAGAAAGATTATGTATGCGAGCTGAAGAGATATTTATATGGACTGAAACAATCTCCTCGACAGTGGAATAGGATATTCGACAAGTTCATGGCAACATAAGTTTCATTAGAAGTCAGTTCGACCACTGTGTTTACTTTAGATTTCGACTTGGTAATTTTTTTTATTTTGTTGCTTTATGTGGATGATATTCTAATAGAAAGCAACAATGTCGAAGATTTAATGAGGGTGAAGGCTGAACTCAATAAGAAGTTCTACATGAAGGATCTAGGAGTTGCGTCTAAGATTCTTGGGATTGACATCTGAAGAGATAGAAAGCAGTCGAAATTATGCTTATCTCAAGAGGCATACCTACAGAAAATTCTCGAAAAGTTTGGTATGTCAAATTCAAATCTTGTTGTGCCTCTGACAAACCCTCAAATCAAGATGAGTATAGATCATGTCCTAGTACTGATGTCGAAAAAGCTTATATGAATAGCATTCCATATGCTAATATAATGGATTCTTTGATGTATGTTATGGTCTGTACTAGACCCGACATAACATATGTAGTAAGTCTTGTAAGCAGATACATGATGAATCCTGGAAAGGCTCACTAACAAGCATTGAAGTGGATTCTAAGATACATAAATGAGTCTCTAAAAAAAGTCTTAATTTATGGTGGAACCTTGTGTGAAGATAGTAAAGCAGTAATTGAAGGATTAGTCGACTCTGATTATGCAGGTCGTATGGATTCTAGAAAATCAATTTCTAGATACGTGTTCACTATGTTTGGCACATCAGTTGGAAATTAACAATTTAAAAGGTTGTTGCTTTACCAACCACTGAAGCAGAATATATCGCCCTAACTGAAGCTGTGAAGTAAACATTGTGACTTGAAGGTTTTGCAAAAGAGCTCAAACTTCAAGATCGAGTTATCACTTTTAAATGTAATAGTCAAAGTGTAATACACCTGTCAAAGAATTCAGTCTATCATGAGCAAACCAAGCACATCGATATGAGGTTGCATTTTGTCAGAGGGGTAATCGAGTGTGGAGAAGTCCAAGTGCTGAAGGTTTCGACGTATCATAATGTTGTCGATATGATCACCAAAACATGCCCAGTTGCAAGTTTTTCCACTGTAGGCAGTTGATAAAGCTGCATGAAGAAAACTAGTTTGTTCTTTGATGTTATAGAGTTTGTTCTAAGGTGGGACTTTGTGAGATATTGGATCGAACTCTAGTATAGTCGAAGGTGCTTCTTGGTTCGACACTTCAATATATGTTTAACACGCAGTCGAAGGCCGTTTACACGTGTTGTCGAAGTAGTGTATGCTGTAGTCAAAGTAGGATCAAGCATGCAGTTGTCGGAAATGCTAAATTTGTTAGCATGACGAATTTGATTTGTTTGTTATGTCCAATTGTTTAAGTTAGCTTGTACCCTAAGTTAGCTTGTAATGGGTAATTGTTAAAAAAACTCATTACTTTAGTATGTTAGGTTTTATTATAAATAGCATACTAGTCTCTCATCTTAAGTGTGACAAATTCTAATTAGGGCGAGAGGGTTATTTGTTATTCTTGAGTACTTATAATATGATTTAAAGAGAAAATAAATAATAATAGTTATAACCAATCTTTATTTTTTCGTTAACTAACTATAACTCTTGTGTGTTTCTTGCCAATAAAAAAAGTCATTTATACTCTTTATCAAGACATCGTTTTTCACAACACAACACGCATCCTATAAAATTTATAAATTTTATAGGTTTGAGACACTTCTTATCCCATAAAACAAAATGTTCCTGAAAGAAGCAATATCATCCAAGTTGGTGGAAGCAAATTTATTTTCATTTTATGAACACGTGGCACCAATTCCCACATTGTGGTCTCAGATAAATATCTAGAGTAAAAATATTAATTTGCTCGATAAAATAAAAGTCCAGATTATCTTAATTAAAAAACATAGAGTTTTCCTAAAATATTTTTCTCGAGACTGTCTTTTATGTTAAAATATTTTACTGAAAATTTTGAGTATATCCAAAATAATCAAAAAATATTCATAAAAACTCATTCGAAAAGTGTCCCATCGATCCATGGATGAGTATATTTACCCTCCAAATATATAAAATTATACAAGAGTTAATGTTAATTTATTTTCCTATTAACAAAGTAGAATTTGAATCATATATATGGAGGTCACATTCTACTTTGTTCATGCTTTCAATTCAACCTAAAGAAAAATTATCACAATAGTGAAAACAGAATAAAAAAATGAAGTCAACTCGTTTATGGAATAGAAGTGCTCAAAAGATGGCGCATAAAGAAAATAGAAACAAGAGTTTCCGTGTTCTTCAAGAACTTGACATTATACTATAATGGAGTAAATGTCATCATCATACGTTAATGTATCACAAATCACAAATATTAAAAATTATCCATTACTTCACATTTCGGTGTACTTTGTTAGATTGATAATTATGAAGTAATATAAAAATGAAGTGGTTGGCACTCGCAAACATAAGAACTAGGTCATTTATGGGGCACCAGTATTGTTCTCTTCCAACTAATTAGAATTTGCCAAAGAAAATATTATCCCATTTTGATCGATGAAAAATGTGGAGGTTGTTAAGGTGTTATATTAACATGATTAATCAATGATTAACTGCTCTGATTATTTAATTAAGTATGGCTTATCACATTGGCAATAGGTGGCATGCTGCCATTGGCAATGACATTGATGATAAACATAGTTATCGTCGAACAATAATTTTATAATGTAATAATAAAATATCGATGGATTACAATTTCAATTCGGAAGGTTGTCTATGTACTACCAAAAGTATTGTCGTTATAGAAGAGCAATCAAAAAGTATTGTCGTCATAAACATTATTATTTATTGGCTCATCCATTGTATAATTGTTTCAGACTTTGCTCTTCTCAAACTCAGCGGTGAAGAGCCACCCTTTTAGGCATAAGTTTATTTTTGGTATAATTGTTTTAGGGTTTATTCTTCCCATCTTTGCGAAAAACCATCCTTTTAACAATAAATATATTTTTGTATGCATTTCAAGTATATCACTTCTATTTTTAAGTGAATCACTCATTTTATTTTGTAAAAAAAAAGTTTGAAAATATATCCTCAAATAAGACTGTATGTGCACTTTGTAAATAAATGTGGTTCTACCGTGCCTTAATCGATTTTGGTTGTCGTCAGTCATTTTACATATAATTAAACTTGACAAATCATACAAAATCAAACTCAGATGAGAGACATGCAAAATCAAACAATGTAGACATAATACAGAAGTGCACTTTTGTGTTTTCCTAAAACGCAAAAATGGTAGAAAACACATAAATGTCTCATGCCCTATGTTATAAATGTTAATGTATGCCTCAATAAACAACATAATATGAATGTAACTACAATCTAATATAACTTAAATAACATATTTAGTAATGCATGCATCACAAATAAATAAATAAAAAATGAAAAAAACTTACCAAATTTAAGAAGTGAAAGCTCTTAGATGGAATGGACTTAAGTTGAATGGACTTGTTAGTCGGTCTTCAAAGCTCTTGCAGTAGAAAGTTTGAGAAATGTGTATTTGGGGTTTCTCACTCACACCTTATTTTTTGATTTAGGGAAAGTTCTACTAGAAATAATAAAGAAACAATACACGAACTTTCAGTTCAAATTTGACTTTTGGTGATGAAAGCCTTTGCTCCAGAGTTTAAGAAATTACTTTGACCTCAAATTTGAATCACAAGAATGTTCATTACCCTTTCCTATGCATTTTTTTTCCATTTTATAGCAATAAAAAAGTGCCAGCATTAGGTTCCCATAGCGTCCACGATTTTCTATCGCACCTACAATATTCCTTGCCACAACTGCATCCCGCGTGCAACACTGTTTATCGCATCCGAAATGAAACGTGCAACACTGTTTATCGCATCCGAAATGAAACGTGCAACACCCTTGATTTTTCCAATAAACAGAGCTTTTTGCTAGTTTTCTTTTGAAAAGGTCCTGTCTCAATTTGAGTTACGAAACTCCATAAATGATCAAAATAAAGGACATACATCATGATGTCAATTGTGTTGAAAATACTCGTATCTTCACAATTTTCTCCACATTTTTAAAAATCATTTAGCTTTGGTTCTTAACTTATTCATTTTCTTCCAATTTCTTCATATAAATTAAACCTAATTAACCAAAAATCATTAAAAAAAATGCAAATGCTTGTAAAAATTACATGATAATAGATTTCCATCAAAGGGCGACAAGGATTCCTATGAGGATCTAACATGTAATCGCCTCGAGGGGCGGCAAGGATTAATACATGAGGATCCATCACATAATCACCTTGAAAGGCACAAGGATTCCTATGCGAGGATCCAATATGTAATCGTTTTGAGGGGCAACAAGGATTCCTACATGAGGATCCAACTTGTAATTGCCTCGAGGGGAAGCCTTGATACCATTCTCTAGCTTTGAGGTGACATGCATGTAAATTGACAATAATCCAAATTCTTAAATAAGTTTAGTGAGGTTCTAATTAAAAACCATATGCCACCTAAATAACACTATAAAAGAGTACCCTCACGAAAACGTAATTGTTCATACAAAAAAGGACCAAGAATAATAATTCGCTTAAAATATACACCACATAAACTAAACTAATTGAGATCCATTGATTTGATCGTCGCTTCTATGGGGAGACCTTCCTCACCATATTTCATGTTATCTTCTTCTGAAATTAGGAGGCCTTCTTTTTGCGAGAGTTTCTCCTGGAGGTGTCGCCTCCGTGTCCATGACGTTTACACCTACTGTTTTGAATTTCTTCAGCTTCAGGCTCTCCACATAAAATTATATAGTGATCTTTATGTCCTCCTGTATAATGCATACTCGAGCATCTGGGCGAGGGTACTTCATGCATAGATACAAGTTAGATGGAGTGACTCCCAGCTGATTAAAGGATGGTCTCCTAATGATCATATTATAAGATGAAGGTGTATCATTGACTAATTACCTTACCTTGATCTGCTTGGTGCTGTCCTGAAAACAGTCTTCAAAGTTATGTAACCCTTCACCTGCATCGGCTTGCCCAAAAATCCTACTAAAGATCCCTTAAAGGGTTTAAGATCGTCCAAATCTAGGCAGAGCCTCCCAAATGCATCCCAATATAGGATATTTGTGGAGTTGCATTAAACAATAAGGAATTTCTTGATTCCCATTCATCATATCAAATAGAAATCAGCATGGGGTCATCGTTGGGAAGGGAGGGTTGAATATCAACTGCATCCTTATTAGCGAAGGTGATCTTGATTTTTTTTAGTGGCGAGGTTCTCTGCTTGGAGACCAACGAGAGGAGTGCGGAAGATCATGATTTGACGGGTGTATCTTTTCCGAGCGGCACTAATTTCTCCCCCTACGGATAATCCTCCTGCGATGGTGTTGAGTGTGTGGCGGATAACCATTTTCCCCTCCTTCCCACTTGGCTTTTTCTCTAGGTTGGCTATGGGACTATCACGATGCACAAAATACCCGAGCAAATAAATGCTCAAATTACAATAAAGTTGCAGCCGAAGTTTATTTTTTAAAGGGAAACATCGATAAAAACATTGAAGAACAAAAATATGTTCATCACAACCAAATTTAGGTTCGGGGATTGATTATGCGAGGGAAAATATTAACACCCCACGACATATGTTGTAACCAACGGGAACCATTTAGTTAGTTTTGAAAGAAATGTTAGCTAAAAATGTTAAGTTTCTTCTAATTATTATTAAAATATTTTCAAGAAATAAAAAGAGACTTTAAAATGGGTGTTTTTATTTGGGTGCTTGATGAGACGTTGAATCTCACTCTTGCGGATCTCCCGATGCTATGAAGAATTCAAAGTTGCGTAGTTCTTGTAGAAAAAAATTTGTTGATTGGTTGATTTTAATTATAAAATGAGTTTAGTCACACTATGGCGGAAAAAGACTCGTTGATGGAAATAAAAAGATTCGTGCTGGGGTGATAAACATTTGTTTAAGATATTGCTTGGTTGTGCACGAGAAAACAAATGAATTTGATTGGTTTCGGTTATTTTTACGAGGAAGACAAGTATCCGAACTAGAACGAGGCATATGCCCCGCGTACGTTTACTCGAGGATAAAAGGGTGTGCACATGATTATTTCCATTTTAATCCGATTTTGTTTATAAAATATTTAAAGATCGTTATTAGTATGCAGAAAACGAATGCTCGAATCAGAACGAGGCGTATGCTTCATGCTCAACTATTCAGTGAATAAAAGGGTGTACACTAGATTATTTCCCTTTCATCTGATTCTAACTACACAATTTAAAAGTTCATTATTATTATATTATATTTTTATGGAAGACGAACTCTTGAACTAAAACGAGGTGTGCGCCTCCCGTTCGATTATTCGAGGATAAAGAGGTGTACATTCGATTATCCCTTTTTAATCCATGTTTATTTATAAAAGTTGAAAGGTTTCAAAACAAAGTGAAAGTAAGTAAAAAAGTGGAATAGAAATAAAAAATTTTGTTGCATTTTTTACATATTCTGTGACGATTTAGAATAGGGTGACGGTTGTCACCCTGGTGACGATTCAAACCATCACTGAATCAAGTAGTGGTGACAGTCATCATTGTCATGACATACACGCTTATGCCCTAAGGGCTAGGTGACAGCCATCACCTGACAGATGGGTCAAACTGTCATGGACACGTACTGGGCTGACGGTTGAACCTTCATGATGTTGGCTCCCGTCAATGCACACCAACTCTCACTCTCTGTCCCATTTTTATTCATTGATAAAACATCATGCAAGGATATATTACATGAATATGGATCTTAAACTAATCCTAAAATAAAAATAAGCATTAAAACAATTTTACATGGATATTACAAAGTATTAAAAAACATGAACATTTGCATAAACTTACACCATTAAAACCTGCTTGTTCTACATATTAAACCTTAAATGATAATGAAAATAATACTTTTAAACATGCAACACAACAAGTTGGAGAAGATAAGGTTGTTGTGGTTGGAGGTAAAAGTAGTGGTGTGAAGTGATGGTTCTTGTTATGAGATAGATGATGAATGGTGTTGTTGTGGTGTTTTAGTGTTTACTCTTTCTGGTTTTTTGATACTGTATTTGCTCTCTCTAAACTCACTCAACTCTCTCTTACCTTTTTCTCCCCCTCTATCAAAGCCACCAATAGTAAGCTGATATAATGATGCAATAGAGTTTCATGTTTATGTTTTTTGTGTGTGTATGTTTCAAGGTGAGAAAATGACAGAAACACTACTACGTAAAACCCAGTTCAAAACGGTTGGAAAAGGGATACCACCACACTTGACCAACTGTGGTAATGTAGGTGTGTTGTAAGTATAATGCTTTCCACCATGATCATGTGACTGTAATTATAAACTAGGTAACATGCTACCTATCACAATAGTTACATTAAACAACCGTAGTAAAATTCTGAACACTTAAACTTTAAAAATGGTTGTGCTAAACAACCGTTGTGATATATACACACGAGTTTATTATAAATTATATGGAATGCTTATTTCACCAATGCTCACTAAACATATATCCTTTCTATCTGATCTAGAAATTAATAATATCAAAAAATCAAGTTATATTAGAAGAACAAGATACACTAATCAATGTTACAAAGATTTCTTTAGATCATTATCTACATTTCTCTCTTTAATGGTTATATTTTGTTTCAATACTCCTAGTTCTTCACCCTCCCCTTTCTTCATCTCTAGCTCGTTTTGAAAAATATTATTTTCTTTACAAACAAAATTTGAGGTGGAAAAAAGGGCGGTTGAAGAATTAGAAGCATTAAATCAAGTTCTAACCATTAAAGAGTGAAATGCAGACAATGGACTGAAGAAATCTTGTATAACATTGATAAGTGTAATTTGTTTTCTAATATAACTTAATATCTTATATTATAATTTTCTAATTCAATCTGAAAATTTATATATTTGGTAAGGGGTTGGAAAACACTGAAACCACATAAGATATAATAAACTTATCTTCTAAATAAATCGTAACAACAATATTCGTTAACAACCAACCTTAAACAACATACAATATATAAGAGACAACTCTTATTAACAACAACAAAATCATCAACAATATACCATAAACAACATACAACTTAAATTTTTTATTACTTACAACAAACAACTTTATTAATAATAACAACATATCAACTCATAAAATATTTCATGAATGTATATGTCCCAGAATGACATCCACAATGAAATGAGAATGAATTTGAAGTGAGAGCTACAAAATTGTGTTAAATTTGAATGGATGTCATTTTGTGTCTTTCACAAAAGTTTGCAATACTCATTTTAACTTCATCCTCGTTATATTTTTTCTTCATAGCAACACAAACCATTTATGAACCACACCCATAATATGAGGTTTTTTGAGTCAGTTGTTTTCATTCTTCCCTACCTACAAGTTAAGATGTATTAGCATGACATTGTAATTATAATAGATGCATAAAATTCACTTCTATAATCCATACACTCCTATAATCCATAAACAAGCAGGAAATTAACTCATCTTAAGTTATACATGTCATATTATCCTAAAAATAGGATGAAAGAAACTATTGAAACATAAACAATGATACATAAATAACATAGTTTACTTCTTAGGTATCCATTCAAATAAAGTTAAATTTTAAACTAGGCATATGATATAGCGAAAGCAGTATATATAATTTTTTATCGTAGCATGTTATTAATGACAGATGGAGGTTTGTGGAGGCAAGCCAAACCCTAGAAATATCATGTGGTGTTTCAAACAATAAAAAGCTTGGGGGCCTTACAAATAAAATATAGCCAAAAAAATAATATAATAAATTAAACAAAAGTATAGCAAAGGGGAAATGATCAAACCGAAGTGAACTAGTTGAGAAATGAGGAGCAAAATAACTGAACCATGAGAACATAGTGAAACTGACAAAATGCTCAAATGAAAAGTGTAGTAGATTGATAAGAAAAAGAGAGAAAATAACAGAACCATGAGAACAAATAAATATAAAAACAATACTCAAACTAAATTGGACTAACTTGAACTAACTATGCCCAGTGTTGCATCTTCTCCCACATTTCACTAATTCCTATATATAATCATATAAATATTTCAAGTCACAAAAGGAAAGAAGCAAAACATCATACCTCAAACAGAAGAAAATTAAAATCAACTATACATCGGCGAAGAAATAACTCAAAATTACTGTTTGCATCCAAAATAACTTCGCCATCTTCAATAGCACCTGAATCAGAACTTCCAAGTATTTCCAATAAACAAAAAAAAATCAACTACACTATAACACCCGCATTAAAATAGAAAGTAAAACGAATCAATCAAAATAGATCTTCTAGAAACAATGGTGATAACTAACCTTGTATATCAATAAAGAAGTTAAACAAACCATCAGGTGATGAGATAGACGAGAGTCTACTTATCAATCTCAATTGATGAATGAGTTGATCCAATTTTGGCTCCAGAATATCATCACACAACATAATTCACACATTGTTGAATGAGTTTACCCCAACAATGGGTAAATATAAGTCCAAATTTAAACATTGTATTCTAAAATTGTAGAAAATAAACCCTGAAAATTATTATGAGCTCAATGAAAATTCAATGGACCCTAGCCCCCAAGGAATCACCATATGATCAGCTAGCATGTCAAACACTCATGTCTTAGGAAATAGAAACAATGATAACATGATTATTGGCGTGGTAACTTTACTACATGCTCATGTAATAGCTTTACTCAATTGCATTATGTACCATTCGTCCACTAACCATATAACATATCCAAACCAAACCTAAGATAACCATGGAAAACAGGTAAAGTAAGTTTAACAACACAATAAACACTTAATTAGTTAGGAATCTAAAATTTGAACTACCCCATAAGCAAAATTAATAAATATGCATGAGTTGAATGAGAATTAAACTATTTTCTACTAAAATATAAAAATACAAACTCATTTTGAAAGCTCTAACATCACTATTAGCCAATCAAGTCGGATGGTATCTCCGTGATCGAGTTGTCCCGTATGAACAACATCTCATAAATTAGAAAGAAAAAACATAAATAAATAATAAATAATTTCAAAAGGATATTAGAACTTCTTATTCATATCTCTTGTTTTCCCATGTATAGAAACATCTTTCAAAGTCCAATAAAAACGTTGACAAGATAACAGATTCATGAAACCACAAAAAGATGAACTAAATAAAGATTATATAAATTCTAAACACAAATCAAAACATAAAGTACTAAAACATAGAAAACAATTGGGGTAAAATTGGAGATTAGGATTTTAAAATTGTTTTTGGTATTTTCACATTTAGAAGAAATTAAAGGATAAGGACTCACCCGAATTTAATAATTGTTTGTTTGTTAGGAGAGGAGAAGCATGAAGCTGGACAATAAAAAAATGAGAACGACTATTGTCTAGTTTGATTGTGAATATAATATGTATTTAAGTCTTACCTCTGCAACTTCACGAATTCGAATTCGAATGACAGATGAAAAAAGAAAAATAAACGACCTCTAAATCAAAGATAAGTTCTGAGGGCACAGGTGGAGTAAGCCATGTACAGAGAAAAGTTAGTGTTGAAAGTTGATTGTGGATGGAGATGGAATCGACTCGTAGATGAGAGAATTTGAGAGAATGCAGTTAAATGAAATTGAAATGGTGTTTAACCAAACTTGTTGAATGTGATTTTAGGGTTTTTTTTAATTTTAAAAAGGGACAACCCGCGAATGAAATTTTTAGAGGATTATGAATGATTATAATTAATATTAAATTAAATATTAACTAATACTAATAATAATATAATAATTAACTAATTAATTTAAGTTTATACTCGTTAATTTTACCTCGTGAGTTGTACAAAACTGTATCCATGATTCATTGTATTCATCCGAGGAATAAGGTACCTATACCTGCAGTTTTAGCGACCATCACTAGAAGCCTCGGTTGGTATATGACAAATTTGTTGCATATATATATATACATACATACATATATATATATATATATATATATATATATATATATATATATATATATATATATATATATATATATATATATATATAATACCTTTCACCAAAAGACAAACTCTTTCTATAAAGAAAAAAATAGAAAATTGTTGAAACTGAGATTCAAACCCTTACACTTAAAATACATTTCACCATAATTGTTAACATTGTACATAGTAAAATGCCTTTTAATAAATAACAAAAATAAAAGGTGCCCAAAATGTGGAGTCTTGCTTCAATGGGGAAAATGTGGAAAAGTAGGGAAATCTTGACTATTTGACATTTTAAATTTGAAAACCAAAATAATAAATAATAATATTACAAGTAAGAATAAAATTTAGTAAATATTTCTTTTTTGTATTTTCTTTAATTTCTAAAAGTGTTAAAACAATAAAAAAAATCTGATAAAAATGCACTAAAAATGAAATAAAACGTAAAGTTTTTTTTCCTAACCAAGAGTCAAAAGTGGATAAATTTCTCAAACTATTATTTATTATATTTTCGAAAACACACATAAAAAACTCCGCCCTAAAGAAAATAATTAAATTCGGACAAAATTGTGGTGCTACAACTGCCCCTACTTAATTATTTTTAACTTAGAGAATATAAAAGACAGGAGTATTCATATAGTTTTTGTGAAAGATAATTAAGTATGAAGGACCCAAATTTTGTCCTTCGATAATCGGAAAGATAGGAATCTCGAACGATTGCCTTCGCTTGGGGATGATCGTGTCCAACTCGAGGGTTGGTTCCTAGATTAATAAAGTTAAGAAATGAGACTCCATGGGGATTAACTGGGAAATCATCTTGGATAAGGTACATGGTGAAGATTTTCGTGAGACACTCACTAAGGAGAACATCTCTCGGGGACACTTCACAAAGAGTCCTACTAGGAGATGACTCACTTGGGGAGATAGATTGAGGGTTGTATTTAGCTTTTACTGGGGAGAAAATGGTTTATATGCTCGATTTTAATGGTGATTAGACTTATGGAGATTTTTTGAAAAAAAATACTAGTACGCCAATGGAATTTAGAGTTTTTGATAAATGCCAAGCGAGGTTATGCTTTGAGTGGCCAGACAAGCACTGGGCTTTGAGTGGCCAGACAAGCATTGGGCTTTGAAAATTAAATGATTGAGTTCTAGATGAGCATTAGACTCAAAATGCCATACGAACAATGTCCTTTGAAATTTGAATGACTGAGTTTCAGACAAGCACTAGACTCTGGAATGCAAATAATTGAGTTTCGGATGAGCACCAGACTCTTAAATTCCAAACAAGCACTAGACTTTGAAATTTTAAATGATTGAGCTGCATATGAAAACCAACCTCTGAGATGTAAAAGAATTGAGTTCCGAACGAACACCAGACTCTGAAATGCAAATGATTGAGTTTCAGACGAGCATAACCTCTAAGATGTATAATCTTGAGTTTCAGACGAACACTAGACTCTGAGATGCCAAACAAGCACTGGATCTTGGAATTTAAATGATTGAGTTCTGAATAAGCACTAGACTCTATAATGCAAATAAATGAGTTTCAGATGAGCAGCAATATTTGTGATGTAAAAAATTGGGTTTTGGACGAGCATCAGACTCTGAGATGTTAGACAAGCAGTGAATTTTGTACTTTGAATGGTTGACTTCCAGACGAGTATTGGACACTAAAATTAAAATAAGTGAGTTTTAGAGGAACACTGTACTCTAAAATTCCATACGAGTACTAGACTTTTAAATTTTAAATAATTAAGTTTCGCACGAGCACCAACCTCTGAGATGTAAAAAGTTGAGTTCCATATGAGCATCAGATCTTGAAACATAAATAGTTGAGTTTCGAATGAGCTCCGGCTTCTGAGATGTAAAAAATTGAGTTTCAGACCAACACCAAACTCTGAGATGCTAGACGAGCTCTAGACTTTGAAATTTAAATGATTAAGTTCTAGATGATCAATGGACTCTGAGATGCTAGACGAGCACTGGACTTTGAAATTTAAATGATTGGGTTTTGAGGTGTCAAATTGAGTTGGGCTTTGATGTATTTAAATGATAGTGGTGATGATCATCGGCCTTCGGGAATAAGGGCAATCGCCATACATGACTCGTGCTATGTATGATAGTTGAATGAGATTTGTGTTTATGCATTATTATTGATGCATGAAGTATAATGATTGTGTTATGTGTTATGTTGGAAGATTTGATTCCTCAATGTTGGGGATCTTAACAACTTTAGGTTCACACGGACAATTGCGAGGAGTTTTTTTCGAATCCCAAGTCTACTTGTTATGCTTCATGCTGGTGATCTCATTGAAAGTCAATGGCTTTTGTTCCATATGTATTAATTTGTGATGATCTCAAGTTTTTTTTAATGATTTCGTGAGCTGATGCGTCCGCAAGTGCACGAAAATATCGAAGTAATATAAAAGATTTATCGAACCCACAAAGACCAATGTCAACCTACTGTTATCTATTGTTGCGGCGTAAAGCTAAGGCTAATGGAATTAGGAAAGTTAAATGCGAATGAAATTAAATTTAAAGGAAATAAAGGTTATTGGTTTAAGGAAAAACGGTAAAGGGATATCGGTATGTAATGCCTTAATCGTCAGGGATTCGACAGGTCGCCGATGCTTTTTAATTTTTGCAAACACTTTTCAGAAGAAAATACTCGTTTAAAGACCTTTGCCTCACGCTGGTTGTTGACTCGGGTCATAATATTAAGGCGGAATGTACGCTCCCGCAGTCCCATTCGGGGTTTTAATTACTTTTTGAAACTAAATAAATTCTGATTTCTTTTAAAGCGCTTTCGCTGTGTTTAAAATTAATGCCTAGTTTTAACTATCTGGTTCAAACCCCACGCTTTCACGTGCCGGCTCAAACCTTAATAAGTTTCCCACTCTCATGGCAAAACCGTTGTAAATAGCTTCTCACTGTCGTGACAAAGGTTTATTTAGGAATTTTGATTAAAAACTACGACTAGAAAATTGTTTGTAAAAAGGTAAGGCGCACCGGGTGTTATCGAATCCCGTCCTACTAATTCGATTACATACCGATAATGGAGGTTTAGCTAGACATGATAACTAATGCAAACGAAAATAAACATAAACTGCAAAATGATATAAAATGCATAATGAAGGAAATAAAATAAGTATTCAATTAATAAGAACCTGGAAAGTAGTACTGAAATTAAATTCTCGAGTATTCCTCCACAATGTCGGCAGGATTCTACTATGGCAAAATAAAAGTGCAGAAGGAAATACAATGCTCTCAACAAAAGAGAAAAAAGGAAAGGAAATAGAAACAATAAAAATGGAAAAAATGACTTCAACAGAACTTTGGCAGCCCTTCGAGACGTAGAATCCACCCCCTGAAAGCTGTGAATCTAAGGCCTATTTATAGGAGATATTTCATTTCTCAACTTCCAGAGGTCATGCATGAGTTATGGAGAAAGTGGGAGTAACTTCTTGTAGTGGGCAGTTAATGGAGAAAGTGTAGGAAGAAATTAAGTTGAGGGTGTTAGTGGCCACTTCTGTTTTGGACGTTATTCTGATGTTTGGTTCATGACGGTCGTGGTGAGGCTGTGACGAACGTGTTACTCATGACAAGCGTAATGGAGTGTGACAACCGTGATGGCCGTGACGGGCTTCATGGAGCTGTGACGAGCGTCACACTCACAAAATTTATCTTATCTGCTACTTTCTGTTCTATTTCTTCCTTTCTTCTTTCTTTTCTTTCCATTTCTTCTTCTTTTCTTTCTTTAATCCAAATTCTCCACAATCTGCAAAACATAGTAAATTAACCGTATAATAGAACATAAATCAAGATAAATTAACAATAATCCTAAATAAATTCATGTAAGTCAAGTCAAATAAACGATATAATTTCGCTCTATCAAATACCCCCACACTTAAACCATTGCTTGTCCTCAAGCAATCAACCAACACGGTAAAAATAAATAAGCACAATTCAAAACAAAGACACGACGAGACTCTAATTATACGTGACTACTAGGCTAATGTTAGATCGATAGGTACTAAATATCAATACCAAGGATACCGTAACGACACAATTTCAAAACTCCCTGCTTATGCAAACTGTTGCACCCCAAATTTTGACCCCTTAGATCCTCATCATCATTGTAGGATCATGTTCATTTGATTAACTAACCTTAACCCATTTCAAGTTTATCTTTGTTAAGATGTAGATGAATTAGGGTTCCGTACCGTCAAAATCGAGATTTCGGTGGTCTGATCAATCAATGTTTTGGATTGATCCAACTTCAAATAAGTCTCCACATCATCAAGAATACAAAATTGGATCAAGTATGGATTCAATTTGAGGTGGTCACCCGAAAATTGAGAGCAGTGTAGTTCAAGACGCCCGATTAGGGTTTTTCCGATTAGGAAAAGTCAACTGTAGTTTGAACTTTGTTTTAAAGAGTATTTAAATGGTGGTATTTTGGTCTATTAAGTTCCTATGGCTTAGTAAAGTCCATCCAAAGAGTTTCAAGTTCTCAGGATGTCCGGATCACCAACGGGCGACTCGGTAGACACCGATCGATCAAAAGGTTGACCAAAAAGTCAACTCTCCAACAATAAGTAATTAGACTTCAAGGTGTGAATGAAAAATGTTCCTTATATCATATTACACCTCCCCATAAAATTTCATGACCATTGGATCAAGGGTTAGGAAGTAATTGCAAAAATCGGGAATTAGGGTTTTGAAAGGGGCAAGACCATAACTCCTCAACCACACATCCAATTGAGGTTGTTCTAAGCTTGTTTGAAAGGTCTTGACAAACCCTACAAAAGTCCCACAGTGGTCCATATTCAAAAAATGCATGGAATTGGAGTTATAGCAAAAATCATTTTTCAAGGGTAAAGGACTTAGTGAAATTTCCCAAATTCTGGCCATACAAACCACTTTTTTCAGAACTTTGAAAGGTTTTTCAACCTAGTTCTATCAAGAATTTGGAAATTCCCAAAACATAAAAGTTGTAGAGCTACACAAGGGCTTTCTAAAAAGTGCAATAACTCCCCAAGGAGATTTATGACCTAGGAGTTATGGTGCCTTGAAGTTGGGTCTGTCACACCTAAAAATCCACTTGAACCAACTTCTCAAAATCAGAATTTTTCATCTCTAACCACTCTCCACCCTTGGACCATGATGCATTATGATATTTAGATGTGTAGAGAAAGATAATGACAGAAAAAATGAGATGTGAAGAGAGAGAGGCAAGTTGCAAGGATTATGCAATATAATATTGAAATGTGTAAGAAGGAGAGAGAAACTTTTTCACTCTAAACTGTTGCAGCAGGCATTCTACACACTCTAAGCTCACCTCAGTCATTTCATACCCATATCCACTTGAGTTTTCTGATCTTCATTGAACCATGGAGTTGATATGAGAAGATTTTGCAAGATTTTTCAAAGAAAACTCATGAAACTCCCTCCAAAAGTGGCAAGTTACCAAGCTGTCCTCACTCTCATTCCTCCTATAAATAGAGGCATTCTCACCATCTGCAAACCACACCAGAGCTAGCAAAAACACACACTAATCCATAGCTCTCTCATTTCTTTCCTTGCTTGAAAAGGCATAAGTGCAAAAATCACCATTTTGCATTTTTTAAGCCAATTCTCATTCCAAGTGTAAAAACCCTTCAAAGACCATTCATACAACTTTAAAATGGTCATTTGAAGCTGCTCCCACCATTACATTTCTCAGAAAATCCACCAATTTAAAAGTCAACTTTATCACTAAGAAAGTTTGACTAAAAACCACAAAACTTGCGAAAATCCATTCCACATAGATTCTTACCATTCTAAACCCTCTAACATCTCATAAATAACATATCTCAACTGTCCAAGCACTCACCAATCATTAGAAGCTCACATCTCTTCATTTGGCATTGAAAGTACATTGTTGCTTAAAGTTGAAGAAAGGTTCAAAAGCAAGAAAGTGAAATAAGGAATCTCTGGTTTTCTCAACTACTCTAGCATATTCAAAAGGATCATCAGAAGGTATGTACCTGTTTCTCATTGATTTTTGCATCATGTTTCATAAAATTACATTTTTTTGGGTGTTTGGTAGAATTGTGAGCTATGTATGCCTTGATTGATTCTCATGATATATGTCTCTATGAATGGCCAAGATACTCATGAGCATGAGTGTAAATGTTTGGACCTGCTTGTCATGATGGTATGCAAATCTAATTTCATGTTTGAGAAAATTGATTTAAAACACAAACTTGATAAATGTGATGCTAGTATGCTTTTGCTTGTTGTGTTAAAATCATAGAGTTGTTAGGAATAGTAGAGGTTTTCATGAGTATTGACCTAGGAAGTTTAACTTGTTCCTGTCATTTGGGTGTGCTAATTCAATTGATGAGCTGTTTTTAAAAATACATGAGTAATTGATGGATAAGCTTGTTACAGGTTATTGACTTTGGTTGTAATGGTAGTGTGTTTTCTATTACATTCTGAACCTTGAGTCTGTTAGGGTAGATGTATTCAAACTATGGCATATGATTTATGCTATCACTCAAAGATCCATTCAGTCATACCAAGAGTACACTAATTTGTTTGAATTGTTATGAGTTTCTGTTGTAAATCCTGTTGCGCTTAAGCTTGCAGCTTGTTTAAGTTCTGTTAACCCTAGGATGTTGAATTCAGTGTGCTTGCTCAAAGCTTTGGTTAAGTGTTAATAATGACATGTACTCTACCACCAAGGATATTGTGGAACTGATGGAAAGGTTTAGATCAGGGGACTTGGTATTAAGTTTGGTTTACAAGTGACCATATAACCTACTGCATTACTTGAAATACCAAGAGAATTCACGAACTGAAAAGTCACAATTGAAGCTACTGATTTGCCTCAGCCATTATTCACTTTTTGGCTTGCTTGATCCTGTTGTTATTTTTTTGAGTTATTGGTGTATAAGAAATGAATCAGGGATTGTCTAGGTAGGTAAATGTTTGATTGGGATAGGTTAATTTTGAGCAAGTGGACAAGGCAATTTCTGCCTGTTTCAATTGAGTTCTGGTTGTGTGGAGCTTGATTAGTTTTTTTGTGTAATCACTGTGTTGCTGTCATAATGCTCACGTTGTTTACATACATTGATTGCCAAATTCGAAAACTATTACCAAATGGGGATCCATTTCTCCTACTGTTGTAAACATCAACTTCATCAATTGTAAAGATGCTTAACATTGGTGTTGTTGCCCTGCTGCCAAAAACTGTTTTCAAGAAATAATTTTGGTTGCCAACATTTTTGGACTGGTTGTTGGAGTTGACAGGAAGCATCTTATAATTGGCACAACAGTTGTCTTTCATGTGCTATGAACTGTTTGGATTTGATTTTGTAGTGTTCATTAGGGTTGCATCCCATTCATAGGCATTGGTTGCTAAGCATGTGTAGGCTGGTTTTCAATTACTTGGATCTACATCAAAAACCTGTTTTGCACACTGAAACATCATCTAGACTTGAGCAAAACAAAATCCAGCCCTGCCTTACATTGACTGATGTGCCATCATTTTGCTGTCAAAAGAATACCATAACAATTGACACTCATATTTTGCATAGGACATGACAAACTTATTTTCACCATTCCAACATGTTTCTATGAGCATTCTAAACATGTCTAGGTGCTTACTTTGTTGTTTTGTGTATAGCATCAAGATTTCCCATATTGACACAAATGCTTCAAATCACACAATACCACTTAATTGCTACTTTGTGCTCCGAGTTGATTTTCACTAAAACCACACCTCACATTGTTCACTTATGACATGTTGGTATGTTTTCTTGACATTAAAAATCACTGTCATGAATATCACTTTCCAAGATGCATGATTTTCCACACAAAAACAACATTTCACATGCCACTTTTGCACAGAACTTGTTTCTCACTCAAACCACTTCAAACACATTTCATATTAATCATTGTTGAGATGTTAGCATGATTATTTCACACAAAAACTCACTGTCATTGAAAATCCACTTCTCAAATGCATTTTTCTTCACAAAGTGGCATCTCACATACCATCTTTTGCAACAGCTTGCTTTGAACTGAAATGCTTGTTCTAACAGCTCATGTTTATCATTTATAAAGTGTTTGTATGATCATGTGAGGCTTAAACTAGTTGGAACCAAGAATCACACATTGAAATGCATGATCACACACAAAGTGCACTTTGAATCACCAAACTTCAAAACTGTCATAACAACCACTTGTTTTTCATCAAAACTCATTCTTTAGTTTATATTAGAGATGTACAAAAGGTTTTTATGATCAATACTTGGCTAAAAACTGAGTTGCTCACTTTCATGCATAATCTCATGTAAACCTTGCATTTTGTACATGATTTTCCATAACAGTTTGGTTTTAATCCCAAGATTGACTCAACTTCATTCATTACCTATTACCTGAGATGTACACATGTTTGTAGTGGTTTGAGTAAGTTTATTTGGGGCTGTACATGTGAAATTGCATTTTTTGAACATAAACATAACCCCTATCGGGTTTTTTAGTAGGAAAGTAATTTTCAAAAACCATCACCAACATTGAATTCCTTGTGTGATTCTACCCCAAATCCATATAAATTTTGTGCCGATCCGATTAACGGTTAGGAAGTTACGATACAAAACGTAAATCCATTTGTTGTGTGTTTTTGCCCAGCCAGAAAATTGTCACTTTTTATACTAAACTTCCACCAGTGGAAGTTACTTGTAAAACTTGTCATTTTTCACTCCAAATTCAAAAATTCATAACTCGCTCGTTTTTCATCATTTTTTGCCCGTTCTTTTTTTGTTGTGTTCGTATTAATGTATACTTACATGCTGTGTTTTTACTTTTGATGTTTGCTCATTTTATCACTTAGTTTGTCTATGTGCAAATGTACGCGTTTCACGACCGTTTATGTGATTGCGGATAAATGTTCATGTGATTCCACTCAATATTTTTCTTGAAACTTATTTGAATCCATGCCCATACATGCTAATGAACATTCTAGGACACTAATCTTTGGTAGTTACCATAAAGATCTCATGTTATCATTGTTATCTTAGTGTGCGATTCATCGTTGTGATTCTTGTTTTGCTATCTTCATTTTGATTGTTATCCGTACTTCTCCCATCTTTCAAGTTGTTTCCATCTTGATTGTTACCATATGTTCTTCTCTATCTTTACTTTGTTAAGTAGATTGTCCTCCTAAATTATGAGGTTAAACTGATTTATTTATGTGTGATTGTCATCTATACACTTTGTTGTCGCTTTTGTTTCACTTTAAGTTTATAATATGATTGTTTTCAAATTGTTATTTGTTTACATGGTTGTAACCTTTATCATGTCCCCAATCCTTGTCAAGATTATGCTTTCCATTTTTTAAGACATGCCTTCATCTTTGTCAAGATATGCTTGTTGTAACATGCTTATATACCATGGTAGTTACCATCAATCTCACTTGAAATACTTGCTCATAGTAATATGCTTGCTCATCTTTGATTGAAATCATATCTCTTATATTCATTATGTTTATCATGCTTACTTCTTCGTCAATTTATTTCCTCCCCAAGTGATGGAACTCTCTAGTTCTCATCCCAGTTGCCTCCCTTCTCCCCCCTTCTAAAGGAAAAGTCTCTCCATTGACCCTCGTGTCATGGATAGCTCATTACCCCCTCCCTTGACTTTGTAAAGTCATCTTGAACCCTAGCTTAGTTAAGTTAGAACACATAAGCCATTTGACTTTGCTTTAAGTCTAGAAAACCCACCCATACTAGGATTGCTCTCACAATGTAGAACATTAGGTAGAGTTTGGTTAACTCTATGTAAGAATCATGGATATGATTACTTACCCCCCTTTCTTGAGTGTTCAACATAGATCTAGAGAGTTTTGTGAAACTCTACACAATAATGGATATTTTTGTTCCCCTTTGAACCTTGATCATAATCGAGTGTTCTTCAACCTTAGTGAGATGAACTACGATTGCTCTGATTCTATCCTAGTTAGGATACGTAGGCAGAGGACGCGATGTCTTTGCGAGCAAACTTAGAAACTATCTTTAGGTTTTAACCTACACCTTTTACCCAATTCCAACCTTAGCAAAAATTTAGCAAACTTAGCATGCAAACAAACAAAAGGTTCCTGTAGAGGACTACAAATGTTTAGGATGTGAAATACCTACCCTATGCATAACCGACCCCGATCCCCGAATCTCTTAGCGTTGTTGTAACATCGCACAAAAGGTTCTTTCTTTCTTTAGACCTTTCCTTTGGATAAATTAAAGTCCGGTTGTAATCTAAGAATTAAAGATTCAAGTTATTCAATAGCTTGGTATCACGATTCTCACCGCAACAGAAATGGCGACTTCACTAGGGACGACTTAAACTTGAGGGTTTAGCCTATTTTGTTTAATTGTATGCTATATTTGTGAATATTTGCTTAACATGTATTTTTGTCAATATATTTGTTTGTGTGTTGGGTATTGGGTGCTTTGAGTGGTGAGATGGTCCTACACCCAGACTTGAGTGCACTTATGATAGGATGGTGGTATTCAAGAAGGCTTATAGGGAGTTGATTCCCGACCAAGCTAACTTGAGAAACCACCGCTCAATGTAGGCCCTCTTGAAAGTTTAGTATTGTTGATCGAGTATTCGTGAAAACAATGCTACTTTCGACGAAGGAGACCATGACACTGTGGACTTTCAGATTACATTTTACCCCACTTTGGCCTTATTAGGACGTAATGCGATGACTATAAGGAAGTATTTCCGAAATAGTTGATACGCGATACTACACTCAGACGAGATTCTCTTGAGAATATTATCGATTACCAAGTGATTTGGGAAGTTGATAATATCCGAAAGATGGGTTGATGACTCTGGGAACTTTGTAGAACCCGTTCGGCAGGTACAAATTAACCCATAGTACAAATCCTTGGGTATGGGTAGACCTTTGACTCTTTGCTCTTGAGCCTAGGAGGTCTTTGTGTATGCATTGTATTTGTGAATACTTGCCTTTGTGTTATGTGTGCATCATCACATCATATCACCATAAACATATCATGTCGTAACTAGTTTTATAAAACTCAGTCGATCTCTGGTTTTTTTTATAAAAAAAAAAAGTTGTAACTTTTTCCAATGATGAATGAAATGGGGTTTTTAACCTAATCAAACTTCTGAGTTTTGTAAAACCAGTTGCATTTTTGCACTTGCATCAACATTTTACATATCATACTTCGTTGCATTGGTTTTTTTGGTTCATTTTGTGTTCCGTTGACATCATAAGGGGGATATCTAGCACAAATAGGCAACAATGGAAGGACTTTTGAAAGCTCAGGAAATGTTGAAAGAGGACATCAGAATTCTCAAGTGTCAGATGAATTGGGTACTTGAGACATTGCAGAATATGATGAAGAAAGAGGGTCACTCTGACCATGTTGCGTCCAGAGAAACGAGGGATGCATTATCTTTGATGGTTCCTCCAACTCAAGGACATCCTCGGCATCAACGAACAAATAACCATCAATCGCGTCAGTACGCCCAACATTCAGTGTTTGTTCCTCCTCAAGCTTCTCAAAGCCGAAAATTGAACAAGAAGGATCATGTCAGGAAAGATAAGACTTGCGGTAGACAAACTCCAGTACCGTTAAGCAAACTTTACCCGCTACTGATTCAGAACTCACTAGTGACTCCACGATTATCCAATCCGGTGTCAGGACCATGGCATAATGCGAACCTAAACTGTGAATTTCACAAAGGAGCCGAAGGACACAACTTGGATGCATGTATAGCATTGAGTTATCTTGTGCAAGAGCTAATCATTGACAAACGCTTGATCCTCGAGGAAGACCATCCAAGAGTGGATTGTGGATATCATACTGGAACAACAGGGCACCTAGTTGAAGAATGTGAAGGTTTTAAATTAAGATTGCAAGAGTTGCTGAAACCTCGGGAGGATAAATCAAAGGACAGTGCTGCGATTCCTGAATCTAAAGGCAAAGGACCCGTGAGACCCCTCATAATTCTATATCACAAAGAGCATGTGGTTGTTGAAGGTGTTTCCCCGCATGGGCCTAAAATTTGAAATTTGTTTTGTTAAACAATTTTAATTCCCTAAGGCTGGCAACTGTAGACTGTTTTAGCATTTTGTTGTGTTTTCTTCGCATTTGTGTTGCTTGTAAGCTGTTGTTTATTTGAATTGGAAAGATTAAATGAAATGTTTGTGCATCTTTTGATTAAGTCCATTTGTTTCACACTCTCTCTTTCTTTTCATTGTTATGAGATAACGAAAAATGCAAAAATTTCTTTTGTTTACTAAACTGTTGTTTAAAGCAAAGATTGGGGAGGATGATGAAAATTATATCCATAACTGTTGTTGATATGCTTTCAATTTAACTTTGCCGATGATGTAAGGAATTGTTTCAATCCCTAAACACTGGAGAAATAAGGAAGATAATCCCTCGTTAACCCCTTCGAGCCTAGAAGTAGGAGTTTTCTTTCTTTACAAAAACAAAAACCTTAAATTTCAAACCGGGGGGCGGGTAGTTCTTAGTTAACTTGAAGATATGTGCATAACAAGACACTTTTCATATAAAGGTGGTGCACTCAGGTTTCCTTCGTACACAACAAGCAAGTGTCGAAGATGCTTTTCAGCATAAAAGACGATGATGGTTCACCATATCCATTAAACTAGGTAGTCACCTCCTTTCTAAAGAAAAAGAGAAGAAGTGAAAAAGAAAAAAAGCCCACTAAGTCAAAGCCTATGAAGGAGACTTAGGCAAAAATGGGGCATCCCATTGACAATATATTCGAACAAAGAAGTTCAGACAAAAGTCAGGGATAAAAAGAGAGGAATTTTGTAAGATTCTTCACTCTAAAAATCCTCAAATGGCAAAAGCTATCAAATACTGTAAGGGAGTAGTGACTACCCTAGGTTTGTAAACCATCACCGACTATCATCAGTTCAATTCTTAAGCCTGTAAGAACCTGAACATATAGTTTGAGTTAACTGAGCGTAGGATTGGAGTTCATCATGGGGAGTGGGTGGGACAAATAATTTTTGAGCTTTTATCCTTTGTTTCATGAACCGTGAACCAAGCCACGTTACCACCCTTAAAAGACCTAATTGAGCTAAGGTTGTTTTGAAAGCATATTACAACAAGGTTGGATAACCTGACTCCTAATGATCTTTGATGTTTGTGTGTGTTAACCATTTTATCCATCATTTGTAAAATGATTGGACCACTTTCACTTTGATCACTTAATCACTCCGCCGTGTGTGTTTCATCAAAAAATGTTTTCAAAAGATTGCATGAATTTTACATTAAAAATTGCCAATTTTTAATGAACAGCAATGCGTGCAAAACAATCCAATATCAAAGGAATCCCAACGAGCGCTGTCAGCTAGGGAATTTAACTTGATAAAGGAAGCTCAGCCTGGGGCAACCAATTTGAAGGATTTGTTAATCATTTGTTACAATGTTCAGCTAATCAGAGCCGACCAGGTCAAGATCAGATGAAGCTCTCGATGAACAGTTTAGTCTGGGGAAAATCTTTTGCAGTTACCAGCTAGCAGGGGCAAGTTTGTTCCCCAATCGTTACTCCCACAGTCTGAAGACTTTGTTGTGCAAACACCATTAAACTGGGGCAATCACGTCGAGATTTATAAATTTCTCTATAAGTGTTTGAAGACATTGAAGCATCTTTATGCCGTTTCTTTTGTAAAAGCATCCTTATGACTTCTTCTCCAGGACCGTGTAATCTGGGGCAGAAAAGTTTGAAGACTATTTATCGCAAGAGCCGTTGCTCACTTGAAGATGATTATTATCATAATGGGGCATAAATGTTTTGGTCTCATGATACCCTTTGTCAGCTCTCCGATTAAGTTGTTACTTCGGTTAATCTTGGAACTTCCCTTGGTGATTTTCCTTCAACAAAGAATTCAAACTCATGATGGAAATCCAAGTGAAGTCTTGATGTTTTGGCCTGAGAAGATTACTGTAATACCCCAAATTTTGCCCTAAGATTTGTCGTCGCATTTCATTGCATTTATTCAATTACCAACAAATTTGTGTAGTCGTTTGACTTTTTGCAGGTAAATATCATATGGCATGTATTTTTTTTCTAAAAAGTAAAAATGGCACAATTGGCAAGAGGACATGTGTAAGGAGTTGTGAGTGAGAGGTTGAGAGTTCAAATCTCACCTTAGTCACTTTTTGTTTTTTATTATTTTTACTCTAAATGTTTCTATCTCTCATTAAAAAATAACAAAAATAGTTTTTTATTATTATTTAATTATTATTTTCGTATTTTAATTAAATCATTTTTTAAAATATTATTTTTTTCACTTTTTTCTAAATTATTCATAAAAATATCCAAAAGATCATAAAATAAAAAAATATTGAAAAAAATTTTGTTCTTTTTATAATATTTTTGATTTTAGGAATCAATAGGATTATTAGTTTTTATTTTAAGTTTATTTTAATTATTTTAAATTATTTAAATTTTATTTGTTTTCTTAACTAATTATTTAGTTTGGGCTTTAAAATGGGCTTTAGGGACATTATTGACAATTTGGTGTTAACCCTAATTTGTTCCCTATATATACATGTGTTGCTTTGTTGAAAAGGGGGTCAGAAGGTTTTCTTCAGAAAAGAGGAGAGAGAAAGGGAAAAACAAAGGAGATCCCCAGAGAAGAAAGGCGGTCGTTCCCACAACTCGTCAGAAGGATTGGAGCTCTCCAGTGTTCCCTTATTCAAACCTTTTTTCACATTTATCGAAGCAAACCTCCGCTTCGTAGGTTAAATTACTAAATCTTTTGCCTTTTCATGTTTATGTGCATATTTTGCCATGTTAATGTGTTTAGGTCCGTTAAATTACTAAACCTTTTGCTTTTTCATGTTTATGTGCATATTTTGCCATGTTAATCTCCATGTGTGTTTAGGTCCGTAGATTTTAATATCAAACCCTTTTTTATCAAAACTTTTTTTAAAATCAAAACCCTTTTTTTTATTTATTATTAAAACCTTTTTTTAGTAAGACCTTTTTTAAAAACTGAAAAGCCTTTTTGTTCCCAAGAAGAAAAAAAACCTTTTTGTTTCCAAAAAACCTTTTCCCAAAAAACTGAAAAGCCTTTTTTTTGGATGAAAAGCCTTTTTTGTTCTAAAAAAACTGAAAAGACTTTTCCTCCAAAAACTTTTTTTTATATAATTTAAAATTATTTTTTTATAATTTTTAACTTAAATATTTTTTATTAAAAAATTAAAACCTTTTTTTTTATAATTAAAATATTAAAAAAATTAAAACCTTTTCGTAAGGAACTCCTGATGTTTGATGTTTGTCGTGTCATTTTATGTACCCTTTTATTACTTTTCTTTCTTTTGGCATTTCATGTGCATGCTCGAGGTTGAGATGTGTTTGTGGTGGCCACAACCCCACACTATTTTCCTCCCTCACTTCATTCTAAGTGTCATTACATATTTTCATATTCTTCATGTTTTCAGAAATGTTTCTTTGTTTCTTTATACCCTCTGCCTTTATTACTTTTCTTATTTCTGTACCTTAATTATTCCTCCATATAATGATTTGTCATATTTTCACATTTTTTACAGTTTTATCCTTCCGAAGGATTAGGTCCAGCCTTTTGGCCGCCGAGTCAATAGCCTTACCCCTTTAATGGATCAAACCCTGTTTAGCCTAGGTGTCCCGCCGTGGGCAAAATTGCTTTTATCCTAGTGTTAGGTCAAAGAGTCGCCGCACTCATTTTAGGGTTTCCCGCCGCGGAATCCCTAACCTAACCCTAATGCACTTAACAATTTATAACATAGAGATCGGAGTTTAAGACTCCATGTAAGCGTGTCCTTAAGATGCGTTTATTCCCCTTGAGACCTTGACCACAGTCAAGAAGTCTCTAACCTCCCTTTCGAGGGGAACTACAGTTAGTCTGATTCCATTCCCGTAAGGATATGTAGGCACAAGATGCGATGTCTTTCCGAGTAAACTTAGAATTAACCCCTAGGTCTTTTTTAATTTTCAATCCTTTGTATATACCCTAAAGCAAAATAATTAATGAAATAAATAAAAAAAATAAACAAAAGGTTCCCGTAGAGTACTACGGAAGTTTAGGGTGCTAATACCTTCCCTAAATTTAACCAACCCCCGAACCTTAGATCTCTCCCTTTTAGGTTTTTCCTTTCTTTTACCTTTCCTTCGGATAAATCAAAGACCGGTTGTAAATGAATTAAGATTCAAGTTAATCAATAGCTTGACATCCAAATTTTACCGCAACAGAAAATGACGACTTCACTGGGGAGTCCTAACTATTGAGGGTTATCCCTATTTTGTTTATTTTTCTTTATATATTTGTTTTATTATATATTTTGCTCACTTGTATGTATATATTGGGGTACCTTACTTGGAGTTACTGTGTTGTGAGATAAGTCCTACACCCGGACTTGAGCGACCTTATGATAGGATGGCTGATATATTCGACGAGGCTTATAGGGAGTGAGTCCCGACTAAGCTAAATCGAGAATCACCGCTCAGTTGAGACACTTTTGAAAATGGTTCGGTTGATCGAGTGTAGTCGTGAAAACTTTTACCGTTATCGATTGGAGTCTGTGATACTGGGAACCGTAGTACCTTTACACCATCTTGACCTTATATAGGACGTAGTGCGGGAACTATGTGGGAGTAGTCCTACAATGGTTGCTACACGATACTACGCTCGAACGAGGTTCTCTTGAGAATATTATCGACCCTTGAGTCAGTCGAGAAGTTGATAATATCCGAAAGATGGGCTGATAACTTTGGGCACTTTTTTTAGAACCCTTGTTCTGCAGGTACAATTAGCCTATAGTACACACCACTTTGGGAAGGGTAGACCTTGACTCCATTCATTGTTCCTCTAACTTAGGACCTTTTGTTTGCTTATGTGTATTTGTGCTTCGCATCCATAAAGCATCATATCATTTCTAGTTTCAAGGAATTCAGCAATCCTTTGCAAATTCGAAAAGCCTTACATTTTAAAGTCTAAAATTTTTTCCAACTTTCTTAAAAAGAAATATTCGCAATCGACCGTTGAAATTCTTGAAACCATTGCATGGCATCAGCATCACATTTTTGCATTGCATTTGTCCCCCGATTTCTCATTCTCGGTTCTCTCGTCTTCCAGTGTACCTTTGAGTCGTTAAGCTGATTCCTCGACACAGATATCAGACCAGGGCTAATTATAGACGTAAGATGTCAGAGCAAGAGGCATATAATGTAGAGATCTGAATGGAGATCGATGAGTTGAAATCAGGCATGACCAAACTCACCGAGATGCTCCAAGTACTGATTTCCAGAGGAGAGTCACCTCAAAGGACCGTCATTCAGGAAGTTTCGGATGTTGATCCACCTCTTGTTCCAGTGCCACCATCTACTTGGCCCGAGTTTGGTTTACCTCCTAACTACTCTCCGCTTATTGCATCGTCTGCTACAATTGGTCAGATTGTCAGACCGGTTTTTCAAGCTCCCGTCCTTACCGAGACTAGACCTGTGGTCCACACTATTAACCAAACTATCCGAGCTCCCTTTGAGAATCCTCTATATGAGCATAATGTTGCCAGTGTTCAAGGGGAAGACCGTGAAGATTTTGTTGAGCCTGAGATTACCCGTGAACAGTATCAAATCATCAATAAGAGACTCCAAGCTGTTGAGGGTACTGATTTCTTCAATATAGATGCCGACAATATGTGCCTAGTCTCCGGTATCGTTATGCCTGCCAAATTCAAGACTCCTGAGTTTGTGAAGTATAAAGGTCACTCATGTCCAAGAGCTCATCTGGTCATGTACTTTCGAAAGATGGCGGCCTACACCAACAATCAGAAATTGCTCATCCATTGCTTTCAAGACAGTTTGAGTGGTGCTTCTCTCAAATGGTATATGAACTTAGAGCATAACAGTGTCCGTTGCTTTCAAGATCTCGCTAACGCTTTCATGAAACAATACAAATACAACCTGGATATGACTCCCGATCACCGTCAATTACAAAATATGTCTCAAAATGAAAAAGAGTCATTCAAGGAATATGCTCAGCGTTGGAGAGAGTTAGCTTCTCAAGTTGAACCCCCTATAGCAGAAAAGGAATTAACTGGATTGTTCATGGATACTTTGTCCCCTTTCTATTGGGAAAAGATGATCGGGAATGTCTCTTCAAGTTTTGCAGATTTGGTGACTATTGGTCAGAGGTTAGAAGAAGGTTTGAAAAATGGTAAAGTATCCAAAGCTGTTGAATCTTCTAATGGTGCAAAGAAACCCTACGGGAATTTCCATAAGAAGAAGGATGAACAGGCCAATGCTGTCATAACTGAATCAAGGAAGCCTCGCCAGGGATCTCAACCTGTTAGTGCTCCACATCCAGCTCAGACTTCTCAACGCCCAGTTATCAGACAAGACCAGAATCGGAACAAGGATCACTTTGATCCTATTCCCATGACTTACACAAAGTTGTATCCTGACTTAGTTCGACAAGGGCTGATCACTACAAAGGCTTTACCACCTCCTCTTAATCCTCCAGTTGGATTTAAGGCTGATCTAAAGTGTGCTTTTCATGAGGGTGCCTTAGGCCACGACTTGGAGCATTGTTTTGCATTGAAAGCTAGGGTGCGTGAACTGATTAGAGCCGGAATACTTGATTTTACGGATAGTCGTCCGAGCGTCCAGACAGATCCCTTGCCAACACATCAGAATTGAAGCTTTGTCATTGGGCCTTTTTTTTCTCGTTGTTTGCATTTTCCTTATTTTGTTTAAGTTGTTTGCTTTCAATTATGTTTGTACTTTCATTAATGAAATAAGCATTGCGACTTTTGATTCAATTCATTTCCGTCCATTTATTTGCATCTTTATGCTTTATTTTTCAAATGTTTACTTCTTGTCCAAAATTTTGATATGCTAAGATCGGAGGGAGGATGACGAAAACGGTATACCCATAATTGCTGTCAGTATGCTTTCAATCAAACCTTGTTGATGATGTAAGGCATTGTTTCAATTCCCAAACACTGGAGAAATAAGGAAGTTAATCCCTCGTTACCCCCTTCGAGCCTAGAAGTTGGAGTTTCTTTCGTTACAAAAAACCCACAATTTTAACCTTGGGATGGGTAGTTCTCAGTTAACTTGGTTGTGTGTTCATTCTAATCAAAAGGTCGATGATGGTTCACCGTAATCATTAAAATCAAACAGTCACTTTCCTTCACACAAAAAAATAATCAAAAGAAGCCCGCTAAGTCAAAACCTATGAAGGAGACTTAGGCAAAACTGGGGCATCCCGCTGACTGTAAACTCTAAAATAAACAGTTCAGGCAAAATTTAGGGATAATACAAAGAGATTTTTAAATCCTTATCTTGAAAATCCTCAATGTCAAAACAATCAAATGTTATAGGGGAGTAGTGGCTGCCTTTTCATAGGTCCCTTTGACTTCTGAGTCATCATTGCTACGATCAATGAAATCCCTAACTTATGGGAACCTGAATGCATAGTATGAGTTAACTGAGCATAGGACTGAGGATCATCACGTAGATTGGGTGGGTACAAATAAATTTTGAGCCTTTATCTTTTGTTTCATAAACCGTGAACCAGGCCACATTACAACCCTCAAAAGACCTAATTGAAGCAAGGTTATTTTGAAATTATACTACAGCAAGGTTGCGTAACCTGACTCCTAAAGATCTTTGTGAATCATTTATTTTGGCAGTACACCTTTGTTTTAAACTTTGAGCGTCTTGAACCGTTGTGTTCTGACTAACGACTCATGTATTTTCCATCTTTCAAAAATAATTTTGATTTCAAAAGTCGCATGAACTTTGCATTACCATGTTTGTATGAATATTTTTGTTTGCAAACTGGCTTTCCTCTAAGGAATTTTCAAACAATGAGAAACTTGGTCAAGTGATCTTATCAGGGGCAAGTTCCTTTTACATCCGGTCAAAGAATTAGTTCAAGATTTGTTCAAGGCAATATCTTCTCAGATTTGGTTTATCCAGAGAATCGTTCAAGACCCAGACTGGGGCAAGCCCTCCGAGGATACAGCAAAACAGTCGATTCCACGAATCAGACAGCTGAAGCAATTATCAATTCATTTGACCTGGGGCAGTTTACTTGCATAATCCCCAAGCAGTTATTCATCATTCCTACAGTGACTATCAACTTGATACAGTTTAACAGAATGACAGTGATCTCCGTGTTGAGGAATCAGTCCTCCAGTTTTGTCATCTCACAGAAAGAGTCGAGTCTTGTCGTCGACGTCTGGATTTGCATTTGATCATATGTCATAGCATAATTCCTATACATGTGCACATCTTGGGTGCTTTACTCCCCATTTACATTTCTATCTTGGGTGCTTTACTCCCCATTTACATTTCTATCTTGGGTGCTTTACTCCCCATTTACATTTCTATCTTGGGTGCTTTATTCCCCATTTACCTCTCTACCTTGGGTGCTTTACTCCCCATTTACATTTCTAGCTTGGGTGCTTTACTACCCATTTACATTTCTATCTTGGGTGCTTTACTCCCCATTTACATTTTTATCTTGGGTGCTTTACTCCCCATTTACATTTTTATCCTGGGTGCTTTACTCCCCATTTACATGTCTATCTTGGGTGCTTTACTCCCCATTTACCTTCTATCCTTGGGTGTTTTATCCCCCATGTACCTTTATCCCGGGTGTTTTATTCCCCGTTTACCAGATATTCCTGGATTTACCTAACATCATGGTGTTTTACCCCCATTTACTTTTTTTTCTCTGAGGTCGTGTTTTACTCACGTCTTACCTTGTGGGCAAAATTTATTTACTTGGCATCATGGGTGTTTATCCCCATTTGCGTTTTTCTCCTGAGCTCGTGTTTTACCCGCGTCTTACCTTGCGGACAATTTCTAATTTACTTGGCACCTATCAACAATTCTGTGTCGTGTCTATCCGACGTTCTTCCAGATATGACATGTCTTCTTCCCTAGTGCAATTCCTCGATGGGTCGTCCCCTGTGACGTTGTTTCGTCTGTATCCGTGCATTTGTCATTTTCATCATACACATCATATCAGATTCATATCATATTTAGCATTATAGTTCGTTTTGTTTTGTCCATATCATTGCATAGCACTGCGTCTAAAGGCAAATTTTCGGTTATCTGTATTTAAATCCCTCCACCATGATTTCTCGAGTCTCCGTTGCTCAAATCACCCGGTGAAGTTATTTAAATAGGGGCAACTGTAATACCCCAAATTTTTCCCTAAGATTTGTCGTCGCATTTCATTGCATTTAATCAATTACCAACAAATTTGTGTAGTCGTTTGACTTTTTGCAGGTAAATATCATATGGCATGTATTTTTTTTCTAAAAAGTAAAAATGGCACAATTGGCAAGAGGACATGTGTAAGGAGTTGTGAGTGTGAGAGGTTGAGAGTTCGAATCTCACCTTAGTCACTTTTTGTTTTTTATTATTTTTACTCTAAATGTTTCTATCTCTCATTAAAAAATAACAAAAATAGTTTTTTATTATTATTTAATTATTATTTTCGTATTTTAATTAAATCATTTTTTAAAATATTATTTTTTTCACTTTTTTCTAAATTATTCATAAAAATATCCAAAAAATCATAAAATAAAAAAATATTGAAAAAAATTTTGTTCTTTTTATAATATTTTTGATTTTAGGAATCAATAGGATTATTAGTTTTTATTTTAAGTTTATTTTAATTATTTTAAATTATTTAAATTTTATTTTTTTTCTTAACTAAATATTTAGTTTGGGCTTTAAAATGGGCTTTAGGGACATTATTGACAATTTGGTGTTAACCCTAATTTGTTCCCTATATATACATGTGTTGCTTTGTTGAAAAGGGGGTCAGAAGGTTTTCTTCAGAAAAGAGGAGAGAGAAAGGGAAAAACAAAGGAGATCCCTAGAGAAGAAAGGCGGTCGTTCCCACAACTCGTCAGAAGGATTGGAGCTCTCCAGTGTTCCCTTATTCAAACCTTTTTTCACATTTATCGAAGCAAACCTCTGCTTCGTAGGTTAAATTACTAAATCTTTTGCCTTTTCATGTTTATGTGCATATTTTGCCATGTTAATGTGTTTAGGTCCGTTAAATTACTAAACCTTTTGCTTTTTCATGTTTATGTGCATATTTTGCCATGTTAATCTCCATGTGTGTTTAGGTTCGTAGATTTTAATATCAAAACCCTTTTTTATCAAAACTTTTTTTAAAATCAAAACCCTTTTTTTATTTATTATTAAAACCTTTTTTTTAGTAAGACCTTTTTTAAAAACTGAAAAGCCTTTTTGTTCCCAAGAAGAAAAAAAAAACCTTTTTGTTCCCAAAAAACTGAAAAGCCTTTTTTTTGGATGAAAAGCCTTTTTTGTTCTAAAAAAAACTGAAAAAACTTTTCCTCCAAAAACTTTTTTTTATATAATTTAAAATTATTTTTTTATAATTTTAACTTAAATATTTTTTATTAAAAAAATTAAAACCTTTTTTTTTATAATTAAAATATTAAAAAAATTAAAACGTTTTCGTAAGGAACTCATGATGTTTGATGTTTGTCGTGTCATTTTATGTACCCTTTTATTACTTTTCTTTCTTTTGACATTTCATGTGCATGCTCGAGGTTGAGATGTGCTTGTGGTGGCCACAACCCCACACTATTTTCCTCCCTCACTTCATTCTAAGTGTCATTACATATTTTCATATTCTTCATGTTTTCAGAAATGTTTCTTTGTTTCTTTATACCCTCTGCCTTTATTACTTTTCTTATTTCTGTACCTTAATTATTCCTCCATATAATGATTTGTCATATTTTCACATTTTTTACAGTTTTATCCTTCCGAAGGATTAGGTCCAGCCTTTTGGCCGCCGAGTCAATAGCCTTACCCCTTTAATGGATCAAACCCTGTTTAGCCTAGGTGTCCCGCCGTGGGCAAAATTGCTTTTATCCTAGTGTTAGGTCAAAGAGTCGCCGCACTCATTTTAGGGTTTCCCGCCGCGGAATCCCTAACCTAACCCTAATGCACTTAACAATTTATAACATAGAGATCGGAGTTTAAGACTCCATGTAAGCGTGTCCTTAAGATGCGTTTATTCCCCTTGAGACCTTGACCACAGTCAAGAAGTCTCTAACCTCCCTTTCGAGGGGAACTACAGTTAGTCTGATTCCATTCCCGTAAGGATATGTAGGCACAAGATGCGATGTCTTTCCGAGTAAACTTAGAATTAACCCCTAGGTCTTTTTTAATTTTCAATCCTTTGTATATACCCTAAAGCAAAATAATTAATGAAATAAATAAAAAAAATAAACAAAAGGTTCCCGTAGAGTACTACGGAAGTTTAGGGTGCTAATACCTTCCCTAAATTTAACCAACCCCCGAACCTTAGATCTCTCCCTTTTAGGTTTTTCCTTTCTTTAACCTTTCCTTCGGATAAATCAAAGACCGGTTGTAAATGAATTAAGATTCAAGTTAATCAATAGCTTGACATCCAAATTTCACCGCAACAATTACTCTCTCCCAAAGAAGGTGGTAACCTTGAAGTGGAATTGTTGTTCTTCATGATCATCCCTTTGATGTTCAATTTTGGTTGGGTCTCCGTGTCGAGATGCTTATTTCATCTCCAGTTTTGTTTTGTCTAATTTGTCAGGATAAACATAAGCATGGCATAAAGCATATGCATAGCATCCGTGCATTGTTGCTATCTCTGGTTGTTGCCTGTTCCTGTTTCACCTTGGTTCCCCCCTCAGTGATTGGGTGTGTTTGTACCTCTCTAATAGAGTTGTCAGCCCTTAAGCATAAAACATCCATCCTTTATCAATTCCCCACAAAGTTTAATCCTCGTGGATGATGGTTGCTTCAATTATCTTTTTCCATGATTGGATAAGATTGAACTTTGGTCCTGGTCGGTCGCTAAACCTACCTGGATGTGCATTTATTTTGCACTATCTATCAAGAAGGACATTTTTGTATCATCTTCAACGATAAATGGCAGTCTCTTCGGAGAAGTTTAATCGTCTTCAGCGATAAATGGCAGTCTCTTCGGAGAAGTTTAATCGTCATCAACAGGTGAGTGGCAGTCTCTTTGGAGAAGCTTAACCTTCATCAGCGATAAATGGCAGTCTCTTCGGAGAAGTTTAATCGTCTTCAACGGTGAGTGGCAGTCTCTTTGGAGAAGCTTAACCTTCATTAGCGATAAATGGCAGTCTCTTCGGAGAAGTTTAATCGTCTTCAACGGTGAGTGGCAGTCTCTTGGGAGAAGCTTAACCTTCATCAAAGATAAATGGCAGTCTCTTCGGAGAAGTTTAATCGTCTTCAGTGGTGAGTGGCAATCTCTTAGGAGAAGCTTAACCATATTTAACGATAAATGGAAGTCTCTTCGGAGAAGTTTAATTGTCTTCAGCGGTAAGTGGCAGTCTCTGTAGAGAAGCTTAACCTGCACCAGTGATAAATGGCAGTCACATTTGAGAAGTTTATCTTAAGGATGTCGACGCACGGTTGTGACCTGCATTGTTTGAAAATCCAGTGGATACTGATATAAGTAATTTGGTGGTGACCAATCATATTTCAAGAAAGGCCCGTTGGTAATTGGCATTATGAAAATCAATGGACAATAAATACTGACAATTTGGTTGTATATCATTCCAAACTAAGTTACGATGGTTGCCATCCCAAGCTCAGGTTGTGTACCTTTGGAGATGTATTGTTTGATTCCAAGCACAAGTTTCGTACCTTTGGAAGAAGTTTGTTTCTATCCCGAGCACAGGTTGTGTACCTTTGGAGATAGATGTTTGTTTTCATCCCAAGCTCAGGTTTCGTACCTTTGGAGATGTATTGTTTGATTCCAAGCACAGGTTTCGTACCTTTGGAAGAAGTTTGTTTCTATCCCGAGCACAGGTTGTGTACCTTTGGAGATAGATGTTTGTTTTCATCCCAAGCTCAGGTTTCGTACCTTTGGAGATGTATTGTTTGATTCCAAGCACAGGTTTCGTACCTTTGGAAGAAGTTTGTTTCTATCCCGAGCACAGGTTGTGTACCTTTGGAGATAGATGTTTGTTTTCATCCCAAGCTCAGGTTGTGTACCTTTGGAGATGTATTGTTTGATTCCAAGCACAGGTTTTATACCTTTGGAAGATGTATTGTTGGATTCCAAGCACAGGTTTTATACCTTTGGAAGATGTATTGTTGGATTCCAAGCACAGGTTTTATACCTTTGGAAGATGTATTGTTGGATTCCAAGCACAGGTTTTGTACCTTTGGGAGATTGTTTGTTGCCATCCCGAGCACAGGTTGTGTACCTTTGGAGATGTATGCTTTGGATCTCGAGTTCAGAAGTTCCCAGAGACTAAAGTGGTTGCGTTTGCATGAAGTGTTCTATATCCTAATGTATTGAGGATGTTCAGCTTTCATATCCTAATGTATTGAGGATGTTTCAACTTTCGTTCCTATTGTTTCGAGGGTCTTCGCCCAATCCTAATGTGTTAAGGGTTGTGTCTCTTCTATATCCTAATGTATTGAGGATGTTCAGCTTCCATTCCTAATGTTTTGAGGATCTTCGTCCAATCCTAATGTATTGAGGGTTGTGTCTCTTCTATAACCTAATGTATTGAGGATGTTTGGCTTTTGTTCCTAAGGTATTGAGGGATATATTTGTGCTTCCTGGTCGTCACCAAACTCTTTGAAAATCCAATAATTACTAGCATTACTGGAAAACTAATCGTTATTGGTACCGAAAGTTGATTGTTACCAACTTCCCCAGCTGAAGTCCTGTATTGTTTGGAATTCCCAATTGAAATGGGAACTTCGACTTGGTTGTCACCATATCCCCAGGAAGTCTAGTGGTACTTAGCACTTCTTTGGAAACCGAACTTTGGATTGGTCGTCACCAACCTTCCCCAGTAAGTCTAGTGGAAACTAGCACTGTTTGAAGCTATTTGTTGTTCCGGTCGTCACCAGTCTCCCCAGTTGAAGCTTTTGCTTTCCCAGTCGAGTCTTGGAGAATTAGTGGATACTGGTTTTCCCCGGCACGTCCGGTCTTTTTTCTAACCTTTTCCTGAAGATCCCGTTTGAACTCTTCGTTATAAGAAATTTTCTCATCTGGTTATCCCCAGTGAGGTTTGTGTCTTCGTTCTGTCTTTTCCCCGGTGAAGTTGTGTTTCCCCAGTGGATTTGTTCCCCAGCAAGTTTTCCCCAATGGGTTTCTTCCCCAGTGTGGTTTGCTTTTCTTTTCTTTCATTTCCCCAGTGAAGATTTGTTATCTTCCCCGGTGGGCTTCCTCATCTGGTTATTCCCAGTGAGGTTCGTATCTCCTCTCCACAATGAAGGTATGTCTTCCCTGGTGGAATTTGTGTCCCCTGCGTGAAAGATTTCCTTGAACAAGCATCCTTAGTCATGTTTGAACTACCTTGCTTACTTGGTATTGAATCTTTCCCCAGTGTGTTGGACCCCTCGTGAGTGGTCACTCGTTGTGTTGCCGTTCTTTTATCTTTGCTCGTGTGTCTGCATGTGTCTTGCATTCAAGCATCATATAACATCATTTATATTCATGGCATATTTGCATTTGTCCTTTTGCATACCATCGGATCTAAGGGACAAAATTTTTGGTTTGCTATATTTAAATACCTTTCACTACGATTCTATGAGGATTGTCATCTCTCATTATCATCTAGTGAAGATATTTAAATAGGGGCATCTGTTGCACCCCAAATTTTGATCCCTTAGATCCTCATCATCATTGTAGGATCATGTTCATTTGATTAACTAACCTTAACCCATTTCAAGTTTATCTTTGTTAAGATGTAGATGAATTAGGGTTCCGTACCGTCAAAATCGAGATTTCGGTGGTCTGATCAATCAATGTTTTGGATTGATCCAACTTCAAATAAGTCTCCACATCATCAAGAATACAACATTGGATCAATTATGGATTCAATTTGAGGTGTTCACCCGGAAATTGAGAGCAGTGTAGTTCAAGACGCCCGATTAGGGTTTTTCCGATTAGGAAAAGTCAACTGTAGTTTGACCTTTGTTTTAAAGAGTATTTCAATGGTGGTATTTTGGTCCATTAAGTTCCTATGGCTTAGTAAAGTCCATCCAAAGAGTTTCAAGTTTTCAGGATGTCCGGATCACCAACGGGCGACTCGGTAGACACCGATCAATCGAAAGGTTGACCAAAAAGTCAACTCTCCAACAATAAGGAATTTGACTTCAAGGTGTGAATGAAAAATGTTCCTTATATAATATTACACCTCCCCATAAAATTTCATGACCATTGGATCAAGGGTTAGGAAGTAATTGCAAAAATCGGGAATTAGGGTTTCGAAAGGGGCAAGACCATAACTCCTCAACCACACATCCAATTGAGGTGGTTCTAAGCTTGTTTGAAAGGTATTGACAAACCCTACAAAAGTCCCACAGTGGTCCATATTCAAAAAATGCATGGAATTGGAGTTATAGCAAAAATCATTTTTCAAGGGTAAAGGACTTAGTGAAATTTCCCAAATTCTGGCCATACAAACCACTTTTTTCAGAACTTTGAAAGGTTTTTCAACCTAGTTCCATCAAGAATTTGGAAATTCCCAAAACATAAAAGTTGTAGAGCTACACAAGGGCTTTCTAAAAAGTGCAAGAACTCCCCAAGGAGATTTATGAGCTAGGAGTTATGGTGCCTTGAAGTTGGGTCTGTCACACCTAAAAATCCACTTGAACCAACTTCTCAAAATCAGAATTTTTTATCTCTAACCACTCTCCACCCTTGGACCATGATGAATTATGATATTTAGATGTGTAGAGAAAGATAATGACAGAAAAAATGAGATGTGAAGAGAGAGAGGCAAGTTGCAAGGATTATGCAATATAATATTGAAATGTGTAAGAAGGAGAGAGAAACTTTTTCACTCTAAACTGTTGCAGCAGGCATTCTACACACTCTAAGCTCACCTCAGTCATTTCATACCCATATCCACTTGAGTTTTCTGATCTTCATTGAACCATGGAGTTGATATGAGAAGATTTTGCAAGATTTTTCAAAGAAAACTCATGAAACTCCCTCCAAAAGTGGCAAGTTACCAAGCTGACCTCACTCTCATTCCTCCTATAAATAGAGGCATTCTCACCATCTGCAAACCACACCAGAGCTAGCAAAAACACACACTAATCCATAGCTCTCTCATTTCTTTCCTTGCTTGAAAAGGCATAAGTGCAAAAATCACCATTTTGCATTTTTTAAGCCAATTCTCATTCCAAGTGTAAAAACCCTTCAAAGACCATTCATACAACTTTAAAATGGTCATTTGAAGCTGCTCCCACCATTACATTTCTCAGAAAATCCACAAATTTAAAAGTCAACTTTATCACTAAGAAAGTTTGACTAAAAACCACAAAACTTGCTAAAATCCATTCCACATAGATTCTTACCATTCTAAACCCTCTAACATCTCATAAATAACATATCTCAACTGTCCAAGCACTCACCAATCATTAGAAGCTCACATCTCTTCATTTGGCATTGAAAGTACATTGTTGCTTAAAGTTGAAGAAAGGTTCAAAAGCAAGAAAGTGAAATAAGGAATCTCTGGTTTTCTCAACTACTCTAGCATATTCAAAAGGATCATCAGAAGGTATGTACCTGTTTCTCATTGATTTTTGCATCATGTTTCATAAAATTACATTTTTTTGGGTGTTTGGTAGAATTGTAAGCTATGTATGCCTTGATTGATTCTCATGATATATGTCTCTATGAATGGCCAAGATACTCATGAGCATGAGTGTAAATGTTTGGACCTGCTTGTCATGATGGTATGCAAATCTAATTTCATGTTTGAGAAAATTGATTTAAAACACAAACTTGATAAATGCGATGCTAGTATGCTTTTGCTTGTTGTGTTAAAATCATAGAGTTGTTAGGAATAGTAGAGGTTTTCATGAGTATTGACCTAGGAAGTTTAACTTGTTCCTGTCATTTGGGTGTGCTAATTCAATTGATGAGCTGTTTTTAAAAATACATGAGTAATTGATGGATAAGCTTGTTACAGGTTATTGACTTTGGTTGTAATGGTAGTGTGTTTTCTATTACATTCTGAACCTTGAGTCTGTTAGGGTAGATGTATTCAAATTATGGCATATGATTTATGCTATCACTCAAAGATCCATTCAGTCATACCAAAAGTACACTAATTTGTTTGAATTGTTATGAGTTTCTGTTGTAAATCCTGTTGCGCTTAAGCTTGCAGCTTGTTTAAGTTCTGTTAACCCTAGGATGTTGAATTCAGTGTGCTTTCTCAAAGCTTTGGTTAAGTGTTAATAATGACATGTACTCTACCACCAAGGATATTGTGGAACTTATGGAAAGGTTTAGATCAGGGGACTTGGTATTAAGTTTGGTTTACAAGTGACCATATAACCTACTGCATTACTTGAAATACCAAGAGTATTCATGAACTGAAAAGTCACAATTGAAGCTACTGATTTGCCTCAGCCATTATTCACTTTTTGGCTTGCTTGATCCTGTTGTTATTTTGTTGAGTTATTGGTGTATAAGAAATGAATCAGGGATTGTCTAGGTAGGTAAATGTTTGATTGGGATAGGTTAAATTTGAGCAAGTGGACAAGACAATTTCTGCCTGTTTCAATTGAGTTCTGGTTGTGTGGAGCTTGATTTGTTTTTTTGTGTAATCACTGTGTTGCTGTCATAATGCTCATGTTGTTTACATACATTGATTGCCAAATTTGAAAACTATTACCAAATGGGGATCCATTTCTCCTACTGTTGTAAACATCAACTTCATCAATTGTAATGATGCTTAACATTGGTGTTGTTGCCCTGCTGCCAAAAACTGTTTTCAAGAAATAATTTTGGTTGCCAACATTTTTGGACTGGTTGTTGGAGTTGACAGGAAGCATCTTATAACTGGCACAACAGTTGTGTTTCATGTGCTATGAACTGTTTGGATTTGATTTTGTAGTGTTCATTAGGGTTGCATCCCATTCATAGGCATTGGTTGCTAAGCATGTGTAGGCTGGTTTTCAATTACTTGGATCTACATCAAAAACCTGTTTTGCACACTGAAACATCATCTAGACTTGAGCAAAACAAAATCCAGCCCTGCCTTACATTGACTGATGTGCCATCATTTTGCTGTCAAAAGCATACCATAGCAATTGACACTCATATTTTGCATAGGACATGACAAACTTATTTTCACCATTCCAACATGTTTCTATGAGCATTCTAAACATGTCTAGGTGCTTACTTTGTTGTTTTGTGTATAGCATCAAGATTTCCCATATTGACACAAATGCTTCAAATCACACAATACCACTTAATTGCTACTTTGTGCTCCGAGTTGATTTTCACTAAAACCACACCTCACATTGGTCACTTATGACATGTTGGTATGTTTGCTTGACATTAAAAATCACTGTCATGAATATCACTTTCCAAGATGCATGATTTTCCACACAAAAACAACATTTCACGTGCCACTTTTGCACAGAACTTGTTTCTCACTCAAACCACTTCAAACACATTTCATATTAATCATTGTTGAGATGTTAGCATGATTATTTCACACAAAAACTCACTGTCATTGAAAATCCACTTCTCAAATGCATTTTTCTTCACAAAGTGGCATCTCACATACCATCTTTTGCAACAGCTTGCTTTGAACTGAAATGCTTGTTCTAACAGCTCATGTTTATCATTTATAAAGTGTTTGTATGATCATGTGAGGCTTAAACTAGTTGGAACCAAGAATCACACATTGAAATGCATGATCACACACAAAGTGCACTTTGAATCACCAAACTTCAAAACTGTCATAACAACCACTTGTTTTTCATCAAAACTCATTCTTTAGTTTATATTAGAGATGTACAAAAGGTTTTTATGATCAATACTTGGCTAAAAACTGAGTTGCTCACTTTCATGCATAATCTCATGTCAACCTTGCATTTTGTACATGATTTTCCATAACAGTTTGGTTTTAATCCCAAGATTGACTCAACTTCATTCATTACCTATTACCTGAGATGTACACATGTTTGTAGTGGTTTGAGTAAGTTTATTTGGGGCTGTACATGTGAAATTGCATTTTTTGAACATAAACATAACCCCTATCGGGTTTTTTAGTAGGAAAGTAATTTTCAAAAACCATCACCACCATTGAATTCCTTGTGTGACTCTACCCCAAATCCATATAAATTTTGTGCCGATCCGATTAACGGTTAGGAAGTTACGATACAAAACGTAAATCCATTTGTTGTGTGTTTTTGCCCAGCCAGAAAATTGTCACTTTTTATACTAAACTTCCACCAGTGGAAGTTACTTGTAAAACTTGTCATTTTTCACTCCAAATTCAAAAATTCATAACTCGCTCGTTTTTCATCATTTTTCGCCCGTTCTTTTTTTTGTTGTGTTCGTATTAATGTCTACTTACATGCTGTGTTTTTACTTTTGATGTTTGCTCATTTTATCACTTAGTTTGTCTATGTGCAAATGTACGCGTTTCACGACCGTTTATGTGATTGCGGATAAATGTTCATGTGATTCCACTCAATATTTTTCTTGAAACTTATTTGAATCCATGCCCATAAATGCTAATGAACATTCTAGGACACTAATCTTTGGTAGTTACCATAAAGATCTCATGTTATCATTGTTATCTTAGTGTGCGATTCATCGTTGTGATTCTTGTTTTGCTATCTTCATTTTGATTGTTATCCGTACTTCTCCCATCTTTTAAGTTGTTTCCATCTTGATTGTTACCATATGTTCTTCTCTATCTTTACTTTGTTAAGTAGATTGTCCTCCTAAATTATGAGGTTAAACTGATTTATTTATGTGTGATTGTCATCTATACACTTTGTTGTCGCTTTTGTTTCACTTTAAGTTTATAATATGATTGTTTTCAAATTGTTATTTGTTTACATGGTTGTAACCTTTATCATGTCCCCAATCCTTGTCAAGATTATGCTTTCCATTTTTTAAGACATGCCTTCATCTTTGTCAAGATATGCTTGTTGTAACATGCTTATATACCATGGTAGTTACCATCAATCTCACTTGAAATACTTGCTCATAGTAATATGCTTGCTCATCTTTGATTGAAATCATATCTCTTATATTCATTATGTTTATCATGCTTACTTCTTCGTCAATTTATTTCCTCCCCAAGTGATGGAACTCTCTAGTTCTCATCCCAGTTGCCTCCCTTCTCCCTTCCAAAGGAAAAATCTCTCCATTGACCCTCGTGTCATGGATAGCTCATTACCCCCTCCATTGACTTTGTAAAGTCATCTTGAACCCTAGCTTAGTTAAGTTAGAACACATAAGCCATTTGACTTTGCTTTAAGTCTAGAAAACCCACCCATACTAGGATTGCTCTCACAATGTAGAACATTAGGTAGAGTTTGGTTAACTCTATGTAAGAATCATGGATATGATTACTTACCCCCCTTTCTTGAGTGTTCAACATAGATCTAGAGAGTTTTGTGAAACTCTACACAAGAATGGATATGTTTGTTCCCCTTTGAACCTTGATCATAATCGAGTGTTCTTCAACCCTAGTGAGATGAACTACGATTGCTCTGATTCTATCTTAGTTAGGATACGTAGGCAGAGGACGCGATGTCTTTGCGAGCAAACTTAGAAACTATCTTTAGGTTTTAACCTACACCTTTTACCCAATTCTAACCTTAGCAAACATTTAGCAAACTTAGCATGCAAACAAACAAAAGGTTCCTATAGAGGACTACAGATGTTTAGGATGTGAAATACCTACCCTATGCATAACCAACCCCCGATCCCCGAATCTCTTAGTATTGTTGTAACATCACGCAAAAGGTTCTTTCTTTCTTTAGACCTTTCCTTTGGATAAATTAAAGTCCAGTTGTAATCTAAGAATTAAAGATTCAAGTTATTCAATAGCTTGGTATCACGATTCTCACCGCAACACAAACGAACCTGAATCATGCCATTATAACTCAGCCTATATCTCATGCTCTCTTTCACCCCATTTCATTCTAGTGCAATCACATTAAGCCCGTTATCCATACACATTCAAGACAAGTAAACCTGTTAGTGACTATGATCTCATTGTTATTTCATTTTTCTCTGCAAATATGCTTAAGCATCAATTGAACTTAAAGATTTTGTACCATTGGGCTAAGTGATCGGGTGAGGAGCACCTAACTTAGAAGGAACGTGTCTTTTTATTCATAATTTTTTTCTTTCTTAATTTCTCCTTTTAAACCAGAGATCATACACTTATTTGCATCGGTTTCTTACTTAGTGTGTTTAGGATGGTGCTGACTGCTTAAATAAACTACTTAGGGATTACTAAAAGAAACTGGAGCTTTAAGGTTTCGGCATAATGGGTACTCAAATTGATTTTGCATATTTAGGGGGTTAAGGGTGTCAGGATGATATCAATTTTATCAAAACTTTCCCAAGTTTTTCTAACATAGCCTGAACAGGCTATATACTCTCAGAGTACCATGTCATGAATCAAGGCAAAATATTGTTGGAGGTTAAAATTTTGAAAATTTGAAATTTTGGGGAAATTGAATAACAAGTGAAAACCACGCATAAAGACTCGACAACACATGCAAAGACTATGACGTAACGTTAAAACAGATAAGATTCCTAAAAGTATGAAATAAAATATAAAACAATAAATCAAACTAAAAAGCGATAAAATAAAAGCGGTAGAGTTCCTCCCCCACACTTAAACCAAACATTGTCCTCAATGTTGTAACAAAAGGTGGAAAAAGGAAAGATAGAACATGTATGAATGCTACTGCATGCTAAATCCTCTATGATCCTGCTCTTGATGTCCATGTCTTCGTTGATCACTTCTACTTCGGCAGCGGGCATTTTGAGATACCTTCGTTTGTGTAATTCTCGAACCAGCTCATCATGTTGCCCGCTTCCAGAGGAAGTACTCATCATCAGTGTCCTCACCAGCAGCGACACTCGTAGGAATGTCCGTGGGCATAGCTCATCTTCTCAGATCGTCATCTAGAGAGTTTTCGCTAGATATAGTTAAAGCGTAACAAGCGATACATTTCTTTATTTTCTGAAAATTTAAATAAACAACTTAAAATAAAGACCTCGTGGGTTGCTTCCCACACATCGCTTTTTTTAATGTCGATGGCTCGACGACTAAGGAGTGTAGGTGCTCATGGTGGTTCTTTCGAGAATGGTTCCACGATCGAACTTTGAATAGTCTTCGGTTTCCATGGCCACTTATCAAGCCATCACTCATATCCTTCACCTTTTATTTTCTTTTTTCTGTAGGGTGGTTCATTGTTTTGAACTTGCGGTGGTGGTTCTAGATCTATCATGAGTACCAGTTTTTCAAATTTAGGCTTAGTTATTTCATCCACCACCTCAAGATTTAATCTTACCCTTTTAATAGTAATGATAATCCTAATTTCATGGTCCTCGAATTTTCTTTTTCTATGAGGGACCTTAGACAAAGGTGCATTGGTGTGGATATTTTCCAATACCTCCATATATGTTTTGGATTGGGAGTCTATCTTAGCTTCCACAACCCTTTTTGGCAAAGAATTAGGTGGGGTATAGGGAGGAGGAGCAACAATAGGCACTTCCTTCTCTACCTCTTTGATAACCTCCCTTCCGGGTGGTGTCGGTGGATTTTTCTCAATATGTATGCTTTTCTCACCAAAACTCTCCTCAGACTCATTATCACTCTCCATAGGATTTTCTATTTGTTCTTCATTACTGGTTGTTACAACATCCACATGTCTCTCTGGGAAGGGTCCTATAGGTGTTTGTGTAAGCAGGGAGGTTTAAGTCTCCAAAGCCTTGCTGTGAATCGTGAGGGAATCGACCATAATGCTCATCTGCTTAAGATTTTCCTTAATTTGGAGATGTCGTTTTCTAAAATCTTCGTTTTGGAGAGTTTGTGTCTCCACAAAGCGCTCCATCATATATTCTATCCTAGAGTGAGTAAACGTCGCATTAAGTTCTTCTAGTAATAGTTCGAGGTTGGATGTATCAAAATCTTGCGGTTCCTCAAAATATTGAGAATGGTAATTGTAGAGGGAATTTGGGTGAGAGTGCGTCGTATTGAAATCCTCCAATAATATTTCGAGGTCCGATTTAAGCGGATCTTGTGGTTCCTCAAAATATTGGGGGTGGTAGTTATAAGGGAAATTTGGGTTATACATAGTAATTGAGATAAGAGTGCCTTAGTCTATACTATGCAACAACGGAATCACAATATTGGCTATTGGTCCCCGGCAACGGCGCCAAAAACTTGATGCGTCTACAAGTGCACGGAAATATCGAAGTAATATAAAAGATTTGTCAAACCCACAGAGACCAATGTCAACCTACCGTTATCTATTGTTGCGGCATAAAGCTAAGGCTAATGCAATTAGGAAAGTTAAATGCGAATAAAATTAAATTTAAAGGAAATAAAGGTTATTGGTTTAAGGAAAAGCGGTAAAGGGATATCGGTATGTAATGCCTTAATCATCAGGAATTCGACAGGTCGCCGGTGCTTTTTAGTTTCTGCAAACACTTTTCAGGAGAAAATACTCGTCTAAAGACCTTTGCCTCACGCTGGTTGTTGACTCGGGTTATAATCTTAAGGCGGAACGTACGCTCCCGCAGTCCCATTTGGGGTTTAAATTACTTTTTGAAACTAAATAAATTCTGATTTCTTTTAAAGCGCTTTCGCTGTGTTTAAAATCAATGCCTAGTTTTTACTATCTGGTTCAAACCCCACGCTTTCACGTGTCGGCTCGAACCTTAATAATTTTCCCACTCTCACGGCAAAACCGTTGTAAATAGCTTCTCACTGTCGTGACAACGGTTTATTTAGAAAATTTGATTAAAAACTACTGCTAGAAAATTGTTTGTAAAAAGGTAAGGCGCACCGGGTGTTATCGAATCCCGTCCTACTAATTCGATTACATACCGATAATGGTGGTTTAGCTAGACATGATGACTAATGCAAACGGAAATAAACATAAACAGCAAAATGATATAAAATGCATAATGAAGGAAATAAAATAAGTATTCAATTAATAAGAACCTGGAAAGTAGTACTGAAATTAAATTCTCGAGTATTCCTCCACAATGTCGGCAGGATTCTACTATGGCAAAATAAAAGTGCAGAAGGAAATACAATGCTCTCAACAAAAGAGAAAAAAAGAAAGGAAATAAAAGAAACAATAAAAATGGAAAAATGACTTCAACAGAACTTTGGCAGCCCTTCGGGACGTAGAATCCACCCCCTGAAAGCTGTGAATCTAAGGCCTATTTATAGGAGATATTTAATTTCTCAACTTCCAGAGCTTATGCATGAGTTATGGAGGAAGTGATAGTAACTTCCTGTAGTGGGCATTTAGTGGAGAAAGTGTAGGAAGAAATTAAGTGGAGGCTGTTCGGGGCCACTTCTGTTTTGGATGTTATTCTGATGTTTGGTTCATGACGATCGTGGTGAGGCTGTGACGAACGTGTTACTCGTGACAAGCGTAATGGAGTGTGACGACCGTGATGGCCGTGACGAGCGTCATACTCACAACATTTGTCTTCTCTGCTACTTTCTGCTCTATTTCTTCCTTTCTTCTTTCTTTTCTTTCCATTTCTTCTTCTTTTCTTTCTTTAATCCAAATTCTCCACAATCTGCAAAACATAGTAAATTAACCGTATGATAGAACATAAATCAAGATAAATTAACAATAATCGCAAATAAATTCATGTAAGTCAAATCAAATAAATGATATAATTTCGCGCTATCATGAGCTCAATACAACGTTAGAAGTCAACAATTTTCCTTTAACATTTTGAATATGTAAGTGTTTATGTTTTTCGACGCTTTTGTTTATTCATTTGCTTCAATGCTTTATTATAAAAAATAAATGACATTTTGTGCAGGAGAAAATAATCAAGAAATCATAAAGTATAATTTTTATTTAATGAGCAATAAATATTGGTAGTATACGAAGGTGTATCTCCATATGGAAATTTATAGAAGACATAAACATGAAGAAAATAAATGAAAATGGAAATGGGAAAATTTTTCAAGGTTTCAATTGGATTACAACAACCATTACTTTTCTTATAACTCTAAATTCAGAACACCTTTCTTTCAAGGAGAGCTATTGGCTTTATTCTCCATGCCTTTGGTCTTTTGAGTTTTCAACCCAACGAGATGCCCTTTTTGTCTAACTCTCCCTTTCAGATTTTGACTTAGAGAGCTATTATTTTTGTTTTGTTTTTGTATCCTTAATTTTTGCCTGGACCTGTTATTGTACCAAAAAAATTATTGGTTGGTTGATTTCAATTGTAAAATGAGTTTAGTCGCACTATGGATGAAAAAGACCCGTTGATGGAAATACGAAGATTTGAGCTTGAGCGATAAATGTTTGTTTAATAAATTGCTTGGTTGCACACGAGCGTAAAATGATTTGACTGGTTTTGGTTGTTTTTTTTTATGGGGATGACAAGTATTCGAACTAGAATGAGGCATATGCCTCACGTTCATTTACTCGAGGATAAAAGGGCATGCATCAGATTATTCCCTTTTTAATCCCTTTTTATTTATAAAATATTTAAAGATCATTATTAGTATACAGAAGACGAATGCTCGAACTAGAACGATGCATATGTTGCGCACTCAATTATTTAGGAAATAAAAGGGTGTACACCGATTTATTTCTTTCTTCATCCGGTCCTAACTACGAATTTTAAAATTTTATTATTATTATATTATTTTTTATTGAAGACGAACTCTTGAACTAAAACGAGGTGTGTGCCTTGCGTTCGTTTATTTTAGGATAAATAAGTGTAACCCAATTATACCTTTTAATTCATGTTTATTTATAAAAAATTGAAAATCTTTAAAACAAAGTGAAAATAAGTTTAAAAAGTGGAATACAAATGAAAACCATTTTTTTTTTGCATATAAACACTACAAGAAAAAAGGAGATTTACGACACTTGAGTTGCGACAGTTATCACAAAACCATCCTTATTCCTCGATTGCGACGGTTGTCACGACATTTAGGATCAACTGCCGTAGATTTTTTTGCGACAGTTATCAAAAACCGTCCTTATTCCTGGACTACGACAGTTCTCATGACTGTTTGAGCCAACCGTCGCAAATTTTTTAGGCATGTTGTATAAAATAATGCGACAGTTACCAAAGAACCACCCTCTTTCCACACTCGCGATAGTTAAGGCGAACTGTCGCAATTACTTTAGCCAATCATAATCACTATTGTCGCTTTCACGAAAATAAGGTGCCGGCAAAACAGAAGAGTCGCCACCTTTCGTTATTTATCCCTTAGAGCGGGAAAGGAAACGATCGGAAAAACCTGACGAAAAGGTATAAGACAAGGTCATCGCAACCGTTGTCTGGGTTCGGGAGTCGGTTACACAAGGGGAAGGTATTAGCACCCCTCACGTCCGTCGTACTCGACGGGATCCACGCTTGTTGGTTTGTCTACGGGTGAAAAACAATCTATCTACGGCTGCTAGATCTAAACGGAAAGAAATTGACTCGATAGAGCGTCGCACTCTATGCCTACGTATTCTCATCAGAGAATGAGAAATCAGAGTCAACGTAGTTCGGGAAACTACAGGGGAGTTGTTCGGCAAGACGTCGCGTCTTGTGCCTACGTATTCTCGTCAGAGAAATCAGAGCATGACGTAATTCAGGCTAACTACGGCTAGATAGGGTATTCTCGGTCACACGGGGGTGAGAGATCAGGATTGACGATACTAGCGCACACATTCTAGCAGTTAGGTGGACGTTGCTCGACCATTGGAGACTTAGGTGTACCTGTTTGCGGTAGAACGGACGTAGTATGTCGGGTTTTAAAGGTATGGGAACCTACGGGAACTAGAACTACGGTCTGGTCTCAAATGCGCTCGGGCAAGAGAAAGGATAACATCAGTCGTCAGCGGGAAAGTCTCGATTGCACGGCAGCGAGAGAACAAAATGGTTAGGTTTTAGTGTGCTCGCTAGGACATCGCATCCTATGCCTACGTATTCTCTTCAGAGAAAATCAGAGCAGCTGTAGTTCAGCCTACTACAGCTAAAACGGGGAAACGGGAAGAAGGGAGGTAGCTCGTTAGGATGTCGCATCCTATGCCTACATATTCTCATCAGAGAAAATCAGAGCAACTGTAGTTCAGCTACGGGAAAGGTGAAAGGTGGCTCGCCAATACATCAGTATTGTGCCTACGTATTCTCGTCATAGAAATCAGAGCACGACGTAGTTCGACGGGAAAACGAGTCTCGACTGCACGGGGGCAAGAGAAGGGATCTCGATCGCCTGAACGCGAGAGAAGAGGGGTTTCGATCGCGCGGGGGCTATAACAAAGAGGAAGCAGGCCTACGCCTAAACGGGAAGGAACTCGGGACACACACGCAAGAACCTAAGACGTAGGAGTGAATGCGTCGCATGTCACCCAAAGGGTACCATACTAGACATCCAGACTGTTGAGAAGAAACTCCTCAACTGTCATTTCCTACGTATCTAACGATCTCACAACACTCGACGGTTGCTCGAAGACTTGAAGAAGATGATGATGATGATGATGATGTTGAACGAAGCAGCTCCTGGGCTCCTGACGTGCGTGCAAGCTCCATTCCAATCTTCTCCTCTCTGGATCCTTGATGATGACGCTCGAATCAAGAACAATGTAACGCTTAGACTGTCATGGTTCGACTTACACGAGAAATCGAACTCTACGAGGTAGCGTATTGATATCCGTGTCAAAGACAAGATGGAGAAATGATATCGAAAATCATTCTCCAATTGAATCGTGTCACATGGCCAGCCAACAATAAAATCGAAGATAAAATCAGATAGAAACGAAAATAGGAGAGAAAGTAGGAGACAAAATAGGAGACAAATCCACTAACAAATGGAAATAAAATGCTACTCCTAAAATACAGCAATTAAATTCCTATAGAAACTATTCTAAAGAATTACATCTATAAACTCCTAAAGATATCTAATTCCTAAATTCTTTTATAAAGGAATAAATGCTAAATTCCTATTCTAGAAAATATAAAAGAGAACTCTAAGAGAAATATTATCTAAAATTCACTAAAGAGTATAATATGCTAATTACAACCTATTCTAGGAATCATTCTATTTAAATTCTATTAAGAGAAAATATACTAACAATTATGGTCTAGCATATTAAACTAAAACAATTCTCTAAAGGAAATTAAATCCTAATTATAACCCTAACATGCTAATCAAATGCTAATTATATTCTAGAATTATCTAACTATTCTAAAAAAATTACAATTAAATGTCATACAGGAAAATTAACCAAAATGAGTACAGGGGGGGGGGCATTGAGATTACAGGGGATGCTTCAGCAAAAAATACAGGAAACTGGGCCCAGAGCCCAGCAAAAATACACAAAAAAGGTTGGGGAGGAAGGACTGTCCAAAAACGGGGGTGTGTGTCCGAATGGGCCCAGTCCAACTACACACACACAAACGGGGGGGGGGGGGTGAATGGAAAAAACGGGAGGTGTACGGGCAAAAACCAATTTGGGCCTGACCCGGTCCAGCGCCACGTGACCCATGATTCAGCAAACCAACCCTAACCTCTCAAACTCCTCCTTCACTGTTCACTGCGTCGTCACCTTCTTCTCACCCTCTCTCTCGCGCAAGCTCCTCTTTCGCTCCCTCAATCTCTCCAAATCGATCTCAAATCCAAATCGTTTTGCAACCTAACAAAATCTTCTACCTTACAACTAAACAAGATGACGGAGATGAGGATCTTTGAAGGTCCTTGAAGATCTTGATGTTTCTGGACGAAGGTAATGAACTCCGATCGATCTTCTTTGAAAGAGTTCTTGAAGAAATGATGAACACGTTGAAGAAGCTTGGTGTTCCCTGAAGATAATAGTGAGTGAGTTCAGATCTGGAGGGGATGAAGATTCTCGAACAGATCTTGAAGTTGGACGAAGATCTGAAAAAACTTTGAAGTTGGATGAATGTTCTATGGAGAAAAAAATCTGAAGAACTTGGTTGAAGATCCGGAGATTATTGAATGTTGAGTTCTTCGAAAGTTAATGAAGATTGTTGAACGAATATTGTCGATGAAGTTTGATGAAGAACACAACGAAGATCTGGATGTATGTTCTTGAGTATTTCTGGGAATCGTTGATGAGAACTGGAGAATGACGATGAACACACTTTCTTGAAGAATTTGGAAGCACGAATAGCCATTGGTGAAGATCGCCGCGAACACGATGAAGATCACAGATGGATCTTCTGAAAGAGGATGATGGTTCAACGATCTGGACCGAGTTCTCTGGAATTATCACGTTCTTGATTTCCTCAGCAGAGTTGACAATTAAGACTATTCTACCTAATTAAAGCTAATAAACTCAATTAAAATGAATTAGGACCCTAATTAACATCTAAAAAAAGGGATTAAAATCTAATTAAATCCTAAAAGAATTTAAACTCTAACAACTTTTAAAATCTATTAACTCTAAAAGAGATCACCTATTAAACTCTATTAATCCTATTTAAAAGATCCTAGTAAGGGAATATCCTATTAAAAATCATTTTAAAACCATTATCTAAAAAAATGAATTATTCTAAAGAGATAATAAAACTAAAACTATTTAAAAATCATTTGATATTTATTAAAAAAATCTATCTAATATCTAGAAAAATCAATTAAATCCATTAAAAAATTCTAGAAAATAAGGGAAAGACTTAAAAATACCGTACAACCAATTAAATCGATTAGAAAAAAGATGCGCGAATACTGCGAAATAAGCGGTAAAAATTCGGACACCGAGATGTCCTCAAAAACAACAACGAGAGCTGGAAACACAGGGAACGAGCATCGATTCTCAAAATACGTCCTCGTATTGGCCTGAAATGCCTGAAGCGCGATCAGAGGGCTGTAATCCCGATAAAGTCAATCTGACGGGAAAAATGCAATGTACGTGGTATGCAAATGCAAAATGAAATAAGTCGAAACATGAGCCAAATTGCGATAAGTAGTTGGTCAAATTTTGGGGTGCAACAACTATTTTTTTTATTCCTTTAATTTTTCACTATTTTCTTTCATTTTTATTTTCTAACCTTTTCAATTTTATTAATTAATTTAATAAATAATTATTATAATTTTCATGACAATGTAGCTTAATATTTTTATCTAAAATAATAGTAAAATATTTTTTATTTTATTATATAAATAGTTAATTTTTATTAAAATTAATTTTAGTAACAAAATATATATATATATATATATATATATATATATATATATATATATATATAAATGTTTTATGGAGATTATAAATTATAGATTAAAAATATGTTTAAGCTTTAAAAAATTATTGAAAAAAAAGTTGTGGACCCACCTTCTTCTTCTTCTCGCAAACGGTTTTCGAAAAATCCCAAAAACCCTAAACTCAACCATCTTCAATTCCTTTTTAATGATACCTTCTCCAATTTAACCTCTAAATCCCTCGACATCTTTCAATTTCCCGATCTTCTCTTTCTCTCAAATTCTGTCACAAAACCCTTCATGAATGTATTAGTGAAGACAGAATCGAAATCCGCAACAGTTTTAATTTGTGTAATGGTAAGTAGGGACGACGGCGAGTCTTGTGATGGTTTGAAGAGTGATTTTCGAGAGGTTACAGAAACAGCCTTTATTTAAACGGATTACTAGATCGGCGATGAAAACGAAAGTTGAGTCCAGTAAGGTGCGGGAAAGGAGTTTCAAGCGGATTACACCTTCTGCTATGAAGGCGAAAGTTGAGTCTGATGAGAAGACGACTCATCTGTTAGGACATAGAGGTGATGTCGGTGTAAGAGGTAAAGGTAAAGGCGATGGTATGGTGACAGGGAGAAATTTCAAGTTGTTTACACCTTCAGCAATGAAAGAAAATGCCATCTCCTGTGATGTGACGGTAGTAGAACAACAAGGTGCTACAGTTGTAAGTGTTAAAGGAGATGTCACATTGCCAGTGAGAAATTTGAAGCGGCTTACACGTTCAACAATGAAAGAAAAGGGTAAGGGTGAGTCCTATGAAGTGACGATGACCATGATAGAACAACAAGGTGCTGCAGTTGTAAGTGCTAAAGGTGATGGTGTGGTATGTATGTAGCATGTTTGATATTGTTTGAGGTTGGATTCTGCGTGCTGGTTAGATTAATCATTAGGATCATCTGAATTTGTGTTTGATGTATGCGTGTAGCATGTTTGATATTTTATTGAGGTTGGATTCCACGTGCTGGTTAGATTTCAACCTGGTTTCTGTATTGTTGTTGAATTTTAAGTTGATTTTTGGCTTGTTTGACTTCGGTTTACCATTGTTGACTTGAAAAACAATGAAGGCGGTAGCTATGGAATGAGATGAGACCTGTGTAGACTTAGCTTGACGCTGAGATTGTAGGATTATGATATTGATAATGTGTGGTGAATGGGTTTATGGATAATGTGTACTTGGTAGTGTACACTCACTTGGTGTTTTTATGTAGGATCTAGATGGGTGGTTGTGGATCATGTTAGTTTATTCTAAAAAATTCTAATTTTGTTCCTTGAATATCACACATTCGTACGATATGATTGATGTTGTGATTGGTCATGCTAGAGTAAGTTAAATCATCTTCAAGTACATGTTCATCAACTGAAGTAGAAATTAAAGTTGCCCCTGTTTTAGATTGGTTGTGTATAAGTTTTCTGTACAATATTTGTCTTCTGACGTTTGAATTTGTCAAATTGTAGCAATGTCTTTAATTTGGTTGCAGGGAGAGAGATTTCACCAAGAACAAAGCACGCAGCAAGAGATGCAAGGTGTGGCCTCCTTTCATGGTATTTGAACTACTTCAGTTTATAAATGATATCTTGGAAAAATGAGGCTCTTCAGATTGTGATTTTTCTAATGCTCTTTCTTTGTGAAAGTCCAATTTTATGGACTAACATCTTTTAAAATGATTCTTAGAGTTGAGGCTGGTTCATTGAGGCATTTGTCAGCCAAGTATTGCCCTCTATCACCTGCCCCAAGGTCTACTATTGCAGCAGCGTTTAGTTCAGATGGAAAAGTTCTTGCATCTACGCAGTAAGTTGAACTAGTTCATTACTTCATTACCTCATTGTTAGTTTGAATTGAAGTTCCTTTGCGATGAATTTTGTTTGTTTGCCATGTGTAGTGGCTTTGAGAATCAAATGAATGTCCTTTATCACATCTACAGTAGGTTATCAAAGAGGAAACAAGTTTAATATGAATTTTAGGACTAATTCTTTGAAAATTTTCAATAGAAGACGAATTCCTATATATGTTTATTGAATGCCCAAAACTGTTTCAATGCAGGAGCAAGTAGGCACAACTGAAGATGGGTTTGAAGAAACTGTTTCACTTTTAGAGCGCAACAGTTCATTTGGAGAAATATCTATTCTTTGCAACATTCCTCAACCATATATTGTCCGTGTTTGTGAACTATGTAGGGTCCTACGGCTAGATAAACAATCATTTTCAAATATCCTAGATATATACTTTTATGATGGGAAGAAAGTATTAGATAACCTTGTAGAGGTAATCGTGTCATTTATATTAGTTTTGACATCATTTCCCCTTTAATAGAGTCTCTGAGATGAGTTAAATATATTATGCTACTCTCTAGACTCTAGTTGAACATGGCAGGGATGTGCCAATTTACTCATTTTTGGATTATACAATTTTATTATATTTTGATCACGAGACACAGCTAAATATCTCATTTTTATAGGGAAAAGAGTATATTAGAGGTAAGCAATTGGAGTCAGACATCACATTTCATATTGGAAAGCTAGAATCTGAACTTGCTTTGAAGGTCAATAGAGCAGCTTTTGATGGTGATATGTATCAGCTAAAAAGTTTGATTCGATCTGGAGCTGATCTTAAGAAGACAGATTATGATGGAAGGGCACCTTTGGTAATGAGCTTGAAACTTTTTACTATGATGTCATTTTATCTATCAATTTCCTCTGTTTCATCTATGATGTGGTGGTTAATTAACTTCCACTTACAAACACTATTATAAAAGTTCATGCCTGATACGAACCTTTGTTGTTTTTCCAATAGCATCTTGTGGCGTCCAGAGGATATGAAGATATCACACTTTACCTTATTCGTGAAGGTGTAGACATCAACATCAAAGGTAATTTATGTAACTTAAAGATATTCCTCTAAGATCAAACTTAAATTTAAGGTAATGCAAATATCACTGATGTGGTACCTCCATAGATAACTTCGGGAACACACCACTACTTGAAGCAGTTAAGAATGGACACGATCCGATTGCTTCTTTACTTGTTAAAGAAGGGGCCTCTATGAAGATAGATGATGGTGGAAATTTTGTATGCACAGCAGTTGCCAGAGGAGATTCAGATTATCTTAAAAGGCTTTTATCTAATGGAGTGGATCCTAACTTGAAAGATTATGACTATCGAACCCCTCTACATGTTGCTGCATCTGAAGGTTTAATCTTCATGGCAAAGTTGCTATAAGAAGCTGGAGCCAGTGTTTTTACTAAAGACAGGTACTATTTACTATCACTGATTCTTATTTTACATGTACATACTAGCATTACTAGTGTTTCAAGTTGGGAACCATTCAATACTTGTTTTCACTTGAAAAATAAAAAGGGACATGCTTATTTAAAGGTGGCCTAGTTTAGTAGTGTGCCAGGCTTCTGTTTTCTAGAATTCATCCCCATAAACCATATAATTATAGTTTGCAAACATTGCAATAATATTATACTCTGGACATATCTGAACTTCAGCGTTGGTATTAGCAGTATTGCGTTGTGGCTTGTGAGCTCTTAGTTGTATTTATGGACATTATTGGTGCTTCCACCAAAATTATCTATTATAGGTGAAATATGACTATTTCTCTTTACCTTCTCCATATTTCCCCTAATTTCAAACATTTAGCTGAACTGTTTATTTAGAATATACTATTGATTTGTTGTTTCTTTTCTTTTCATTGTTATTTACACTAAGCATAACCAAAACATGTTGTTCTTTTTCATTTCACTGCAAAACAAATGGGGAAATACCCTGCTTGATGAAGCTCTTATGAGTGGAAATAAGAATCTGATCAAGATGCTAGAAGATGCAAAATCTGCTCAGTTGACAGAATTCCCTTTTCCCCAAGAAATTACAGGTACTAATATGTTGTGTTAACCTTCTTTTATTATAAGAGGTTGTAAGAAATTCAACTGAATACACTAAGTAATCTGTTAATTTATTATTAAAAAGGCAACATATATTAATTGGGTCAATATTTAGCACAAGCCGTGCTAAAAATGAGCAGTAATTACATAGTTTACTCAGAGTCATCTCATGTTTTTAGAGGCCCTGTGTAGGTTAGTTATAGTTCAACCATGATAAAATAATTAGAGGCCCTATTTAACCAAATTTTAACAACGACAAAGATTTATGAGGCCCTATTTAAGTATAGTTCAATTGTGAAAATTGAGGCCCTGTGCGGCAGCCCACCTTGCACGCCCTCAAAGACGGCCCCGAGTTTACACATAATGCAACTTGAGTAAAATTGAAGCAACTTGATTGTTAATTGTCTTTATAATTCTTTCCTTGTTATTATATGCAAACTAAGGAAATAAAATTTATTATGATTTTAGTATGATTGATTTCCTTTGTTGTGAGTGTCACGTAACTGTTATTGTGTCATGCTCAATTTAAATGTACAAAAGATTTAATCTCTGCATGCTTTCAGGGATCCTTTGTTTGGAGTTGCAAGACATTGGTAACTGAGGTAAGACTTTCATATGACAATTCTGAATGTTTTCTTCTCATAAAATGGATGTCTTTAATTATTTGTGTTGCACATTTCAATTCAATTTTTTAGTGAAGTATTAATTTGAAGAGTTCACATAATTTATAAATACATGAGGCATGGGAGTAGATGATTATGCAAAGTATTTTCCATTCCCTTTTTCTTTAGCCATTAAAGGTTATATTTTTTTTTATATCACACTTTAAGTACTTAACATTTATTTTCATTTTTTAGGTGAGTATTTGTGTATACTTAGATTTATATAAATCCTGATGCAGAAACACTACAAGAAATGTTTAAGGAAACACTTAAAGGAGGAGAAATGTTTTCTGCATTTGCTAATAATTGCATTGGGTGTTATCTGGCTCAATTTGTTGAAGCATGTGTGGCTAATGAAATTTTTTTTTTATGTTTATTAGTGAACACAATTACGTTGAAGGTTTTTTTTTATGTAAAGAGATGTTGATTAAAAAAAGTAAATTTGAATATTGAATTGGATTGTGTTTATAATTTGAAAATTTGGATAGCAGATCATTGCTAGATGAACTACTTTGGTTTTAATAATGTAAACTTTATAGGTAATATATGCATAACAAGTAGGTTTGTAAGGTTGATAATTTGCAGATTTTTTTAAAAAAATATTTGCAACTTGCGGCGGTTCAAACCGCTACAATATACCAGTTTTTTTTATAAAAAAAATTGCAACTTGTGGCGGTTCAAACCGCCACAATATACCATAGTTTTTTTAAAAAAATATTTGCAACTTGCGACGGTTCAAACTGCCACAATATACTTTCGCAATAAAAAATTATTAAGCAAGTTAAGACGGTTGAAAACCGTCACAATATGGAGATTACGACAGTTAACTACCCGTCGTGAAAATAACGACAGTTTGTACGACAAATTTCACAACCGTCACAATACGGCCTCGCGAAGCACGTTTCCGCGACGGGGTTGAAACCTTCGTACCTTACAAATTACGACGGTTAAAACCGTCATAATCTATCAAAATGAATCGTCGCAATTTGCCAATTTTCTTGTAGTGATACATATTTTGTGACGGTTCTGAATAGGTGATGAATGAAATGAATACTTACAAACTCCCAGAAGTTAAAGAAGATGAGGTTGCTGTGGTTGTAGGTAAAAGTAATGGTATGAAGTGATGGTTGTTGTTGTTGTGAGAATGGTGATGAATAGTAATGTGGTAGTGTTTGAGTGTTTACTCTTTATGTGTTTTGCTGCTGTGATTTCTCTCTCTAAACTCACTCAACTCTCTCTTGCAACTTTATTCTCCTTTCACAAAACCACCGTTATTAAGCTTATATAGTGGTTCACTAGGTTTCATGTTTAAATGGTTTTTGGTATACGCTTCAAGGGGGAAAAAAGACACAAATTATACAACATAACAAGCTCCATGCATTTTCTAGTGTGTAGAACTTGATTCATGGAAATGGTAGTAATCAATAAAAAAAAAGGGAAATGGAGACTTATTTCAATGGAGAAAATGTGGAAAAGTGGGAGAAATCTTGAATTTTTAAGTTTTTGAATTTGAAAAATAAAAAAAATAATTTATAATAATATAGTAAGAATAAAATTTAATATATATATATATATATATATATATATATATATATATATATATATATATATATATATATATATATATATATATATATATATATATATATATATATATATATATATATATATATATATATATATATATATATATATATATATATATATATATATATATATATATATATATATATAAGGGTTAAATCAATAAAAAAATGATAAAAATGAAATAATACATAAAGTTATTTTTTTTATTTTCCTAACCAAGAGTAGAAAATGGATAGAATTTTCAAATTATTTTTTCTAAAACGCGCACACACATAAAAAAACTTTAGGGGCCTTATCGCCTTTGGGAACATGATCCTCCTACTCCTCCACTATGGTTACGCTTAATATTATTCTTCAAATGTATTTTCTGGATTGTGCATTATATTTTCTTCTTGAGCTATATATGGTGCCCATTGACCTTATGGAACTTACACAAACTATTAAGCTTTGGTCCCATGATGTTCACCTTTGGCTTTGGTAGTTGAGGGATGTTATGCATGTCAACGACTTTGCGCCATATCTGCTCTTGGAAAATTTGCGTCTAGTTTCTTCACCAGGTCTTGATAAGTGGTGATGGAGAGCCTATGGAGACCCATATACCATCTCAAGGTTGTGTCCCAAACGGTGCTAGGAAAAAGCCTGCACTTAAGGAATTCAGAGTCCCCAATGATGACCATCTGAGTGTTAATGGAGGCCACATGCTTGAATGGATCGTTGCGTCCATCGAACTTAGCCAATGATGTCGGCTTAAAGTTCTCATGGAAGAGAGGTTTCCATATTGTTTGGTAGAATCTAGGAACAAGTACCTCCAGTTCATTCACCATATCAGTTTTTTACTGGCACTATTGAATATGGAGAACCTTATCCTCCAAGGTTTGGTTTTGGAGACGAAGGTCTTCCATATCTGAGTGCATCTCTGCTATGACACTCTCCTCGTTGGTCGGGGTAGTTGTCTTCTTGTTCACCATGATGTGGGATGAGCACAAAGATAATACTCTAGATAAATGTTACGAGGGTGAACCAAGTCAGTGTTACTGCGGCCCCATGATGGGCGCCAATTATACTCGCAAAACTTAAAATAAGCGTGACAACCCTTAATGGAGAAGGGTTGTCAGAGGCTTTAATGTTGTTAATGTATTGAGAATTAACTCATGTGAGGTGAGAATTTGTTGTATATTTATGTTTCTTAATGTTATTGGTTGTCCTTCAGTGTGATGAAAATGATGTATTTATAGTCCAAGGGTTTGAAACGAATCTCCTATAATTTACAAAGCCACTCTAAGCATAAGTGGTTGATTCCTGAAAATCCATGAAGTGTGATTAAGTCTCACGAATTCCTAAGTAACACCTGTTGACCCAATATAGGCTCTAATTCCTAAGTAACACCTGTTGACCCAATATAGGCTCTATGCACGATTGTGAGTTATGAACGAGAAGATTAAAGACTCAGGCGACACATATAGCCAAAGAGCGATTCGAAAAGGACGGATAGCCAAGAGTGTGCCTCTCGCCTTGCCTCAAGGTCTCTCTAAGTTATATACAGTATTCTAGTTGACACAATTTAATAATAAAGGTGAAACTTTGAAACTCATATATTTCAGTCAAATCTAAAGACTTGATCTTAAATTGTAATTTATGAGGGACTGAAAAGTTCAGTTAAATTATCAAATAATTTTAAAAATGAATAATAAAATTAGATAATAAATTAAGTTTGCATGGTCAAACAAAAAGTACAAATAAAAATCTAAGTTCGATTCATCCTTGATAATTTTTGAATTATTAATTTTAAAAATATTATTCTTAGTCATTAATTCTCTAAAACAAACATAAAAAGTCTTTTTGTTCAACAAATAAAAATTTAAATTTGTACTAAATTGATTTATCTATTTGATATTTAGTTGTACTCATCACAATATTAATTACAATAATTTAATATATTTGTCAGATCGCCATCAATGATTATATGACACATCTTAAATACTAATTGTTTTTTTTTTATATATTTAGTCCATTTTTATTTAGTTTATATTAATATATAAGCATTCAAATACTTAACAAATAACATAGCTTACTAAAAATAATTAAATAAAATATATGTTTGATATTTTAAAAAATATGTTACATTTACATGCACACATACTAGCATATTATATTTTTAAAATATTAAAATATAAATGTAAATCTTTTAAAAAAATTCTTTCAAACCCTCCAAAAGACTCAAAAATGTTTTAGCATTTAAACATACATTTTGAACTGCGTATTATAAATTCTCCAAAACAAAGATTGTGACTTTTTTTGACCTTAATTGTGGTGTTTAATTAAAATATTTCTCATGATTAATAGTATATATGTTTTAATTATTTTATCAACATAAAATTATTGTATTTTCTCTCCTACATAATATTAAGATTTGAATTTATTAGACGAAAATAAAATTAAATTGTGCCATCTTTTTGGACGTGAGGAGAGGAGGTGTTTTTCTAATAAAGGCTTTTTGTATAGACAATGTTTCAGAAAAATGGAGCTAAGTCCATTATCTTGAGAAAGCCCAATGTGTATCTAGAAACAATTAGAAAATTTAGAGATTTTCTTAATCCACCCCTTATACTTTAGGTATTTAATGAATTTTCTTTTATGTCCTTTGTTTTCGGAGATATACATTCGAACACACCTTTTTTTTTGCCAAAATTTGAATGTTTCCGGAGCTACGACTTTGAAATAATTTTTTATTGGTATACGCTGGGAAAAATTTGAAAATAAATCAGTTCAGGGAAACTTCCAAAGATGCACCTCCGGAACGTCTAAGCGTCAGAATGTTCCGTAGGTACAACTCCAAAAGTCTCTGCTATATTTTAAACCTGCATGATTACTCCCCCATTGTTGTTTTTTCTTCTTTCACACTCACCTTCACCAACCTAAAAAATCCTAAGAGAAGATAGAATTTCAGATAAAGATTGCACTTTGCCCACTACATTGCTCACATTAATCATCAAAGTTTTGGAAAAAAAGTAACGTTGCTTCCGAAGTTGTACCTACGGAACATGTTGAAGATGAACACTTTCGGATGTACACATTCGTAACGTGTCTGTTCTGTTTTTTTACAGCAGATTTGTACTTTTTGTTTATTCTTCTTATTCTTTACAAATAGATAAGGTGCACCCCGATAATATCTCTAAAGAATTAGTTTCCTGAAATAATGTTTCTCCGAATGTTCAAGGGGTTGTCGTAAAGTCGGTAGATGTTGACGTTGACTTTAATAACAAGCAAGAGTTTGATGATCCTGGTAGCATGCTTACATGGATTCGTAGGACTGCAACTAGATTTGGTTTTGGTGTGGTTATAGAGATCTCAGATAATAGTTCGGAAAGAAGAAACATTTTTGTAACTTTGTTGTGCGAAAGAAACATGAAATATCAGACTCCTCTACGGAAGTTTAAAAGAGAGAACACCGGTAGTAGAAAATGTGAATGTCCTTCTAAGATTTGTGGTTAGATGTTGACTACCAAAAAGTGGAAATTTAGTGTTATTTGTGGTTTGCATAACCATGAATTATGCTTAAAGTTACAAGGCCATCCTAGTGTATGTCGGATCAAGCCGGAAGAGAAGACATGTATTAGTGACATGACCTTGAATCTTGTCCAACCGAAAAATATACTTGTCACATTGAAACGGAAGAAACCCGACAATATATCAAATATAAGGCAAGTGTATAATACTCGGTACCGCACCAACAAGGTAATTAGGGGAGATAGAAGTGAGATGCAACAACTATTGAAATTGTTGGATGATAACAGTTACGTGTCCCGGTACAGAACTTGTGACGATGGAGTTACAGTCTGAGACATTTTTAGACTCATTCGGATTTGATAAAGTTGTTCAACACGTTCTCGACAATGCTCATTCTTGATTCTACCTACAAGACCAACAAGTATAGACTTCCTTTATTTGAGATTATTGGTGTTACGTCTACCGATAAGACATATGCTGTTGTTTTTTCTTTTCTAGAGTGTGAAAAAGAGGACAATTTAACATGGGCATTAGAGGTGTGTCGGTCACTTTTGAAGGACCAAGTTAAGATGCCTAAAGCGATTGTTACCGACCGCGATACCACATTGATGAATGTGGTTGCAAAGGTATTTCCTTCTTCTAATGTATTACTTTGTCGATATCACATAAAAAATGTGAGAAGTCGGGTTAAATCCGCGGTGGGGGCAAAACAAGTAGAGTCTGAGGGTGGAAATTGGTGAAGGCCGGTGTGATTGTTGAAAAAAATAATGGATGCATGGAATCGTATACTAAATTCTTCCATAAAAGAATTATATGTCGATTCCGTCATTCAATTTTGGAAAGTGTGTGAAAAGTATCCTGCTTTATTGAAATACGTTGAAAGTACCATTCTTGATCAAGTGAAGGACAAGATAGTATGTGCGTGGATTGATAATGTCTGACACCTTAGAAATACAACCACCAACAGAGTCGAGTAGGCCCATGCTAGTTTGAAAAATTGGTTGGGTAATAGCAAGGGAGATTTGTGCCGAGATTGGGACTCCGTAAATCTCATGATTAAAAACAAACATAATGAGATACAAACAAAATTTGGTCAGAGCATAACAGTATTAGAACATCAATTTAAAGACAACATTCTTTATTCTCAATTGATCGGCAATATATCTCGGTTGGGGTTGAACTATATTTTTCACGAGGCCAAACAAGCTGAAATTGTAGGTTCCGATAGCGCAATGTGTGGTTGCACTATTGTGAAAACCTATGGTCTTCCGTGTGCTTGTGTTATTGCTACAAAGTTGAAACTAGGTGAGCCAATAAGAATGGAGGTAAACCGAATATCTCTATTTTTACCGAATGGGAAGAGATACAAGAAGACTCTCAAAGGCCGATGACAACATGGAACTCCACATCAAAGAACAATTGAGGAATATTGCCTATCCCGAAACAAGCGACATGAAATCGCCTTCTCAATCGGTAAAGACAAAAGGTGCTCCAAAGAAAATGAAGCCTATACCTAATGGCAACTCGACTGCACGATCTTCTTCTTATTGTGAGCAAGTTGACAAACTTTATCCCGATTCATCGACTCCTAAATCTCAAAAAAGTGTCATGAAAGGAGCCTGCATAAGCAAACTGCATCCGACCTCGATTCCACCAAAAATTCCATTCATCGACGAGATGCCGATTTTTATGCACAAATACATCGACCGTATCGTCAATGTTGAAGGGGATGATAATTGCGGTTACCGAGCCGTTTTGAATTTGCTTAGAAAAGGAGAGGATAGTCACGCACTTGTCCGTCATCAATTAATCCAAGAGTTGAAGGCGCATAAAGAATCGTACATGCGGTTGTATGGAAAGAAAGAAAAATTTGATGCGGTTTATGAATCTCTTGTTCCTTGCTTGAGTGGTCCGGCACCGATGTCGAAATGGATGACCTTCCCAAATATGGGACATCTTATTGCATGTGCATATGATAGGGTGTGCATTGACTTGACGCGATGCGGGTTTTCAGAAACCTTTTTTCCACTCCACACCGCACCCCCTCAAAATCCAAATGATCGAATCATGTGTATTTGATGGCTTGTAAAATCAATACATTTTATACAAGTTTACTTGAAACCGTGATGCCCCATACCACCTACATCACCATAATGGACGAATCATTCAATCGCAAATTCCGAGAAGTGGCCAGATCATTTTGTTGAAAGGATGCACGGATTTGAAAGATTAAACAACATTCAAAAGGAATCAAATGCGGAAAATTCCAAAGGGGTATGAACAATAGATTTATCCGGCGAAACTTGTTTTAACTCGTTTTGAATTCTTGTAAAATCGGATGACTAATTCTAAAATTTTTGAATTACAAAATAGTCATTTTTTATTCTTATGCTGTTGTGAATTAGGATGCCTTAAAACAAAATATACTCAATTTCTTTATGATCAAGAAACACACAATGGTTAACAGAAAAAACAAGAAGAACAACGACCAGGATTGGTTATAACTATTATTCTTTACTTTGAAACATATTACAAGTACTCAAGAATAACAAATAACTCTCTCACCCTAATTAGGTTTTGTCACACCACCCTTAAGATGAGAGACTAATATGCTATTTATAATAAAGCCTAACATACTAAACTAATGGGATTTTCAACAATTACTCATTACAAGCTAACTTAAACAGTTGGATCCTTAACACAAGGCTCAATTCGACAACTACATACTAGAACACAAATCAACTACAACATGTAGGTCTTCGACAACAACATGTGAGCAAACTTTGACGGCATGCTAACTAGAGTTTGATCCAATATCTCACAAATATCCACCTTGGATCTAACTCTACCATCAAGAAAAAAAACTAGTTTTCTTCATGCAACTTTACCAACTGCATACAGTGGAAAAACTTACAATTGGGCAATGTCTTGGTGATCATATCAGCATCATTATGATCTGTCGAAACCTTCAGCACTTGAACTTCTCCATGCTCGATTACTCCTCTGACAAAATGTAGCCTCACATCAATGTGCTTGGTTTTCTCATGATAGTATGAATTCTTCGACAGGCGTATTTCACTTTGACTATCACATTTAGTAGTGACAACTCGACCTTGAACTTTCAGTTCCTTTGCAAAACCTTCAAGCCACAATGCTTCCTTCACCGCTTCAGTTAGGGCGATATATTTAGCTTCAGTGGTTGATAAGGAAACAACCTTCTGAAGTATTGCTTTCCAACTGATTATTGTGCCAAACATAGTGAACACATATCCAGAAGTAGATTTTTTGGAATCCACACAACGTGCATAATCTGAGTCAGCATATCCTTCGATTTCTGCTTTACTATCTTCACCCAAGGCTTCATAATAAATTAGGACTCTGTTCAGAGACCCATTTATATACCTTAGAATCCACTTCAATGCTTTCCAGTGAGCCTTTCCAGGATTCGCTATGTACCTGCTTACAAGACTTACTGCATATGCTATGTCGGGTCTAGTACAAACCATATAATACATCAAAAGACCCACTATATTAGCATATGGAATGCTATTCATATAAGCACTTTCGACATCAGTACTGGGACACTGATCATTACTCAGCTTGAATTGAGGGTTTTTCGGAGTCACAACAGGCTTTGAATTCGACATACCAAACTTTTCGAGAATCTTCCATAGGTATGCCTCTTGACATAAGCACAATTTCAACTAATTTTTATCTCTTTGAAGGTAAATCCTAAGAATCCTGGATGTAACTCCCAGATCCTTTATGTCAAAATCCTTATTTAGTTCAACCTTCACCCTCATTACATCTTCGACATTATTGCTTGCTACTAGAATATCATCCATATAAAGCAAAAAATAACAAATGAATTACCAGGTCGAAATCTGGAGTAAACACAGTGGTCGAACAAACTTCTAATGAAACTTATGTGTGTCATGAACTTGTTGAATCCTCTATTCCACTGCCAAGAAGATTGTTTCAGTCCATATAAGGATCTCTTCATCTTGCACACATAATCTTCCTTCCCCTTTTCGACATACCCTTCAGGTTGCCTCATCAAGATTGTTTCATCTAGATCACCATACAAGAACGCAATCTTCACATCCATTTGTTCCAGTTCAAGGTCGAACTGTGCCATCATGGAAAGCAACATTCAAATGGATATGTGCTTCACAGTAGGAGAGAACACATCATTGAAGTCGAAACCTTCTTTTTGAGTGAAACCCCTAGCGACCAATCTTGCCTTGTATCTTTTCGATGCCACTCATTTGGTTCCTTCCTTAACTTTAAAAATCCATTTACAGCTGAATAACCTAGCTCCAACAAGTTTCTTGATTAGTTCCTAGGTGTTGTTATCATGAAGAGATTTCATCTCATAATCTATGGCCTTCATCCATTCATTCTTCTTTTGAATCCTCATAAATTCCTTATAGTCTCTAGGTTCTTCGTCGAGAACCTCACTTGCAGAGATTAAAGCATAAGCTATAAGATTTGCATACCCAAGTCTCTGAGGTGGCTTGATGACTCTCCTAGATCTGTCTCTTGCTAGTAGGTAGTCATTATCAGTCTCCTCATTTTTTACAGCAGCTTCTGCTTCTTCTTCGACTTCATCTTGGGTACGCAATTCAGTGTCAACATGCTCCACCTCAACAGGAATCTCTCCCTGTTTCAGCTCTTCGTCAGCATCATCAGTTTTCTTGAAAGCCATCTCTGCTTCATTGAAAACTACATTTCAACTAGTGATACACCTCTTGTGACCTGGATCTAGGCACCATAACCTATAAGCTTTAACTCCATCAAGGTATCCCATGAACATGCATTTCAGGGCTCTAGGTTCGACCTTGCCTTGCCAAATGTGAACATAGTCCACGCAGCCAAATACTCACAGTTTGTCGAGACTAGGTAGATGTCCTGACCAAACATTTTCAAGTGTCTTCATATCTAACATAGTCAAAGGACATATGTTTATCAGATATGTTGCGTTCGAAACAGCCTCAGCCTAAAACACGTTCTTTAACCCAACACTAGTCAACATGCATCTAACTCTTTCCAAAATAGTTCGATTAAACTATTCTGCAAAACCATTTTTTGTGGAGTCCCTGCAGTAGTTTTGTGCCTTGCAATACCTGAGGCAACACAAAAACTACCGAACGCCTCATTGCAAAATTCAAGGTCGTTGTCGGTTCTCAATCTCTTGACCTTTCTGCCAGTCTAATTTTCGACCAGAGTCTTCCAACCTTTGAAACTCTCAAAAGTTTCATCCTTAGTCTTCTGGATGAATACCCATAACTTCCTGGAATAATAATTAACTATAGATAGAAAATACCTAGCTCTTGAATGTGATGGAGACCTTGCAGGCCCCCAAAGATCAGCATAGATGTAATCAAGGGATCCATGAGTTCTTTGTTTGTCTTTGTTGAACTTTACTCTGCAAGATTTTCCAAGACTTTGTCTCCTCCAAGCATATTTTTTTCCCTAATTCGACCAGACCCCTTTCACTAACATGGCCCAATCTCATGTGTCAAATTTCTATTTTTGACAATGGTTTCATGGATGCAACATTTGTCGAACCACTTACAACTTCAGCCTCAAGAGTATACAAGCCTTATTTCTTCATGCCTCTCAAGACTTCCTTAGACCCCTTCATGAATCTTAGGATACTTTTCTCTCCTTGAAAAAAACATCCCTTCCTATCGAATTCACCAAGAGAAAATAAATTTCTCTTCAAATCAGGTACATACCTGATTTCAGTCAATAACCTTATTGAATTATCACGGAGCTTGAATCTCACAGATCCAATACCTGTAATTTTGCAAGATTTGTTATTTCCCAGAAGCACTAATCCACCATCTTGATCACATAGCTCCTAGAACAATTCTCTATTTAGAGTCATGTGCCAAGTGCAACCTGAATCCATAATGCACTCCTTTCTTAAGTTGCCGCTTGAAACCACAAAAACATTATATTATTCGAAGTTATCTTGAATAATGGTTGCGTTGCCATTATCCTTACCTTCATGTTCTTTCAAGCGTTCAGGGCACACCTTTCTTGTGTGACCCTCCTTCTTACAGTGATAGCATCAAATACAAAATGCTTCACCACTATAAGACTTCTGCTAACTTTTACCTTTCTTCTTGTCGACCTTACCATCCTTTCACAAGAAATTTCCCTTAACGGCCAAACCTTCACCAACCGTCAAAGGTTTATGCTCCTTTTGTCTGTTCAAGTCCTTAGAATACAAGGCTGATTGAACTTCTTCAAAGGTCAGGGACTCCCTTCCATACAGGAGAGTTCCTTTGAAGTGAGCATGCGTTCTGGGCAAAGTACACAACAGAAACAGTGCTTGATCTTCATCATTGATCTTCACATCAATATTTTCAAGATCAAGAATCAGCTTGTTGAACATATCCAACTGCTCAACCAACACTTTATCTTCACTCATCTTGAATGAATACAAAACTTGCTTAAAGTAGAGCTGATTTGCCAAAGATTTCATCATGTACAAATTTTTAAGTTTCAACCATAACCCCGATGTCGTAGTCTTCTTTGATACTTGTCGAAGAGCCTTATCACCAAGGCGCAACAATATGGTGTTGTGGGCTTTCACTATCATGACCGTCTTTTATTTTTTCATTAATGCAACGTCCATGGCTTCCTCTCCCTTCAATGCTTCCAAACAACCATGCTGAACCTGTAGGGCTTTCATCTTCAAGCGCCACAGACCAAAGTCATTCACTCCAGTGAACTTTTCAATCTCATACTTTATTGAAGGCATCTTCTCCATAGTCACCACACCAATTTGTTGTGAATTAGGATTCCTTAAAACAAAATATACTCAGTTTCTTTATGATCAAGAAACACACAAGGGTTAAGGTTAACGAAAAAACAAGAAGAACAACAACAAGGATTGGTTATAACTGTTATTCTTTACTTTCTCTTTGAAACAGATTTCAAGTACTCAAAAATAACAAATAACTCTCTCACCCTAATTAGGTTTTGTCACACCATCCTTAAGATGAGAGACTAGTATGCTATTTATAATAAAACCTAATATACTAAACTAATGAGCTTTTTAACAATTACCCATTATAAGCTAACTTAAACAATTGGATCCTTAACACAAGGCCCAATTCGACAACTACATATTAGAACACAATTCGACTACAAGATGTAGGTCTTCGACAAATGCATCTGACAAACTTCGATGACATACTAACTAGAGTTTGATGACATGTGAGCAAATGATGTTAAGGCGATGTGGGGAGCGTATTTCGGTTTCGAAGAGAAAATTCCGCTCGAGTTGGAGACGACGATCCGAAGAACGGTCGATGACATCTTAGAGATGTGCAAATGTCCACCGGGCTATTGAAATGTAGTATTTAAATTTTTGTCGAAATCATCAACGTAACGCTGATTTTATTTTATGAATGTTGATTTTATCGTTGCAATGTTTATTTTCTGGTGTACTGATTTTGGGGTTCTTCCGTATATACTCATACAGAAATATTTCGTAGATGCATCTACAAAATTAATTAAAAAAAGCTGAAAAAAGTGTGTCCGAAGATACATCTCCGAAAGCAGGGGGCATTTTTGTCAGCGTGTGTTGCACCCCAAATTTTGACCCCTTAGATCCTCATCATCATTGTAGGATCATATTCATTTGATTAACTAACCTTAATCCAGTTCAAGTTTATCTTTGTCAAGATACAGATGAATTAGGGTTCCGTACCATCAAAATCGAGACTTCAGTGGTCCGATCAATCAATGTTTTGGATTGATTCAACTTCGAACAAGATCAAGAATACAACATTAGGTCAAGTATGAATCCAATTTGAGGTGGTCACCCGGGGTTCGAGAACAGTGCAATTTGAGACACCCGATTAGGGTTTTTGACTGGAAAAAGTCAACTATAGTTTGACTTTTGATTCAAATAGTATTTCAATGATGGGATCAAGGTCCATTAAGCTCCTATGGCTTAGTAAAGTCCATCCAAAGAGTTTCAAGTCCTCAGGACGTCCGGATCACCGACGGGCGACTCGGTAGACACCGATCGATCGAAAAGTTGACCAAAAAGTCAACTCTCCAACAATAAGGAATTTGACTTCAAGGTGTGAATGAAAAATGTTCCTTATATCATATTACACCTCCCCATAAAATTTCATGACCATTGGATCAATGGTTAGGAAGTAATTGCAAAAATCGGGAATTAGGGTTTCAAAAGGGGCAAAACCATAACTCCTCAACCACACATCCAATTGAGGTGGTTCTAAGCTTGTTTGAAAGGTCTTGACAAACCCTACAAAAGTCCCACAGTGGTCCATATTCAAAAAATGCATGGAATTGGAGTTATAGCAAAAATCATTTTTCAAGGGTAAAGGACTTAGTGAAATTTCACAAATTATGGCCATACAAACCACTTTTTTTTCAGAACTTTGAAAGGTTTTTCAACCTAGTTCCATCAAGAATTTGGAAATTCCCAAAACATGAAAGTTGTAGAGCTACACAAGGGATTTCTAAAAAGTGCAAGAACTCCCCAAGGAGATTTATGAGCTAGGAGTTATGATGCCTTGAAGTTGGGTCTGTCACACTTGAGATCACCAATTCAACATTTTTCAAAATTCAGTATTAATCAATATGGGCTACACTCAGCTATTGGGCTTTGTTTCTTTATGATATCATGAGGCTTGGATGATGTAAAAACCAGAAAAAATGAAGAATTGGAGAGTCTGTACAACTTGGGGCAAGTAAGCATTATAATAATCATTTTTACACCATGAAAGAGAAACTTTTTCCCATATCATGACAGCAGCAGCCCCCTACTAGCAAGGACTCTCTCCTATTACCTCAGCCATCCTTCCAACTTCCATTTACTTGCATAGAGTATTGGAGCTGATGTGAAAATGGCTATCACAAAGATATTGGCAAGATTTTGCAAGATACTTCACAATTTCCCTCCAAAAGTGGCAAGTTACCAATCTGCCCCAACCTCTTCTTCTCCTATAAATAGAGGCTTCTCACACTCACTAATTCACACCAGAGCTATTCACAAGATCAAAGTATCATAGCCCTCCTTCTCACTCTCTCTTTGCTTGTAAGTGAAGAAGAGTTCAAAAACACCAAAATTGGTCACTTTGCACTTTTCACACCATTTTCATTTCTAACCTTTCCAACACTCCCAAAACCATCCATGCACTTTCTAAATAACATATAGAAGGTGTGTAATCCATCAAACCATCAAAAAACTCAAAAAATTAAAAAGTCAACTTTCTCCCCACCATACTTTGACCAAAATCACTAAAATGGCCAAAACTCATTCCATATAGATTCTTGCCATTCTAATCCCTCTAACACCTCACCAACATCATTCCTCAACTGTCCAAACCACTAGAAACACTTGGACACTTCTATTTTGACACTTAGCATCATAAGTGAATTGTTACTTAAAGTTGAAGAAAAGTCTCAAGGCCAAGGAGTGAAGCATAAATCTCTGGGTTTCTAGGAGTATTTTCTGCTTGCTCAAGTTTATTACCACAGGTATGTGGTGTCTAAACTCATCCCACCCATTATCATGACATAAAACTCATTCTTGCTCTTTGTTACTTATTATGTGCACACATACTGTCATGAGTTTTGCAAGTATACCTTTGAGAATGAACTTGTGATTTGGTTTTCCTTTGATTTAAATGTTGTTATATATGATTCACCTTTCTGTTACCAATGCTGTTTTTTTTTATTTCTGTTAAACAAATCTAGTATGATGGCTCATTTTGAGGTGTTTCCAAAAGTACAACATGTAATTTGTTTCTGTTTTGGGGCTGGGAATTGTGTTGGCTTATAGCAGTTTTGGTTTGTTGATTGTCTTGATGTTACTCATAACTGGTGCTCTTTGACTATATGTTTGTTTTGCCAAACATGATTTGGTCATTTTCTATAAAAAAATGTATGGCTTGCAGAGTAAGCCTCATCTGTTTTGTGGTGTTAACAACATCATTATGCTGCAAGTAGAGTAGAGGTTGCTACTAATGCATTATTCTCATTAGCTAGGCTTGCTCTTAATAACCTGTTGTTTGAGTTTAATTGTTGTTTTACTTTTGTCATTACTGTGGTGTTCGTGCTGAGATGTTGTTGTCAATGTCTGTGCATAAAAACTGAGTTTGTTAACTCAAGTGTAAGTTTTGCCAGGTTTTTTATATGCTTAGGCCTGCTGTTGGAGTTTTGTTCAATTATGTCAAGCATGTTGGTGCTTAGGTGGTTGACTCTTCTTGTTAGTCTGCATTCCTTATTAGACTTGACATTGTAATGACAATTTCATATTCCTGTCCAGCTGTCTTTTGAGCCAGGTTTTTGCTGTTGTTTCTTTTTTAAAGACAAGAGAGCTGTTAGATATAACTTAGAGCATTGTTGATTGGCTGTCACTCATTGTTACAATATGTTTTGGTTGTGACCTCTGTTGAAATGACTCACTTGGATGATGTGAGGATCAACATTGTCTTGTTTACATAGCTGTTATTTCTTTCTTCATAGTTTTTGTCTGTGTAAATTAAGAACTGTCCCGAGGTTGATTCGAACCTTGTCATGTTTTTGGATTCACAATCATGTTGGTAGGCTTATTCTGAGTCAAGCTTGCTCAATCTATGCCATTTGATGTTGCTTTGTATTTAAATTTGTGTTTACTTTTGAGAAATATTGGTTGCCATTTCAATGAATAATGCTTGCTTTGTTTTTGAGACCTGTTGTTGCCACTGTTATCCTTCTAGACCTGCTTTAATTTGCTTGGCAGCATTAGTGGTCCTAAATTTCAGTGTTGGTGCCTGCTAAGGAGCCAACTGTCATGGTTTGGCACTTCAACTTGTAAGTTGAAATCTCAATTAATTTGAGAGTTTTTCAAACCAATTAACTGGAACTTTGGAGTTATAGTCAGCATTTTAGTGTAACATCATTTATGAGTATCTTGAATTCATGACTTGTTGCATGTTATTATAGGAACAATCTTGTTGTTTTCCATTATATTTTATCACCTGGTATCTCTGCTGTCCAGCCCTCACAAAGTGGCTTGCACTATGATTTATGTTCATGACTAGTTACCAAGTATGCTTTGAACCAGTTTCATTTGTGGCTTGGCTGAACCTCGCTAGGCCTTTGAGTGGTCTGTTTTTGGTTTAAAGGCAAAACTGTTAGAAAGGACAAAACCATTACAATTCATATACTTTGTTTATCATTGGGAACTAAGACAATACCAATAACCTTTTTGCTGTCAGGATACCATGTTTTGTGTGTGATGTTGCTATGTTGAGGTTAGGCTGTTGAGGCTCTTAGTGTTTGGTTTGTGGCCTCATCATGCTGCCAGTTCAGTGAACAGGTGCATGAGGGGTTTTCTTTGGGTGAGACATCAATGCAAGGCTGTTATTTGGTTGGACCATCACACTATGGTGATTGATCATGCTGCTACCAATTTGAGCATCTTGTTGTAGCAACTTGTACAATAATTACAGTTCATGTGTTATATCCTGATTAGACTTGGTTTTGGAGTCCTCATTAAGTTTGTATTTCATGAACCATGCATTTGAAGTATGTACCAGCTTCTGTTTAGCCTGAGCATGGATTGATTGAAATTTCTACTTTGAAAATGCATCACATAACACTAATACACACCAGCTATCGATTTTTCTTGCACATTGAGAATTTTAGAAAACTGAGATTACCATCTTCTTCCTTATTCAATTCTACCCAATTTCCATATAAATTTTGTGCCGATCCGATTAACGGTTAGGAAGTTACGATACAAAACATAAATCCATTTGTTGTGTATTTTTGCCCAGCCAGAAAATTGTCACTTTTTACACTAAACTTCCACCAGTGGAAGTTACTTGTAAAATTGCATGAAAAGGAATTTGACACTTTTTACACTAAACTTCCACCAGTGGAAGTTACTTGTAAAACTGCCCAGAAAGAAAATTGTCACTTTTTACACTAAACTTCCACCAGTGGAAGTTACTTGTAAAACTGCCCAGAAAGAAAATCGTCACTTTTTATACTAAACTTCCACCAGTGGAAGTTACTTGTAAAACTTGCCATTTTTCACTCCAACTTCAAAAATTCATATCTCACTCGTTTTTCATCATTTTTCTCCCGTTCTTTTTTTGTTGTGTTCGTATTAATGTCTACTTTCATGTTGTGTTTTTACTTTTGATGTTTATTCATTTTATCACTTAGTTTGTCTATGTGCAAATGTACGCGTTTCACGACCATTTATGTGATTGCGGATAAATGTTCATGTGATTCCACTCAATATTTTCCTTGAAACTTATTTGAATCCATGCCCATACATGTTAATTAACATTCTAGGACCCTAATCTTTGGTAGTTACCATAAAGATCTCATGTTATCATTGTTATCTTAGTGTGCGATTCATCGTTATGATTCTTGTTTTGCTATCTTCATTTTGATTGTTATCCATACTTCTCCCATGGTTGTCACCATGATTTCTTCATCTTTACTTTGTTAAGTAATCCTCTTGCCATGTACCTCCTAAATTACGAGGCTAAACTAATTTAATTGTGTGAGATTGTTATCTATGCATATTGTTGTTGCGCTTTGAGGTTATGACATGATTATTTTCAAATTGTTATTTGTTTACACGGTTGTTACCTTCATCATGCTTTCAATCTTTGTCAAGATATGCCTACACCTTTGTCAAAACATGCTTATTCTAATATGCTTACTATAATTGGTCGTAATCATTCGTCCTACTCAAAATACTTGCTCATTGTAATGTGTTGGTTAATCCTTGATCATACTCATTGTCTTCTATATTCCTCATGCTTGAATATGTTTATACTTTGTTAAGTATTTTCTTCCCCAAGTGATGGAACTTTTTAGTTCTCATCCAAGTTGCCCCTCTCTCTCCTTCCAAAGGAAAGTCTCTCTATTGACCCTTGGGTCATAGATAGCTCATTAAACTCATAGGTCTGGATAGAACCTTCTCCCCCTTTTGGTCTGGATAGAACCAATAGTACTTAAACTCATAGGTTTGGATAGAACCTTCACCCTCTTTTGGTCTGGAAAGAACCAATAGATCCTTATTCTGTAGTTCGTGCCCGAACTACGACCGCTCTGATTTCTCATTGGACAATGAGAATACGTAGGCACAAGATGCGATATCTTGACGAGCAACCTTCCCCCTTCTCCCTCCTTTTGGTTTGGATAGAACCATTTGGTCTTACAACGTAGAACTTTAGGATAGAGTTTGGTTAACTCTATGTAAGAATCATGGATATGATTACTTACTCCCCTTTCTTGAGTGTTCAATGTAGATCTAGAGAGTTTGGATAAACTCTACACAAACATTGTTATGTTTGTCCCCCTTGGAACCTTGATCACAATCAAGTGTTCTTCAACCCTAGTGAGGTGAACTACGATTGCTCTGATTCTATCCTAGTTAGGATACGTAGGCAGAGGATGCGATGTCTTTGCGAGCAAACTTAGAAACTATCCTTAGGTCTTTACCTACACCCTTACCCAATCCCAATCCTTAGCAAACATTTACAAACTTAGCATGCAATCAAACAAAAGGTTCCTGTAGAGTACTACAGATGCTTAGGATGTGAAATACCTACCCTATGCATAACCAACCCCCGACCCCCGAATCTCTTAGCGTTGTTGTTACATCGCGCAAAAGGTTCTTTCTTTCTTTAGACCTTTCCTTTGGATAAATTAAAGTCCGGTTGTAAAAGAATTAAGATTCAAGTTAATTCAATAGCTTGGAATCACGATTCTCACCACAACAGAAATGGCGACTTCACTGGGGACACTTTAACTTGAGGGTTTAGCCTATTTTGTTTAAATTGCATGCTATATTTGTAAATATTTGCTTAACATGTATATTTGTTGGATTGTTGGGTATTGGGTTCTTTGAGTGGTGAGACGGTCCTATACCCGGACTTGAGTGAAATTATGATAGGATGGTGGTATATTCAAGAAGGCTTATAGGGAGTTGATTCCCGACCAAGCTGAGAAATCGCCGCTCAGTGTAGGCCCTCTTGAAAGTTTAGTATTGTTGATTGAGTATTCGTGAAAATAATGCTACTTTCGACGAAGGAGCCCATGACACTGTGAACTTTTAGAATACATTCTACCCCACTTTGGCCTTATTAGGACGTAGTGCGATAACTATAAAGAAGTATTTCCGAAATAGTTGATACGCGATACTACACTCAGACGAGATTCTCTTGAGAATATTATCGATTACCAAGTGATTTGGGAAATTGGTAATATCCGAAAGATGGGTTGATGACTCTGGGAACTATATTAGAACCCGTTCGGCAGGTACAAATTACCTCATAGTACAAACTTTTGGGAATGGGTAAACCTTTGACTCCAAGCTTTTACTTCAAGCCTAGGAGGTCTTTGTGTGTGTATATGCATTATATTTGTGAATACTTGCCTTTGTATGGTGTGTGCATCATCTCATCATATCACCATAAGCATATCATGTCGCAACTAGTTTTGTAAAACTCAGTCGATCTCTGGGTTTTTTTTAAAAGTTGTAACTTTTTCCAACGATTGATGAAATGAGGGTTTTGACCCAATCAATCTTCCGAGTTTTGTAAAACCAGTTTTCTCTTTGCATTTGCATTTTGCATTTGTATTTTGCATTATGCATTTTCTTTTCTCAGCCTTGCGTCTTTGTCAACCTCTTGTTCAGAGAGAGAGAGGGATACCTAGCACGCATTCGGGACCAATGGAAACAATGAACGAGCTTTTGAAAGGACAAGAAGCCTTGAAGGAGGAAATCAGAATCCTCAAAGGTCAAATGAATTGGGTTTTGGAGACTTTGCAAAATTTGATGAAGAATGAAGGGGATTCTCCCCCTATGGCGCCTAGAGAGGTTATCAGTCCGTCGCTTCCGGTGACTCTTTCAGCTCGAGGACCTCCTCAGTTTCAACGGTCAGACCGTCGTCAACCAGCATTTGGGCCTGCGTCAAAACGTCATCCTTGTCAGGTGGTTACCAAAAGAATATCTCAGCATTCATTGGTTGTTTCCCCTCAAGGTTCTCGAAGCAAGAACATGAATAAGAAGAATCCTGTCAAAAGGAACAAGGCATGCTATAAGTCAGTTCCTGTGCCACTAAGTAAGCTTTATCCATTACTGATTCAAAATTCGTTGGTAACTCCACGAGCTCTTAACCTTGTGCCAGGACCATGGCATAATGCAAACTTGACTTGTGAGTTTCACAAAGGTGGTGAAGGACATGAACTAGACACTTGTTTGGCGTTATGGCATATTGTTCAAGAGCTAGTCTATGACAAAGATCTGATCTTTGAAGAAGATCACCCAGAAGTTGAATGCAAGTACCATACTGGGACAATGGGGCATCTAGTGGAAGAGTGCAAAGAGTTTGGGTTGAAGGTGCAAAGCTTGTTGGAGCTGTTAAAACCTCAAAACGGTAAACCAAGTACCAGTGTCTCAGCTCTTGAAGCAAGAGGCAAAGGACCCGTGAGACCCCTCATAATTCTATATCACAAGGAGCATGTGGTTGTTGAAGGTGTTTCCCCGCATGGGCCTAAAATTTGAAATTTGTTTTGTTAAACAATTTTAATTCCCTAAAGCTGGCAACTGTAGACTGTTTCAGCATTTTGTTGTGTTTTCTTTGCATTTGTGTTGCTTGTAAACTGTTGTTTATTTGAATTTGGCAATATTTAATGAAACTTTTGTGCATCTTTTGATTAAGTCCATTCGTTTCACTTTTTCTTTTTCTTTCATTGTTATGAAATACCAAAAATGCAAGAAAATTTCTTTTGTTTACTAAACTATTGTTTAAAGCAAAGATTGGGGAGGATGATGAAAATTATATCCATAACTGCTATTGATATGCTTTCAATTTAACTTTGCCGATGATGTGAGGCATTGTTTCAATCCCTAAACACTGGAGAAATAAGGAAGATAATCCCTCGTCAACCCCTTTGAGCCTAGAAGTAGGAGTTTTCTTTCTTTAAAAAAATAAAACCTTAAATCTCAAACCTGGGGCGGGTAGTCCTCGGTTAACTTAAAGATATGTGCATACAAGATACTTTTCATATAAAGGTGGTGCACTCAGGTTTTCCTTCGTACACAACAAGAAAGTGTCGAAGATGCTTTTCAACATAAAAGACGATGATGGTTCACCGTATCCATTAAACTAGGTAGTCACCTCCTTTCCCAAAAGAAAAAAAAGGAAAAGTGAAAAAAAAGTCCGCTAAGTCGAAACCTATGAAGGAGACTTAGGCAAAAATGGGACATCCCATTGACTGTATATTCGAACAAAGCAGTTCAGACAAAAGTCAGGGATAACAAAAGAGAGGAATTCTGTAAGAGTTATCACTCTTAAAAATCCTCAAATAGCAAAAAGCTATCAAATACTGTAAGGGAGTTGTGACTACCTTAGGTTTGTAAGCCATCACCAACTATCATCAGTCCAATTCTTAAGCCTGTAAGAACCTGAATATATAGTTTGAGTTAACTGAGTGTAGGATTGGAGTTCATCATGGAGAGTGGGTGGGACAAATAACTTTTGAGCCTTTATCCTTTGTTTCATGAACCATGAACCAAGCCACGATACAACCCTTAAAAGACCTAATTGAGGTAAGGTTGTTTTGAAAGCATATTACAGCAAGGTTGGATAACCTGACTCCTAATGATCTTTGATTGTATGTGTTCATCACTTTATCCATCATTTGTAAAATGATTGGATCACTTTCACTTTGATCACTTGATCACTCCGCCGTGTGTGTTTTATTAAAAAAAATGTTTTCAAAGGATTGCATGAATTTTACATTGAAAATTGCCAATTTTTAATGAACAACATTGCGTGCAAAACGATCCAATGTCAAAGGAATCCCAACAAACGCTGTTAGCTAGGGAATTTGACTTGATAAAGGAAGCTCAGCCTGGGGCGACCAATTTGAAGGATTTGTTAATCATTTGTCATAACATTCAGTTAATCAGAGCCGACCAGGTCAAGATCAGTTGAATCTCTTGAAAGAGCGGTTTAGTCTGGAGCAACTCTGTTACAGTTACCAGCTAGCAGGGGCAAGTTTATTCCTCAGTCGTTACTTCCACAGTCTGAAGACTTTATCGTGTAAGCACCGTTAAACTGGGGCAATCACATCGATATTTGTAAATATCTCTTTAAGTGTTTGAAGACATTGAAACATCGTTATGCCAGTTCTTTTGTAAAGGCATCCTTATGACTTCTTCTCACAGACCGTGTAATCTGGGGCAGAAAAGGTTTGAAGACTGTTTGTCACAAGAGCCGTCGCTCACTTGAAGAGGGTTGTTATCATAATAGGGCATAAATGTTTTGGTCTCATGATACCCTTTGTCAACTCTCCAGTTAAGTTGTTACTTCATTTGATCTGGGAATCTCTCGACGTGATTTTCCTTCAGCAAAGAATTCAAACTCATGATGGCAATCCAAGTGAAGTCATGACATTCTGGCCTAAGAAGATTACTCTCTTCCAAAGAAGGTGGTAACCTTGAAGTGGAATTGTTCTTCATGATCATCCCTTTGATGTCCAATCTTGGTAAAGTTTGGTTGGGTCTCCGTGTCGAGATGTTTATTTCATCTCCAGTTTTGTTTTGTCTGTTTCATCAGCATAAACATAAGCATGGCATATGCATATGCATAACATCTGTGCATTTTTTGCTATCTCTGGTTGTTACCTGCTTTATTTCACTTTGGTGTTCTCCTCAGTGATTGGGTGTTTCGTCTCTCTTCAATAGAGTTGTCAGCCCTTAGGCATAAAACGTCCATTATTTCTCAATTCCCCACAAAGTTTAATCCTCGTGGATGATGGTTGCTTCAGTTATATTTTCCATGATTGGATAAGGTGAGTCACCATTCGAGTTCATTTCTCAATGATTGGAGTCTTGGTGACAGATTCTTTCTAGTTCCATTCTAGATTGAACTTTGGTCCCTGTCGGTCGCTAAAACCTACCTGGACGTGCATTTATTTTGCACTATCTATCAAGAAGAAAATTTTACACAACAATAAGTGGCAGTCTCTGTAGAGAAGCTTATTCATCTTCAATGGTAAGTGGCAGTCTCTGTAGAGAAGCTTATTCATCTTTAACAATAAATGGCAGTCTCTTCGGAGAAGTTTAATCGTCCTCAACGATAAATGGCAGTCTCTTCGGAGAAGTTTAATCGTCTTAGTGGTGAGTGGCAATCTCTTGGGAGAAGCTTAACCTTCATCAACGATAAATGGCAGTCTCTTCGGAGAAGTTTAATCGTCTTCAGCGATAAATGGCAGTCTCTTCGGAGAAGTTTAATTGTCTTCAGCGATAAATGGTAGTCTCTTCAGAGAAGTTTAATCGTCTTCAGCGATAAATGGCAATCTCTTTGGAGAAGTTTAATAGTCTTCAGCGGTGAGTGGCAATCTCTTGGGAGAAGCTTAACCTTCATCAACGATAAATGTCAATCTCTTCAGAGAAGTTTAATCGTCTTCAACGATAAATGACAATCTCTTCAGAGAAGTTTAATCGTCTTCACCAATAAATGGCAGTCTCTTCGGAGAAGTTTAATCGTCTTCAACGGTAAGTGGCAGTCTCTTGGGAGAAGCTTAACCTTCATCAATGATAAATGGCAGTCTCTTCGGAGAAGTTTAATCGTATTCAACGATAAATGGCAGTCTCTTCGGAGAAGTTTAATCGTCATCAACAGGTGAGTGGCAGTCTCTTTGGAGAAGTTTAACCTTCATCAGCGATAAATGGCAGTCTCTTTGGAGAAGTTTAATCGTCATCAACAGGTGAGTGGAAGTCTCTTTGGAGAAGCTTAACCTTCATCAGCGATAAATGGCAGTCTCTTCGGAGAAGTTTAATCGTCTTCAGTGGTGAGTGGCAATCTCTTAGGAGAAGCTTAACCTGCACCAGTGATAAATGGAAGTCACATTTGAGAAGTTTATCTTAAGGATGTCGACGCACGGTTGTGACCTGCATTGTTTGAAAATCCAGTGGATACTGATATAAGTAATTTGGTGGTGACCAATCATATTTCAAGAAAGGCCCGTTGGTAATTGAAAATCAATGGACAATAAATACTGACAATTTGGTTGTATATCATTCCAAACTAAGTTATGATGGTTTCCATCCCAAGCTCAAGTTTCGTACCTTTGGAGATGTATTGTTGGATTCCAAGCACATGTTTCTTACCTTTGGAGATGTATTGTTGGATTCCAAGCACATGTTTCGTACCTTTGGAGATGTATTGTTGGATTCTAAGCACATGTTTTGTACCTTTGGGAGGTTGTTTGTTGCCATCCCGAGCACAGGTTGTGTACCTTTGGAGATGTATGCTTTGGATCCCGAGTTCAGAAGTTCCCAGAGACTAAAGTGGTTGCGTTTGCATGAAGTGTTCTATATCCTAATGTGTTAAGGTTTGGGTCTCTTCTATATCCTAATGTATTGAGGATGTTCAGCTTCCATTCCTAATGATTTGAGGATCTTCGTCCAATCCTAATGTATTGAGGGTTGTGTCTCTTCTATAACCTAATGTATTGAGGATGTTCGGCTTTTGTTCCTAAGGTATTGAGGGATATATTTGTGCTTCCTGGTCGTCACCAAACTCTTTGAAAATCCAATAGTTACTAGCATTACCAGAAAACTAATCGTTATTGGTACCGAAAGTTGATTGTTACCAACTTCCCCAGCTGAAGTCCTGTATTGTTTGGAATTCCCAATTGAAATGGGAACTTCGACTTGGTTGTCACCATATCCCCAGGAAGTCTAGTGGTACTTAGCACTTCTTTGGAAACCGAACTTTGGATTGGTCGTTACCAACCTTCCCCAGTAAGTCTAGTGGAAACTAGCACTGTTTGAAGCTATTTGTTGTTCCGGTCGTCACCAGTCTCCCCAGTTGAAGCTTTTGCTTTCCCAGTCGAGTCTTGGAGAATTAGTGGATACTGGTTTTCCCCGGCACGTTCGGTCTTTTTTCTAAACTTTTCCTGAAGATCCCGTTTGAACTCTTCGTTATAGGAAATTTTTCTCAATCTGGTTATCCCCAGTGAGATTTGTGTCTTCGTTCCGTATTTTCCTCGGTGAAGCTTTGCTTCCCCAGTGGATTTGTTCCCCAACAAAGTTTTCCCCATTGGGTTTTCTTTCCCCAGTGTGGTTTGCATTTCTTTTCTTTCGTTTTCCCAGTGAAGAATTGTCATCTTCCCCAGCGGGCTTCATCATCTGGTTATCCCCAGTGAGATTCGTGTCTCCTTTCCCCAATGAAGATGTGTCTTCCCCAGTGGAATTTGTGTCCCCTGCGTGAAATATTTCCTTGAACAAGCGTCCTTAGTCATGTTTGAGCTATCTTGCTTACTTCGCTTGGAATCTTTCCCCAGTATGTTGGGTCCCCGTGAGTGGTTACTCGTCGTTTTGCCGTTCTTTCCTATTTGTTCGTGTGTTTGCATCTGTCTGGAATTCAAGCATCATATAACGTCATTTAGAATCATGGCATATTTGCATTTGTCCTTTTGCATACCATCGGATCTAAGGGACAAAATTTATGGTTTGCTATATTTAAATACCTTTCACTACGATTCTATGAGGATTGTCATCTCTCATTATCATCTAGTGAAGATATTTAAATAGGGGCATCTGTTGCACCCCAAATTTTGACCCCTTAGATCCTCATCATCATTGTAGGATCATATTCATTTGATTAACTAACCTTAATCCAGTTCAAGTTTATCTTTGTCAAGATACAGATGAATTAGGGTTCCGTACCATCAAAATCGAGACTTCAGTGGTCCGATCAATCAATGTTTTGGATTGATTCAACTTCGAACAAGATCAAGAATACAACATTAGGTCAAGTATGAATCCAATTTGAGGTGGTCACCCGGGGTTCGAGAACAGTGCAATTTGAGACACCCGATTAGGGTTTTTGACTGGAAAAAGTCAACTATAGTTTGACTTTTGATTCAAATAGTATTTCAATGATGGGATCAAGGTCCATTAAGCTCCTATGGCTTAGTAAAGTCCATCCAAAGAGTTTCAAGTCCTCAGGACGTCCGGATCACCGACGGGCGACTCGGTAGACACCGATCGATCGAAAAGTTGACCAAAAAGTCAACTCTCCAACAATAAGGAATTTGACTTCAAGGTGTGAATGAAAAATGTTCCTTATATCATATTACACCTCCCCATAAAATTTCATGACCATTGGATCAATGGTTAGGAAGTAATTGCAAAAATCGGGAATTAGGGTTTCAAAAGGGGCAAAACCATAACTCCTCAACCACACATCCAATTGAGGTGGTTCTAAGCTTGTTTGAAAGGTCTTGACAAACCCTACAAAAGTCCCACAGTGGTCCATATTCAAAAAATGCATGGAATTGGAGTTATAGCAAAAATCATTTTTCAAGGGTAAAGGACTTAGTGAAATTTCACAAATTATGGCCATACAAACCACTTTTTTTTCAGAACTTTGAAAGGTTTTTCAACCTAGTTCCATCAAGAATTTGGAAATTCCCAAAACATGAAAGTTGTAGAGCTACACAAGGGATTTCTAAAAAGTGCAAGAACTCCCCAAGGAGATTTATGAGCTAGGAGTTATGATGCCTTGAAGTTGGGTCTGTCACACTTGAGATCACCAATTCAACATTTTTCAAAATTCAGTATTAATCAATATGGGCTACACTCAGCTATTGGGCTTTGTTTCTTTATGATATCATGAGGCTTGGATGATGTAAAAACCAGAAAAAATGAAGAATTGGAGAGTCTGTACAACTTGGGGCAAGTAAGCATTATAATAATCATTTTTACACCATGAAAGAGAAACTTTTTCCCATATCATGACAGCAGCAGCCCCCTACTAGCAAGGACTCTCTCCTATTACCTCAGCCATCCTTCCAACTTCCATTTACTTGCATAGAGTATTGGAGCTGATGTGAAAATGGCTATCACAAAGATATTGGCAAGATTTTGCAAGATACTTCACAATTTCCCTCCAAAAGTGGCAAGTTACCAATCTGCCCCAACCTCTTCTTCTCCTATAAATAGAGGCTTCTCACACTCACTAATTCACACCAGAGCTATTCACAAGATCAAAGTATCATAGCCCTCCTTCTCACTCTCTCTTTGCTTGTAAGTGAAGAAGAGTTCAAAAACACCAAAATTGGTCACTTTGCACTTTTCACACCATTTTCATTTCTAACCTTTCCAACACTCCCAAAACCATCCATGCACTTTCTAAATAACATATAGAAGGTGTGTAATCCATCAAACCATCAAAAAACTCAAAAAATTAAAAAGTCAACTTTCTCCCCACCATACTTTGACCAAAATCACTAAAATGGCCAAAACTCATTCCATATAGATTCTTGCCATTCTAATCCCTCTAACACCTCACCAACATCATTCCTCAACTGTCCAAACCACTAGAAACACTTGGACACTTCTATTTTGACACTTAGCATCATAAGTGAATTGTTACTTAAAGTTGAAGAAAAGTCTCAAGGCCAAGGAGTGAAGCATAAATCTCTGGGTTTCTAGGAGTATTTTCTGCTTGCTCAAGTTTATTACCACAGGTATGTGGTGTCTAAACTCATCCCACCCATTATCATGACATAAAACTCATTCTTGCTCTTTGTTACTTATTATGTGCACACATACTGTCATGAGTTTTGCAAGTATACCTTTGAGAATGAACTTGTGATTTGGTTTTCCTTTGATTTAAATGTTGTTATATATGATTCACCTTTCTGTTACCAATGCTGTTTTTTTTTTATTTCTGTTAAACAAATCTAGTATGATGGCTCATTTTGAGGTGTTTCCAAAAGTACAACATGTAATTTGTTTCTGTTTTGGGGCTGGGAATTGTGTTGGCTTATAGCAGTTTTGGTTTGTTGATTGTCTTGATGTTACTCATAACTGGTGCTCTTTGACTATATGTTTGTTTTGCCAAACATGATTTGGTCATTTTCTATAAAAAAATGTATGGCTTGCAGAGTAAGCCTCATCTGTTTTGTGGTGTTAACAACATCATTATGCTGCAAGTAGAGTAGAGGTTGCTACTAATGCATTATTCTCATTAGCTAGGCTTGCTCTTAATAACCTGTTGTTTGAGTTTAATTGTTGTTTTACTTTTGTCATTACTGTGGTGTTCGTGCTGAGATGTTGTTGTCAATGTCTGTGCATAAAAACTGAGTTTGTTAACTCAAGTGTAAGTTTTGCCAGGTTTTTTATATGCTTAGGCCTGCTGTTGGAGTTTTGTTCAATTATGTCAAGCATGTTGGTGCTTAGGTGGTTGACTCTTCTTGTTAGTCTGCATTCCTTATTAGACTTGACATTGTAATGACAATTTCATATTCCTGTCCAGCTGTCTTTTGAGCCAGGTTTTTGCTGTTGTTTCTTTTTTAAAGACAAGAGAGCTGTTAGATATAACTTAGAGCATTGTTGATTGGCTGTCACTCATTGTTACAATATGTTTTGGTTGTGACCTCTGTTGAAATGACTCACTTGGATGATGTGAGGATCAACATTGTCTTGTTTACATAGCTGTTATTTCTTTCTTCATAGTTTTTGTCTGTGTAAATTAAGAACTGCCCCGAGGTTGATTCGAACCTTGTCATGTTTTTGGATTCACAATCATGTTGGTAGGCTTATTCTGAGTCAAGCTTGCTCAATCTATGCCATTTGATGTTGCTTTGTATTTAAATTTGTGTTTACTTTTGAGAAATATTGGTTGCCATTTCAATGAATAATGCTTGCTTTGTTTTTGAGACCTGTTGTTGCCACTGTTATCCTTCTAGACCTGCTTTAATTTGCTTGGCAGCATTAGTGGTCCTAAATTTCAGTGTTGGTGCCTGCTAAGGAGCCAACTGTCATGGTTTGGCACTTCAACTTGTAAGTTGAAATCTCAATTAATTTGAGAGTTTTTCAAACCAATTAACTGGAACTTTGGAGTTATAGTCAGCATTTTAGTGTAACATCATTTATGAGTATCTTGAATTCATGACTTGTTGCATGTTATTATAGGAACAATCTTGTTGTTTTCCATTATATTTTATCACCTGGTATCTCTGCTGTCCAGCCCTCACAAAGTGGCTTGCACTATGATTTATGTTCATGACTAGTTACCAAGTATGCTTTGAACCAGTTTCATTTGTGGCTTGGCTGAACCTCGCTAGGCCTTTGAGTGGTCTGTTTTTGGTTTAAAGGCAAAACTGTTAGAAAGGACAAAACCATTACAATTCATATACTTTGTTTATCATTGGGAACTAAGATAATACCAATAACCTTTTTGCTGTCAGGATACCATGTTTTGTGTGTGATGTTGCTATGTTGAGGTTAGGCTGTTGAGGCTCTTAGTGTTTGGTTTGTGGCCTCATCATGCTGCCAGTTCAGTGAACAGGTGCATGAGGGGTTTTCTTTGGGTGAGACATCAATGCAAGGCTGTTATTTGGTTGGACCATCACACTATGGTGATTGATCATGCTGCTACCAATTTGAGCATCTTGTTGTAGCAACTTGTACAATAATTACAGTTCATGTGTTATATCCTGATTAGACTTGGTTTTGGAGTCCTCATTAAGTTTGTATTTCATGAACCATGCATTTGAAGTATGTACCAGCTTCTGTTTAGCCTGAGCATGGATTGATTGGAATTTCTACTTTGAAAATGCATCACATAACACTAATACACACCAGCTATCGATTTTTCTTGCACATTGAGAATTTTAGAAAACTGAGATTACCATCTTCTTCCTTATTCAATTCTACCCAATTTCCATATAAATTTTGTGCCGATCCGATTAACGGTTAGGAAGTTACGATACAAAACGTAAATCCATTTGTTGTGTATTTTTGCCCAGCCAGAAAATTGTCACTTTTTACACTAAACTTCCACCAGTGGAAGTTACTTGTAAAATTGCATGAAAAGGAATTTGACACTTTTTACACTAAACTTCCACCAGTGGAAGTTACTTGTAAAACTGCCCAGAAAGAAAATTGTCACTTTTTACACTAAACTTCCACCAGTGGAAGTTACTTGTAAAACTGCCTAGAAAGAAAATCGTCACTTTTTATACTAAACTTCCACCAGTGGAAGTTACTTGTAAAACTTGCCATTTTTCACTCCAACTTCAAAAATTCATATCTCACTCGTTTTTCATCATTTTTCTCCCGTTCTTTTTTTGTTGTGTTCGTATTAATGTCTACTTTCATGTTGTGTTTTTACTTTTGATGTTTATTCATTTTATCACTTAGTTTGTCTATGTGCAAATGTACGCGTTTCACGACCATTTATGTGATTGCGGATAAATGTTCATGTGATTCCACTCAATATTTTCCTTGAAACTTATTTGAATCCATGCCCATACATGTTAATTAACATTCTAGGACCCTAATCTTTGGTAGTTACCATAAAGATCTCATGTTATCATTGTTATCTTAGTGTGCGATTCATCGTTATGATTCTTGTTTTGCTATCTTCATTTTGATTGTTATCCATACTTCTCCCATGGTTGTCACCATGATTTCTTCATCTTTACTTTGTTAAGTAATCCTCTTGCCATGTACCTCCTAAATTACGAGGCTAAACTAATTTAATTGTGTGAGATTGTTATCTATGCATATTGTTGTTGCGCTTTGAGGTTATGACATGATTATTTTCAAATTGTTATTTGTTTACACGGTTGTTACCTTCATCATGCTTTCAATCTTTGTCAAGATATGCCTACACCTTTGTCAAAACATGCTTATTCTAATATGCTTACTATAATTGGTCGTAATCATTCGTCTTACTCAAAATACTTGCTCATTGTAATGTGTTGGTTAATCCTTGATCATACTCATTGTCTTCTATATTCCTCATGCTTGAATATGTTTATACTTTGTTAAGTATTTTCTTCCCCAAGTGATGGAACTTTTTAGTTCTCATCCAAGTTGCCCCTCTCTCTCCTTCCAAAGGAAAGTCTCTCTATTGACCCTTGGGTCATAGATAGCTCATTAAACTCATAGGTCTGGATAGAACCTTCTCCCCCTTTTGGTCTGGATAGAACCAATAGTACTTAAACTCATAGGTTTGGATAGAACCTTCACCCTCTTTTGGTCTGGAAAGAACCAATAGATCCTTATTCTGTAGTTCGTGCCCGAACTGCGACCGCTCTGATTTCTCATTGGACAATGAGAATACGTAGGCACAAGATGCGATATCTTGACGAGCAACCTTCCCCCTTCTCCCTCCTTTTGGTTTGGATAGAACCATTTGGTCTTACAACGTAGAACTTTAGGATAGAGTTTGGTTAACTCTATGTAAGAATCATGGATATGATTACTTACTCCCCTTTCTTGAGTGTTCAATGTAGATCTAGAGAGTTTGGATAAACTCTACACAAACATTGTTATGTTTGTCCCCCTTGGAACCTTGATCACAATCAAGTGTTCTTCAACCCTAGTGAGGTGAACTACGATTGCTCTGATTCTATCCTAGTTAGGATACGTAGGCAGAGGATGCGATGTCTTTGCGAGCAAACTTAGAAACTATCCTTAGGTCTTTACCTACACCCTTACCCAATCCCAATCCTTAGCAAACATTTACAAACTTAGCATACAATCAAACAAAAGGTTCCTGTAGAGTACTACAGATGCTTAGGATGTGAAATACCTACCCTATGCATAACCAACCCCCGATCCCCGAATCTCTTAGCGTTGTTGTTACATCGCGCAAAAGGTTCTTTCTTTCTTTAGACCTTTCCTTTGGATAAATTAAAGTCCGGTTGTAAAAGAATTAAGATTCAAGTTAATTCAATAGCTTGGAATCACGATTCTCACCACAACAGCGTGCATGGTGCCTAAGAAGCGCAAGGGGTGCCATAAGAAATTCTCAAAATTTATCCTGTCAGTCCCTGTAATCTGATTTGACAACCCCACATGAGTATTTTTATTACCATTATACCTTTACGTAATAATTTTGGATTTTTAAATGTATATTAAATACTCCCGCCGATCTTTTTTTATAAGAGACACTTCACCTTTTTAAATTTATTAAATAATTAATGTATCTGACCTATAGTACATATCAGATACATTAATTATTTAATAAATAAAAAAATGAAGTGTTCCTTATAAAAAGGATCGAAGAGAGTATTTTTTTTCCAAAGAATTATACAATTTTTTCGTTTATAAGACGAAACATCGAATATTGCCAAAAAAATACGGATGTTTTGATTTTTCTAAGAAATATCAAAAAAGTTCTGAAATTTCCAATATAAATGCAACGATTTATGGGAAAAGTTTGAAGATATATCGGGTATTTCGAAAATCCAATGCATATACGCCGAATATTTTAAAAAATACGATAATCTATAAAACGTAAAAGATACTTTGAAAAATCCGATACATACTAAATTTTCCAAAAATGTGAAAAATCCGATAGACACTAGTGAGTTTTGAAAAAACTTTAGTTTTTTGTTGTTGACATTTTTAACAAAATATAATGATAAAATATATACATATAATGCAAAAAACGGTACAATATCAATAAAAAAAATTATGTTGACTTCCTAACTTCTTCTTCCCAATGCCTTATATGTCTTGCAACTATGCATTAAGATACTTGAACCCAATCAGAAGATGTCATCTTGTATGTATATCTTTCCTTGTACATCTGGGTAACACTTCTGAGATTTTCTGGATCTCTATCTTTCAAAGAGGCTATTATGTATCTGGGAGCCATATTGTATTTTGTCATGTCACTCACAATTTGTCTTTCATAATCTTTTTAACGATCTAATACGTCATGGCCATTTAAGTCCTTAGCTAATATATGATTGTGAATATGCATGACAACATAACTTGTTCTCGCGCGTACCCGCCCGAATCCACCCCGAATTTGACAGGAAATACTCGTTTTAACTAGGTTTGGGTTTCTCGCGATTACAAAATATGGGGATGGACCGGATAATAGGAATACTAATACCCACCCGAACCCACCTCGTTTGTTTTCTTATGTACTTTATTATTTAGTTTTAATAATTTATAAATTAAATATGTGATCAATTTTTTATATTTTAATTTACATTTATTATTTAAAATATTTTAAATGTATGTATAAATTTTTTTGATATGGTTTTATTTTATATTTGTAATATAATTTGATTTTGAAAAAAAATTGCAATACCTCGTGTTTCCTTAAATGCTCAAATTTACACCAGTTGAGATCAACTGAGTTCTTATGTATTTTGAAAGTTATCTGATGGGATAAATAGAGTAACTAGTGAACTCAGATTGACTTAAATAAATAATATTTTGAAACTGACCTTTTATTAATTGGTACAAGAAGAGACATATTGATAACATTAATAATGAGTCAATTACTCTAGTATAACAAATATTAAAGTGTAGTACCACTTAAGATATTTGTTACTACCTTTGTCAATTTTCATCCACACAATTCTACCACTCTTTGTGTCCACATGTTTCTACCATACAAACTGCTACCAACCTTTTACATCATCTCACTTTGACAATGTATCAGTAGAAGGAAAATAAAGAGAAAACATAGAGAGAAAGAAGAGGAGCTCGGGGAAAAAAGAAGATGAGGAAACTTGAAGGAACTTAGCAAACTTGGAATCATAATCATCTCATCACTTTCCAACAATCTCTTCATCTCTTACTAAGGTGGGTTCTAGTTAGACACTTTGTGATTTTTAGAAGTTAGGGTTGGTTGAATCATATAATAGTTAGTAAAATCCATGATAGTATGATGAGTATTCTAGGTTGATAATGATAATTACCTTGAGCATATGATTTACTATGTTCTCCATGATTCTTCTGTTCTCATGATTAAATGTTGTTGTTGTTATGACTACATGTCATTGATATACTCTTTCCTTATGGTTTCTTGAACTATATATGGTAGAATAAATGGTTGAAGTGTAAGAGTTAAACAATTGGTAAATGGAAGTTGCAGAGGAAAAATTTATTGAAAAGGTGCAGGAAGCAATCAATTAGTCTTGGGCTTCCTTCCAGGCCAATCGATTGGGAAGAGCTACTGGCTTTTAAGGAAAAATGAGATTTTTCGGGAACCAAACCATTGGCCCTTGCCTACAATCGATTGGACTTTTTGTTTTCTTTTGAAAATGAGAACTGTGAAGCTCAACCAATCGATAGGTCTTGCTTCCACAATCGGTTGGCTCCTTGTAATTTTTGGAGATGTTTGGTAGAGACTTCACCCAATCGATTGGTCTTGCTCCCACAATCGGTTGGCTCCTTGTTATTTTGTGGATATGTTTGGCAGAGACTTCACCCAATCGATTGGCATATGTGTTTTTGTGTTATAACTTTGTTTGGATGACTCCTAATGCACTAAAACAACTTCTAAACACTTGCCATGACATATATGCATTGATTAACAATAATTGGATGAAATATATGATAAACTAAGTGAGTTAACCTAGTGACCTGATTAGGTTAAGAAGTTAGAAATATGACTTAGATAACATTAGACTATGATGTTTGTTCGATATGATACCTAGGTGAGTATCATGAATGAATGATCACCATAGTTAAGAGTGAGATACCTTGTAAGGAACATGTTGCATTGTTGTGTGATTAAGGGGAATGTAATCACCTTATGATTTTAGAATACAATCATGTTGTGTTTTTATCTAGTCACATAGTCATAAACAACCCCTTGATTATGCCATCCCAAGTTGTGATACTTATATAGAGTTAGAATTAGGATGTACACACCTATACTTCATTTGACATGGGTTAGGGTCCCAAATATGGTAGATCCCAAAGTGGGTTAGAGTCTCATATTGGTAAAAAGCTCGAAATGGGTTTGGAGTTCCATAAGGAGCGATGATTCTTGAAGTGGATGTTATCACTTAGAATCCGTAGTCCATGCGTAAGTTGAAGTATGATAGAAAGATCCGTGACCCATGTCGATAATCCTAGACGTAGGGTTGGCCGGGGAAAGATACCTTGGTATGATTTTCGATTAGTGATTGTTTGAGTTAGATGAACTCAAAAGGCATGATTTCATATATTGCGAGTTTTGTTTACTCAAGTCTTTTACCCTTTGTACTTGAGTTAGGTTTTGATTAGAACCTTGTAAAGTCTAATAAACCCATAAGATAGAGAACTCACTGAGGTTATTATCTCACCCCGTGTTTGTTGATTATTTTCAAGAAGTTCTGAGTAGATGAAGGGTAAGGACAAGATAGCTTGATGTCCTTGCTTACTTGGCTATTTTGGATGGTTTTTCACTGTCTAGATATCTCTTTTTGTGATCATTCTATAATGATCTAGTTCCTAGTTTTATTTTGGGTACCCTTATATATATTGTGCCATAGATGTAGTTTCATTTTGGGCATGTAATATGTACAATGTTGCCACTAGGCACTTATGTATCTCAATACCAACATTATAATTGTGTATAATATGTATATCTAGATATGTATTATATATGGGTGTTACAAAAATAAATGTTTATATTAAAAAATTTATTTCATTAAATTGATGGTGGCGGGGCGGGGATACCCAAATGTGTTTGGGACGAATTTGGGTTTTAAATTTCCACCCCGTTGAGGATCTGAGCGGAGAATGCAGATTATTTGGGGATTCATGTTTTGGTTTGGGGGAGATAAAAATCCTCCCCGACCCACTCCGTTGCCATGCCTAATTGTGAAACTCATACCTAACCATAACCTTTCAACCACTACCACTTGTCACAGATCTCATCTCAGCAAAAATGGACATTTAACTTTTATAATATAACTGTCATCATGAGAATTCTTATTTTTGTAGTTTCCTCCTCTCTCACAACCTATAATCAATTTATCTCTCCTAATTCTGATCTCATTTGCAGTATCTGAACGAATAGTAACAACAATAATACCATGTTGTTTACCAATGTACTGTACCCATGCTAACACGTCAACTCGGGAGGGAAATATTTATCATCTACAACATATACAAAATAAACTATCAATGTTAGAGATGCCAAAAGGATATTAAGTTTTGAACAAGTTAAAATGAAAACATCTAAGTAAAACATACAACACCAGTGGTGAAAAACTGTGTAAAATCTGCAGAGAATCATCAAGATCTAGACCGCAAAATTGAAGCATTCTAACCTACCTGATTTTTCATAGCATGTGAAAATTTGGTAAATCGGAAGTTTCAGAATATTTGGATTTTTTTGGTATATACCGCTTTTTAGAAATATTCGGTAGAAGCAATAGGTTTGCTAGGAATATCTGGTTTTCCGAAAAATCCAGTATAACTATTCGGATTTTTGAAAAATACAGTGAAAACGCAAATAATTTTAAGAAAATATCGATTTTTTTTGAGATGGGAATGGACCGGATAATGGGGAGACTAATACCCACCTAAACCCACATCGTTTATTTCCTTATGCACTTTATTATTTAGTTTTAATAATTTATAAATTAAATATGTGATCATTTTTTAATATTTTAATTTATATTTATTATTTAAAATATTTTAAATGTATGTATGAAATTTTTTGAGATGGTTTTATTTTATATTTGTAATATAATTTGATTTTGAAAAAAAAAATTGTAATATCCCGTGTTTCCTTAAATGCTCAAATCCACATCAATGTAGATCAACTGAGTTCTTATTTTTGAAAGTTATCTGTTGGGATAAATAAAGTAACTGGTGAACTCATATTGACTTAAATAAATAATGTTTTGAAACTGACCTTTTATTAATTGGTACAAGAAGATACGTTTTGATAACATTAATAATGAGTCAATTACTCTAGTAGAACAAATATTAAAGTGTATTAGCACTTGAGATATTTGTTACTACCTTTGTCAATTTTCATCCACACAATTATACCACTCTTTGTGTCCACATGTTTCTACCACACAAACTCCTACCAACCTTTTGCATCTTCTAACTTTGACAGTGTATCAGTAGAAGAAAAACAAAGAGAAAACATAGAGAGAAAGAAGAGGAGCTCGTGGAAAGAAGAAGAAGAGGAAACTTGAAGGAACTTAGTAAACTTGGAATCATAATCAGCTCATCACTTTCCAACAATCTCTTCATCTCTTACTAAGGTGGGTTCTAGTTAGACAGTTTGTCATTTTTAGAAGTTAGGGTTGGTTGAATCATAGAATAGTTAGTAAAATCCATGATAGTATGATGAGTATTCTAGGTTGATAATGATAATTACCTTGAGCATATGATTTACTATGTTCGCCATGATTCTTCTGTTCTCATGATTGAATGTTGTTGTTGTTGTTATGACTACATGTCATTGATATACTCTTTCCTTGTGGTTGCTTGAACTATATATGGTAGAATAATTGGTTGAAGTGTAAGAGTTGAACAATTGGTAAATGGAAGTTGCAGAGGAAAAATTTATTGAAAAGGTGCAGGAAGCAATCAATTAGTCTTGGTATTCCTTCCAGGCCAATCAATTGGGAAGAGCTACTGGCTTTTAAGGAAAAATGAAATTTTTCGGGAACCAAACCATTGGCCCTTGCCTACAATCGATTGGAATTTTTGTTTTATTTTTAAAAGGAGAATTGTGAAGCTTAACCACTCGATTGGTCTTGCTCCCACAATCGATTGGCTTATGTGTTTTGTGTTATAACTTTGTTTGGATGACTCCTAATGCACTAAAACAACTTCTAAACATTTTCCATTACATATATGCTTTGATTTAACAATAATAGGATGAAATATATGACGAACTAAATGAGTTAACCTAGTGATCTGATTAGGTTAAGAAGTTAGAAATATGACTTAGATAACATTAGACGACAAGTTTTCTTCGATATGATACGTAGGTGAGTATCATGGATGAATGATCGCCATTGTTAAGAGTGAAATGCCTTGTATGAAACATGTTGTGTTGTTGTGTGATTAAGGGGAATGTAATCACCTTGTGATTTTCGAATACAATCACGTTGTGTTTCTATCTAGTGACATAGTCAGAAACAACCCCTTGATTGTGTCGTCCCAAGTTGCGATACTTATATAGACTAAGAATTGGGATGTACACACCTATACTTCATTTGACATGGGTTAGAGTCCTAAATGCGGTAGACCCCAAAGTGAGTTAGAGTCCCATACGGGTAAAAGGCTCGAAATGGTTTAGAGTCCCATAGGGAGCAACGATTCTTAAAGTGAATGTTATCACTTGGAATCCGAAGTCCATGTGTTGAAGTATGATACAAGGATCTGTGACCCGTGTCGATAATCCTAGACGTAGGGTTGGCCAGGGAAAGATACTTTAGTATGATTTTTGATTAGTGATTGTTTGAGTTAGATGAACTCAAGAGACATGTTTCCATATATTGCGAGTTTTATTTACTCAAGTCTTTTACCCTTTGTACTTGAGTTAGGTTTTGATTAGAACCTTGTAGAGGCGAATAGACCCATAACATAGAGAACCCACTGGGATTATTATCTCACCCCATGTTTGTTGATTATTTTCAAGAATTTCTGAGTAGATGAAGGGTAAGGACAAGATAGCTTGATGTCCTTGCTTACTTGGCTATTTTGGATGGTTTTTCACTGTGTAGATATCTCTTTTTGAGATCATTCTATAATGATCTAGTTCCTAGTTTTATTTTGGGTACCCTTGTATATATTGTGCCATAGATGTAGTTTCATTTTGGACATGTAATATGTATAATGTTGTCACTAGGCACTTATGTATTTCAATATCAACATTACAACTGTGTATAATATGTATTTCTAGACATGTATTATATATGTGTGTTACAAAAACAAATATTTCTATTAAAAAAATTGATTTCATTAAATTAATGGTGTCGGGGCGGGGATACCCGGATGCGTTTGGGACGGATTCGGGTTTTAAATTTCTATCCCATTGGGGATCTGGGCGGAGAATGCAAATTATTTGGGGATTCATGTTTTGGTTTGGGGGAGGTAAAAACCGTCATCGACCCGCCCCGTTCGCATGCCTAATTGTGAAACCCGCACCTAACCATAACCTTTCAACCAATACCACTTGTCATAGATCTCATCTTAGCATAAATGGACATTTAACTTTGATAATATAACTGTCATCATGAGAATTATTCTTTTTGTAGTTTCCTCCTCTCTCACAACCTATAATCAATTTATCTCTCCTAATTGTGATCTCTTTTGCAGTATCATAATGAATAGTAACAACAATAATATCATGTTGTTTACCAATGGACTGTGCCCATGCTAACACGCCAACTCGGGAGGAAAATATTTGTCACGTACAACACATACAAAATAAATTACTAATGTTAGATACCAAAAGGTTATTAAGTTTTGAACAAGTTAAAAAGAAAACATGTAAGTAAAATATACAACACCAGTGGTGAAAAATCATGTAAAAACTATGTAAAATCTACAGAAAACCATCAAGATCTAGACCACACAAATGAAGCATTCTAACATACCAGATTTTTCACAGCAGGCGAAAAATTGGTATATCGAAATTTCCAAAATATTTGGATTTTTTCGGTATATACCACTTTTTTAGAAATACTAGATAGAAACAATAGGTTTGCTAGGAATATTTGGTTTTCCAAAAAACCCAGTATAACTATTCTAGATTTTTGAAAAATACAGTAAAAATGCAAATAATTTTAAGAAAATATCGAACTTTTTGGAAATATGCAATGAAAAAACAACAAAATATCGGGTTTTTTTTCCAAAAATTCAATAAAAACTCATACTGGATTTTAAAATATCGAGTACAAATTACATGAATTTCACCTTCTCCGAAATTTTTTCGTACTGAATTTTAGGCATAACTATCGAATTTTTTTTATCGGTTTTTCAAAGTGAAATTTTTTAACTTGATATAAATTTTTAAAAGGTAAATAATACAAAAGATATTTTTATTATTTTAGAAACTAGTGGGAGTACCATGTCAAACTTTGATGGTGTCCGGATAAAAAAATCTCAAACAATTAACATGACTGATATTTTTACTCTTGTACAAAGAGAATATCCGATACATATAAAAAATTCACATATAATCTTACATAGATAGATGTCAAAGAATATTCAGCGTAAATAAAAAATCATATATTGAGTGATTAATCTTGTGTTGTGTATATGCCTCTAGTTTCTACGGTATAGTCTTTATTTTGAATGTGGTTTTTCTTGAGAGCAGTGAACTTGACAGCAATGTCCTCATAATCTGGCAACTTAGGATGAACATGATTAGGATATTGTTGACATGAATATGTCCGTAACATATCTTTCCCTTTTCTATGTCTCTCCTGTGGCATTGTCATGGCCCTTGAATATGAAACTTCCTTTTCAGTTCTTGTCAAAGAACCATTAATCTTTGGATCAGAAACACTGATGCTGGCAATAATCTCTTCTTTTGTTTCGTTGTTTCCATTATTCCCAACCTCACAAAATGGTCTACAATGACAGCATTCATTATGCATACAATCTTGTTCAACATGTGACTTAGCTTCTATCAAAGGTTCAGTTTCCAGTGAGTCTTTGTTATCATAAAGATAATAGTAACACGGTTTGTCCAAGCTGCATCCTTTAATTTTTCTGTTGAAGTTTATTCGCCTCGTGCTATCTTCACTCTTTATCTGGTTTTCCGCGGATTCATTTTTCGTTGTGAGATTATCCTCTTCGAGCCGAGTTTTGAATCCGACTACGCTATGTTGTAGAAGACTAGCCTCTTCCTCTTCCTCTTCTGCTAGACACAACCTTGGTTGGTTTCTATATTTGTTCTGACCTGATTGTAAATTTTTTCGCCCATGTAGTATCGGTTTCTTCTGGTTTTTTCCACTGTCAGGAACACTAACATTCTTCTGATTTCTGCATGGCTTTTGATAATAAACCATGTATCCAATATCAATAACGCCTACATTTTTTATGGAGGATGGTCTTCTTATTGATCTTTTCCTATGTCCTCTTTTGCTCCTTCTTGAGGTCATTGTGTTTAACGACTCACACAACGATTCGTCTTGATCAATATAACTTTCGCCGAAACCAGTTTTAGTTTTTTCTCTACCAGAAAGAGATGAAGAATTGTACTCGAATAGCATTTCTTTGTGGCAGGCAGCGTATTTTGGTAATGAAAATTGATACTCCTCAACCTCTTCAACATAATCTACCATTTCTGAAGAAAGTAGCTTAGGAAAATCTACCTCAACTATTTTCTCGAATTTATCTTGCAAAGGATAGCTCAGAATATATTGAGGATATTGCGGAACAATCGACATTATAGCAGAAGAATCAACAGCAAAGGTTGATTTGGGAAGAGCATTGCAAGAGTCACATGGCTTGGAAATAAATGATGAATGAACACATTTGACACCTCTTTCCATCTCATCAATATGTGATGAATGGACTTTAGATTCTGAAATTGAGGCATTTACTTTTGGATCATTTTCCACTACTTGATACCCTTTGTTTTCTATATGCTGCACAAATACATTCAACATTATTTGCTACTACTTATTTTAATAAGATCATAATTTCATGAATATTATTACAATAACTATAGTTTCGAACCTGCACTTGTTGGCAATCAGGGTAATATTCTATGGCTAAAACGTTTTGTTGGAGACAGTTATTTTCTCTAGCAATTTTGTTCACCATTGCGTACTTCAAATCCTCGGTCACACATTTTTCTGATAAATTCTCTGTCAACTATAATTTTTATGTTTCATGAGTATTGTGTCGATCATGTACATATCAGACACCGGACATTTCTTCAATCTAAAATGTCAAAATAAATGAAAAAAATAGTACCTGCTTGTTTACAAAATTCCCAGGATATAACTCAACCGCGGCCTTTGCAAATTTCTCTCCATATCGTCTTCCAAATAATTGCCTGATGACAGAAAGCTCCGGAATTTCGCCACATCTTGCAGATGCAAATATAAGACTAGAAACCGCTACTTTAATATCATTTGGACAGTCCCTGATTTTGAAATTTTGAATCACTATAAATTTTTGAGAAGTGTGACAAGTATTTAACAAAATCACATTAGGTATCCTAATTTCATCAAAATCACATCATTCCAAACATGCACGTAAAATAGATTAGGAAGAAATCTTTACTTGTGCCTTCGAATATAAGACAACTGTGATAGAATAAATTCACAGAATTTTTCTAACAATTCATACGCATCTGCCATGCTTTCATCTTTTATTAACTGCTCAACCTGAAATAAACATGATTGTGACTTGTGAAACAAGCTAGTAAATGTTATGCATTAAACAAAAGCATTGTGAAGTTTCCATCAGGAAAGGTTCTAATATAAAGAAAAATCATATCAATAAATTACCCGATTAAGCGCAGTTTCTTCACGACCGCTTTGTATTAACTTCGCCAAATCATTTCGCAGTTGCTTAACTATTGTTTGTCTCTTGCTCTTGAGAAACCCGATTCTGTAACATGCTTTCTTTATAGCGTTCTTACTGTAAAACAAGGAAATTGTATATTATAAACACCTCATAAAAATGAAATGATATAACATGCATGAGTAGTACTAATAGTATAGTTACCATTTCGAAGCCTTGGACCAACCGAACAATATCTCAAACATATCTAAAAAGGAAGAGAGTTAAAGATGAGTTAGTTTTGGAGACAGAAAGAGTAAAATGATGTGATGAGAAAAAGATGGAGAAGGAAGAAGATGAAGAACCAGGAATAGAGTATTCGGTGGTGCTTGTTTGGTGTAGAAAAGAGTGGTTTGTGTGGTCTTTGTTTCTCGATCAAATAACTACTCCACACACATTTCTTCTTCGTTGCATGTTTTAAGGACACATGTCAATTTTGCGTATTGCTTTTACAATTTTAATTGTTCATGTTTGTGTCCACGATGGCCATTATTACCAGTACAATATACCACGAATTAATTACCACAATGTATTATTATTAAAAAGTTTGTTTGAATTAGATCAAATTTTAGATTTATTTTTTAAAATAAAATCGAATTAAATTGTGTGTAGATTTTAATATTTATTTATTTATATTTATATTTTAATTTGTATTATTTTTACTATTTATTTATTTTATTTAATATATTTGTTTTTACTATTTTATTTATTTTTTTAATATATTTGTTTTTACTTATTTCAATGTAATATTAATTATTAACATATTATTTATTTCAAACCAATGTGATTGTCACATGCTCTCTTGTGTACTTCTGTAAGCATCAGGGCAGTTTCTTATACAACCCTTTAAGCGAAGACCCAATTCAAAGCATAGATGAGTCCAATAGTGGTAAAGAAGGGGACAACCCAAAACGTGCCAGAAGACAAATTAAGAAACCTGCTTGGATGAAAGATTACCACTACTAAATAAGAGTATTAGCAGGAATATGCTTTTGTTTTTACATTTTTCTTCTATTATTTTCATTCCATAAATTAGGCAAGTTATTGCTATTCCCATTCCATAAATTAGGCAACTTATTATGCTAGTATTGCACTATATAGCTTGTACGGGAGAATTGTTATTCATGAAGAATTATAAAAGAAAGATCTCATTCCTTTTTTAGATTCTCTTTTTTTTTCTTCCTTTAATTCTTGAGGAGTTGACACTCACTCGAAGAGTGCTAAAACCTGTGATCATTATGCAGCAGAGTGTATAATTGGTGCTTTCATTATGGATCTCCCTGAAATGATGAGCGCCCTTCAATCCAAATTTGATGCGCAATCGGAAGAGTTTCGTGTTCTGCTTCGATCCTCACTCGAGTCACACTCGGATTCGGTTCACTCCACTCTCCACAATCATTTGCGTGAGGTGGATTCCAAGATCTCCTCAATTCATCCAGGAAAGAAGTCTTCCCACTCTGATTCGTCTGGTTCTATAGTGCGATCTATGAAGCTCAGCGTACCAAGATTCGATGGATCAAATCTTACAAATTGGTTGTTTCAGACTCAAGCTTTTTTTATTTTCATGATACTCCAGTGGATTCCCGTTTCCAGATCATTTCCTTTCATTTGGACGGTCGGGCAGTCGCGTGGTTTCAGTGGGCCATGCGCAACAACCTCTTACCTTCGTGGTCGGTTTTTCTTGATGTTGTTCACCATCGCTTCGGCCCTACAGTGTATGAAGATGTAGAGGGTGACTTATCGAAGCTATCGCAAACGGGATCTGTCGATTTTCAAGCTCAGTTTGAAGATTTAATGAATAAAGTTACGGGTATCTCTAGAGCCTTGCTTATTAGCTTCTTTACCACTGGTCTCAAACACAATCTGCGTCGAGATTTACAATTTCACCGTCCTCTGACGTTAATTGAGGCATTTGGAATGGCCAGGGCCTGTGAAGCTCGTTAGGATGACAACCCAACACAAAGTAAAAGTTGGCCTCGGAGTCCAAATTTTGTTGTTAACCTAAATACTGGAACGCAAATACCCAACTCGACTCACAACACTAATTCTTCACCTAAACCAAATTCCTTACCGCCACTCTTACCCACCCCTACATCGACAACCTCTGTTCGCAACGAACCACCATTAGAACTCAGGGATCACCGCACTAAGGGTTTATGCTTTAAATGTGACGAGAAGTGGAATCTGTCTCATCAATGTCGTAGTCGCGTCCTTCTACTTTTTGAGGTTAAGGACGACGAAGTGGCAATAGAATCAGAGGATCCAATACATGAGGCAATATCAGGTGACATTTCCAGCCTTCACGCACTCGCCAGTCAGTTACAAAGCCGCTCTCTGCGTGTTGTAGGGGAATGTCTTCACCACCAATTCCCAATCCTCATTGATAGTGGGAGTACCCACAATTTCATCAAACCAGCCTTGGCGGAACAACTGGGGTTGCCAGTGACTCCTTGTGATCGTTTCAAAGTCGTGACTGGGTGTGGTACTTTTTTGGCGTGTCAACTATGTCATACAACAACTCATTTGCTCATTCAAGGTATTACATTTCCTGTTGATCTATTTGTACTCACAATTGAAAGTCCAGATGTTGTTCTTGGTTTTCCTTGACTTCAATCTTTGGGAAAAGTTGCCCATGATTATTCTGCACTTACTATGGAATTTATTTGGAAGGTGTAATACCCCAAATTTTGCCCTGAGATTATTAGGTTCATTTCACACGTTATCTCATTCTGCATTGCATTGTAAACTAACCGCTAACCAGTTTGCTCAGTCTGTTGGTTTTGCAGGAAAAATCATATTGTGGGCGATTTAATTGATGAAGGGCAAAAAGGGTCATTAATTTGCAGCCTGCTGACAATTTGAGAAGCTGAGTCGTCATCAGGAGTTCTTCAAGTGGTTGGGGTTTCCATCTCCGAGTCATGTGATTTATTTAGGACGAGCTGAATTTTACGGCGGTTTTGACGTCAGATTTCTCGTGACACAACATGTTTTATTCAAGAGCCGAGATTCAGTCGTCAGTTGGACTTCAAAAATGTTGTTTGATTCCTAAACTATATGGAGATGAATGTGTTGAAATATCAGTGGATTCAGGTTAAATCGGTGCGAGGGTTTGCTTTGAAGAATTTATTTTAACAGACACACATTTTCCTACTTTCTGTTGGTCAATGGTCGATTTTAAAGAAAACAATGGAATCTCGGTGTACGTTGAATTTAGGGTGAATCTCTGTTGGTTTGGTCAGGATTGTTAGCCGAGCTGGTTCAGGTTACCGAGTTAAATCGTCTGGGATACAATTTGAATTTTTCAATGCAGATGACAGTTTGTTTTTCCGTTTAATTGATTTTCTCTGCTTATCCGAACCAAGGCCATATTCACAGACTTTATTATCGAGTACGAATTGATTTGCAAGAGGTTTTGAGCTCAGCAGTTATGTCGGGTTTAAATCATGCAAGATGGTTTAATGGTCAAATTCGAAGTTGGAACGTCACATTTAGTCGGACCAATTTAATTAAGTGAATTTATTCGGTTAAGCTTAAGCGGATGAATTATTGGGAAAATTAATCGGAGACGTCGAATTGAGAATTGAAGTCGGTTTGTTGAAAATTGGAATTTATTCATTAAATTCTATATTTCTTACGAAGTACAAGAAGGAATTCAAAAATTGAGTTTATTAAATGTTATTCTTTACAATATTACAATGTTACAAAAAATAGTAATTACAAAAATAAATTCCTAAATTCCTACAAGGTTCTATTTTTCCTAAAGTCGTCTTCAAATCCGATTTCTTCAAAGTTTCGATTTCTCGAACCTGCAAAACAATTTAACAGATGAACATAATAGAAGGAGTTAAAATGGATTTTTTCAGCTCCGATACCCTCAGTTAGTTGTCATCATCGGGTACGTCGGGAGGGCAATAGAATATTCCGCCGCTAGCTCCCGACTTATTCTTCCGACCTCGGCACAAGACCCGGCAGTATCTGTTCATTTTAGCCAGGAGAGAGAAAAAGTGATATTTGAAGAATAGTGATTTTGAAAATAAGTGCTTTTGGAAAAAACACTTATTCAAAAAATGCCAAACACTGCACAAACACATTTTCCTGAAATTTCTGAAGCCAACGGATCAAACCAAAATCCAACAAACCCAGTCAAGCCAAAACGCAAAAATTCAACAACCACAAAGCCATGGATTTCGCAACTTCCAAGCAACAACTTCGCAGCAAACAACAATTTCGCAGCCAGCGTAATAACTAAAGCAACCATTCCTGGGAATGATCCTGAAAAATCGTAACAACAAAACCATAAAAATTGCAACAGAAAAAGAACCCAGGCCCATAAAAGAAGATTAAGAATAATATAAGAGATCATTAGAACATCAGAGTAGGGATCATCGTCAAGAATCAGAAAACGGTGGTCGCCATCACCATTGAAACGAAACAACAATCATCATCATCGCGGAAATCACCATCATCCATCAACGGACGAAAACTGCGACGAACCACCCCAACCTCCTCAAGGCTTCATCATCGGAGTTCAACGAAAAACCCAGATCCGTTCATCAGCGGAAGGAAAGCCTCAGAACCGCGTTCATCACCGGCATCCACCAACGTTTCAACCGCTTCAAACCTCCCTGAAGAGGTGAGCAATTGATATTAATGTTTTTTCTGTTTCGCAACATCATGCAGGGAATCAAAAGCGGAAAGGCGAGTTGGCCGCCCATTCAATGGGCGAAAGAGGTAAAAAATAAAGGCAACCTCCCATTCAATACCCGGCTGTCCTGAAAAGCTGATGCAAGGTATAACTCTACCGCCCATTCAGTCCCCAGATGTTAGACATATTATATTTTATTTGAACGAGGAGTCTCCCGAGGAACTGAAAATTTATAAAACTAGAATTTATATTTTATTGCTTTTGCATGCTTTTTATTTCCTGATACTAATGATAATACTATCCATCTTCAATTTTTATCATTATTAGAAGATTTAAGTCAAATAAGTAGATATAGTTGGGGTGCTGCTACCTTAGCACATCTATACAGAAATTTCTGTAGATGCGCAAGAAAAAATGTGCATAATTTTGTTGGTTGTGACGTTTTGATTCAAGCCTGGGGATGGTCCAGAATGCCCAGACTGGCGCCAATAAACCCCAATCGATACCACTTTCCGTATGCCACCAAGTAAGTATACAAAACTTACGTGTATATACTTTTCATCTATAATTTTTACTAATTATTTATTTCATATGTGGTCCGCATATGGGGTGAATTACAAAAAAATCCATCATCATTGTACTCCTGGATATTAGACGTTCTTCGATCATTTTGAGGAAGATGATGTATTGTCTCTTACACTTATACTACTATCATTAACATTTATTTATTTTTAACTCTGATCCCTTTTTAACTATATTATAATGTCTATGGAGGCCCTATCTTGAACTTGAAGATGAGGATCCAACTGAAAGCGACATGTGGAGTTCTACAACATTCATATTTTGTGTCACTTATGTTGAAATGTATCATTCAGATAGGGTGAAACTCCAATTCGGAATTCAGCAAGACATTCCTGGTCCACCTACGTGCATGGAGAGGTACCACAAGAGTACAACGAACGAGCAATGGAAATTCGATAATTGGAGAAACCATAACAGACAAGAACGTCAACACTGGATAAATCATCGTCGAACTGTCCTACAAGGAAATGTCATGGATACCGAATCTAAACCCAATAGGGAATACATGAATTGGTATAGATCTGTGACCATTTTGTATCTATCACAAAATAGATACATATGGGACCCTCGTAATCAACCAACTTCTTCAAATTTCGAAAACACTAGACAACCTTGTAACACCCAACCACAAACATTTAACACCCCTCAACAAATATTTAATACCCAACCACAAACATTTAACACCCCACAACAAATATTTAACACCCAACAACCTTTCAACCCAACACAACTACCTTATACCCCAAACCAACACTACCATCAACCTTACCTATCATTTAACTCAACCCCCTTCAACACCCAACAACAAAACCCAACCTCTTCATACACCCAATATAACCAATACTCATTCTCTCAACCTACCCCACAAGAACACAACTACCAAACACCCCAACCACAAGTCCCTTTTTACCCCTCACAATCCTTCACCCTTAATTCATCTCAAGACCAACATCCATACACCCCCTACATGACTAACACAATGCCACCTTCGAACTTACCAAGTTGGAGTAATGAGGGAACAAGATTAAGTTATGGCAGTGCGACGGCGATACCAACTGTGGACGATTTGAGTGATGATATGGTCGTTGAATTCATGAACCCTAGCAATGATGCATGACCTTTTACACAATCCCCAAACATTGATATTGATCGTAGAAGGTCCACCAGAAATGTACAGGCTCCTGCCTGTGGAACCCACCAACGCTTACGTCAACCGAGTCTAAATTAAGGGTGGATAGAAATTTAATGTACTTTTTTAATTTCATGAATAAATAAATATTTATTTCAATTCATTTATTTTATTTTATTTTATTACTATTTTATTTTTTATTGCATATAGTATTATTAATTATTATTATTATCTATTTCATAATTATTATTTATAATTTAATAATAATAATTATTTTTCATAATTATTATTTATAATTCATAATTATTATTCATTATTTTATATTTATTATTTATTATTATAAATTATTAATATTAATTACTATTATTATTTATAATAATTTAATTTAATTTTAATAATATATTATTCATAATTATTATTTATAAAAATAATATATTAAAATTTAATAAAACAAATAAATATTAAAAAATAAAAATCCATGTGCATTGCCGCCCATTAAAAGGGCGACACAGTTTTTAAATTCACTCTTTCGCATCTCCTTTGCATCAAAAATCAAATTTTTTAAAAATTATAACAATATAGTATATTCTTTGAGACGTATATTCTTTCCAGGATTGAAAAAGATTCCTCTTATCAATGCTGGCGTTTACATTCTGCTCCCTGAATCATCATACAATCACTATATTTGTTACCTTGTTCATGTTATTCACAAACATAAAATATTGAAAATCAGTCTAAGTAAATACCATTCCTTTCTTTGTGGGTTCAACATCTTTATTAATTTTAATTATTTGTTGATTATAGAAAAGACGAGAGAGAATAAATTAAATGTAATTTATATTTAGTTTTATTTTAAAAAAGAAATAGTTAATATTTTCTCTTATATTGTGAGATAGAAAAATTATATTTTTTTTCTATTATATTTTGTAACAGAGGAAGTATTTGTCAAATTTGTTTGTGGAACTGCAAAAATGAGTCGATAATGGAGTTATAACTCTTCACAATAAATTCAAAGTCGATGTGAATAATAAATGTTATAGAGTTCATAATTGTTTCTTTCTTTGTAATGTATTATTTTGGTATCCACCGCTTTATAAGTTCATAATTAAAACTTCAGGGAGTAGTTAGCATTCATTGATGAAAACAACGATATACGACATACATTAACTTATAATGTATTTTATAAGTCATGTTTGTATATGATGCTATCAACTGAGCTGGTTTAATAAGATCGTATACGATGTGCTTGTTAGGGTTTATGTAAAGCAAAGTCTCAAAATTGTTAACCAATTCAACCACCTCTTCTCATTGATTCTATGTTACACGTAAATTCTAAGTTTATTATTATTTTGTATAGCATTGTTCTGTTTTATTCTTTCCTAAGAATACATGAGATGAAATATTGGATAAGATATAAACTTGGTTCAAAATTTATGGATAAGATATTACTCTCCTATTTATTGGTTCTTTAATAGTAGTAGGTGCAAAGGTTTGATTGAAATTGAATTTACAATTTCTTGTGATGTGAACTACCTCACTTAACCTTCCATTATTGACAACTCCTTTTTAGATAAATTCCAAGTGTATTGTCTTATTTTATTATGATGCAATTCTCCTTAAAGACTAATAAACTTATGAGGTGCATATTTTTTCAAGGAATTTACTTTTCAAAGATTTGAAATTTCTTATTTAGTTTCTGTTTGTTACAACTTATTTTGGTAAAAAAAATCACCTTTTTTCTGATTTTTTTAAAAATAAATTTTCACTCATTCTTTTAGATTTTTTAAAAAATGAAAATCTAGAATATAATCGAAAATCTATTTTCTATGACTTATTAATTTTTAAAAAAGTGATTTTCTTTTTTTCTTTTAAATACAAAACAATCTTTTTAATAGATGAAAAATTATATTTAAAAAATATGAAATTGGGGTCTAGGCCTCACACAAAATGTTGATGTTACAATGAACTAAAATTCAATTAAAATGAACTTATATCTAGCTGCAATTTACCATAAAAAGGATACCCATCTCCGTCTGTTTAAGATTAATGTTGAAGTTATATTGTTTGAACTAAATAACTGATTCTAATGTCCTCATAACCACTAATAAGTGGCAAAATTATGCATATTACATATACATTTGAGGGCACTTATTCATTTATCTAAAAGTAATAATATGAAAATCTCTCAATTCAGGATAAATAATGGTTAAACTGAAATTTAGGATATTTGTGAATACCATGACTATGGCTTAATCATATGTAAGTTAAACAAATTTAAAATGCAAAAAGGATCACATAATAATAGATAATTTGTTCAGCGAACATGGACTCGAGCATGGAAATTAAGGCAATAAGAAGAGGATTTATCATAGAATATTCTCGATGGGAAAGCTATCTGGGTTGCTGGGAAAAATTATGGCGGTTTAGATTCCACTTGACTAAGTTACTTCACAGTGAAGCAATAAAATGCTCGCTAGACAAAAATATTGGGTCGTTGAGCAAAATCAAGGTGATTTATAGCCCACTTGCCTAAATTACCTCATTGTGAAACAAAGAAATGTCAGATGGTCAAAGATACTTGGTCACTGGGAGAAAATAGGGAGGCTAAGAGCCCACTTGAATGAGCTGGAAGAAACTTCTTGGTGAAGAAATGTATAAGCTAATGTGGTCGTTGAGCGAAAATTCCTATTTGTCACTCATTTAAATATAGGTCACAACATCCCATTTTTCATGCATTTCATACAACAGAAAGCAGAAAATAGAGAGAATAGTGGGAAATTAATCTTATGGAGCAAAACTAAAGATGGAAGGTGGAGGCTTCATCTGGTCAGAAAGATTGACCGCTGATGTTTTTTCATTTGTTTCTCTTTATTTATGTAAACTACTATGAATAAGAGTAACTAAATTCTCTTTCGTTGGGGTTAGATGTAATTATCTAAATATTCATTTATTTCTTTTGATCATGATAGTATATATGTTCTAGTTATTCATTAATGTTTTTTAGTATACTCGTTCTTAATGCCTGTTATAATCTAGCAAATTCTAACTTGATATTCAGTTTGGATATGCTATTGAGAAATACTTTTCATAAGTTGATAAATGATTTTCATATGTTAAACACTAAACTCTAGATATAGATTTAAGTTTAACATTCACGTACGCTATCAAAGCTTAATGTTATCCTATTGGTTAACCAACAAAGAGATCGTTAATTAAACTATACGATTGATATCACACAGTTTTTCAGACCTAAATTACATTTGTAGAGCGATATGTGATAATATTAAATGTTGAATAGATATGTATAATTGATCACAAGGGTAATTTAGTATAGGATAATGAAATCTAACCCTGACAATCTCATCTCATTTGTTAAAATTATTTTCATTTACCGCCATTTTAATTTAGTTCTATAAACAAACATTTTTTAAACTTAATACTTAAAATCATAAAGATTGTTGAACGACTGTAATATCGCACTAGTCCACGTGGATACAATACACAAATATACTTACTTTTATTCTTCAACAACCACCATGACACAAAAGGGTGATTAGTGTTGACTAACATAAAACTTCAATCAATGATGATGGACATGTTCATTTCATTAACATGAAACTTCATATTGATGATGATGTAATAATCATATTCTCATGTTAGTTTCTTACTCAAGGGATCGTTAAAATTGGACATTATCTGGCTCATATATGTTAGTGGTATCTGTTCACACCTGAGTTGTCTTAGGCCATGTGATGAAATTGTGGCGTGCATGGTTGAATCCAATGAAGAAGTTACTTGTTTGTCTCTTTCACAATCTTATATGTGTTTAATTGATAGTTTTAATTTATGTTGACGTTTTGTTGGTGTTGTATGTGTATTATGTTTGATAGAACAAACATATTTTTAGGCCACATATTATTCGATGTGTGTGGAACATAAACTTGTATAAGTTGATGCGTGTGCCTCATCTGTAGTTCACAACACAAAACAATAAACTTGTTCTAGTCGAACTCAAGCTCGTGCCACTACAGCTCGAGGTATTGTCCACTTTAAGCGTGAGAACCCTCGTGACTTTTTCCATTAGAAAAAACGTCTCGTTGGGTTGAGGTGTATGTATGTTGTATAAAAATTACCTTTATCCCCGATTCTATTCTCAAGCAATGTGGGAACTATTTTGGTTTGCCTAGAAAAGTTGCCCCTTATTGAGGCTAAGGAGCACGGTGCACACTTTAAGTTCCCATAGACGATGCTAATGTTCAAGTAAACCTCAACTTTGCACCTCTGCGTATACGAGGTATTGTTTGCTTTGGGTCTGAGAACTCTCATGACTTTGTCCTTTAGAAAATGCGTCTCATTGAATTGAAGTGTATAAGTGTTGTATATAAACTACTTTTACCCTCGATTCCCAAGTAATGTAGGAACATTTTAACCAATCCAGAATAGATGTCTTACCCATATCTAGTCAAATAAACTCAAAACTAGTTGCAATTTACTATAAAAGGGACTCATATCCATTTGTTTAGAATTAATGCAAATGTTACGCTGCCTAATATAAGTAACTCTATTGTCCACTCAACCACCATGACACAAGAAGGGTGGTTAGTGTTGAGTATTGTCATCCTTCAATTTACGATGATGGACATGTTCGGTTCACCAACATGAAACTTCATATTGGCAATGATGTGAGAACTATATTCTTAATATTTGATTAGTGTCATACTAAAAGGGTCATCCAAGATAAACATTACTTGGATCATATATGTTTGTGGTATATGTTCAAATCTGATTTGTCTCAAGACGAAAGCGTGGTTGAATTCAATGAAAAAGTAACTTTTTTGTTTCTTCAATGATCTTATTTGTTTTAAATTGATGTTTTTAATTTATATTAATATATTATTGGTGTATTATGTTTTTAAAACTTGAATTGATTTAATAAAAAATTTATATTTACTATATTTGTTTACTGGATTCACTTTATTTGAATCCTAAAATTCGAACTCTTGCGACATATTGATAATGATAGGATACTGGTTTTGGGCCCTAGCCCAATAGAAACGCCTAATAGAGAATCAGTTCTAACTACTTATGTTAGAAGGGGGAATGGTAGTTATATAAGTACACTGATAGAAAGTGAGAACTCATTATGTGTATTTTTGGATCGAAACCTTTTGGATTGGGCAGAGTGATAATATCTCTCCTCTGAGAAGCACTTTGCTCTAGGATTATAAGGATTCATCTATGTAATAGTTTTGATTTCAACCAATAATACATTTTTCATTTATCTAAATTTTGAGTTTCATCATCGGTCCAACCTGTCGGATCTCGAGGCAGAGCCATTGAATTGCTAATTTTGTGTAACTGCCTAAAAATACCGAATAATTGTTGTATAATTGTCAAAAACTGTTGGATAATTATCGAAAACTGCCGTATAACTACCCGAAAATGCTGGATACTGTTGGAAACTCCCAAAAAAGTGTCAGAAATTGTCAAATAACTTTTAAACAAGTGTAGGAAACTGCCATTTAGCTGATGGAAACTACAGGGTAATTGCCGGGAACTACCGAATAATAGTTGGAAACTGCCAGAAACTGCCGAAAAATGCCAGATTTGAGGGGGAGCCAACATTCATTTAATTCAAGATGATTGAAGAAGAAGAAGTGTTAGAAGAAGGAATAGTTGTGAGAATTAACGTGATAGAAACAATAATGGGATGATTGGAAGAATCTCTCAAATCATTTGTGTTATAGTTTCATCAATTGTTGAAGGAAGAGATGGCGAAGCATTTGGGGTATCTTCCCACAAAAAACATCGGTTCTGGTTAGGATGTGTTGCTGGTAATAGATGTGTTAAAGAACCATCAAAAAACCGAGTTTCAAACAGAGGTGATACCAGAAAAGGAAGATGTGGATGAGGAGAAGAAACAAGTCACGAAACTAGACAACACAGGGGAGGAAAAAGTGGTGTACAACTTGACCTTTTGTTGAGTTTGCCGCTATCAAATCTCCTTCCAACAATTCTTCTTGAATTGAAACTACAAAACAATGGTCCATTTATGGTGGATCTTCCTTGGCGTGTGTTACCTTCGATAATTATCCAAAGGTCAGCATTAGAGAAGACTATGAACGAAACACGATGGAAGTTCATATATGCAAATACAACTAGGCTAAAAGAGGGGAAAAATGGACACAATTATGAATCTAGTGGAAAATCCACAACCTCCACCGAACTGACTTTTGTCGGAGCTTGTTATATTTATAGTCTTTGGGGTTGCTGCAAAACTAAGAATTAATGGAGATGTAAATAGAGAAATAAATTTTCTTGATAAACCTCCAAAGCGTGTGTTTTCACACTAAGCTTAAGGAACAATTCGCCCCCACCAATCTTGGTATGTTGGATGCAAACGGGTTTACTGGCGAATTTCCTGTAGGATACTTTGGAATCCTTAAGGAGAATTGCACAGTCTCTCTAAACGTATCTTTGATAGTATTTTACAAAAGAATATTTCTTTTTCTTGCTCTCATGCATTAGAGAAGAGAAACAAAATTTAGAGTGAGAAAATAATTTGAGACAGATTGCATTTTTGTGTGTTTCATCGTGTCAAGAAACATTCAATTTATAGTGATGCTACATTATGTTTGGGAACAAATGTATCTCTTAAAATATTGTATTGCACCGTTTTTGGTTACACCGAACAGTAACAATGCTTTGCTCAAAACTAGCAATACATTGTTTATAAGTTGCAATTGTTCCTAATTAAATGCTAACCAATGACATGGCATACCATACCAACAATATTCAGCACGTAACATTCAAATTAGAGATGAAAAAAATCCAAATATAATATTTATATTATTAATTCAAATAATACAAGCACTCTATTTAATATTATTTTGGAAATTCTCTTACAATCCCCCATCATTTTCAAAATAACTAAATCTCATAATTCTGGAAATGTCATGATTTCAGATATAGGTATCTTACGATTTGAACCAATACTTAGTAAGCTATGGGTTTCACTCATCCCGAACAGACATTGGTAGACAAGCTTTGAACCAACTACTCATTAGAACAAGTGTGCAAAACTTACAAATGAAATCTCAATACTATCAAAAGAATTGTAAATATGACACATTTGATAAGGCCATATGTCATGTATCATTTTCATGAGAATTTAAGAGTCAAGCCCTTGAACTCTATGAAGCGGCCCACTTCATTCTCATATAGGTAGACTATATCGGAAATGCTCCCATAATAAGTATTTCAGCAAAACATATGATATACATCTATTAAGAGAATAATCTCATCCTATCACTTTGCTTTTATGGTCTAAGTACTTTTTGCCCCTTGGGATGTTTCTATTTTAAGTACTTCAGTCACTCTAATAATGTACTTTCATCATTGAACTCAAGACTTAATTTTAATCAAGTGTGACTTGAGTTTCCACTATTGGTGATTAATTAGATATGGGCTTGAGACCCATCCCCAATGATGTCTTCAACACCATGTCTTTTGTCAGACCTTTCGTCAAAGGATCTGCAAGATTATTTTTAGTTCTTACGTACACTATGGAGATTACTCCATTTAAAATTAAATCTTTCACATAGCTATGTCTTATACCAATATGTATAGATTTTCCATTATATACTTGGCTATATGCTTTAGATAGTGTGGATTGACTATCACAATGTATGGATACAGGTGCTATTGGCTTTGGCCAAATAGGTATCTCATACAACAAGTTTCTTAGCCATTCTTCCTTTTTAATACCTGCAGCCAGAGCAATAAATTCTGCAGCCATGGTGGAGTCGACAATGTAAGTCTGTTTCTTCGAACCTCAAGAAACTGCACCTCCACCAAGATTGAAGATCCATCCACTAGTGGAGGCATGATCTTCTACATATGTTACCTAACTGGCATCTGTATATCCTTCCAAAACCGAAGGATATCCACTATATGTTAAATTATAGTTAATCGTCCCTTTTAAGTATTTTAATACCTATTAACAACATGCCAATGGTCTCTACTTGGATTACTTGTATATCGACTTAACCTACCAACCACATATGTTATATCAGGTCTGGTACAAGTCATAGGGTATATCAAGCATTTGATTACCTTTGAGTATTCAAGTTGTGCCACTGGACACCTTCTATGTGGTTGCAAATTAACATTTTGATCAAATAGGGTAGAAACAGATTTACAACTGAAGTGATCAAATTTCTTAAGTACCTTTCCGATATAGTGAGATTGGGATAAACCAATATGTTCACCATCTCTTATGATTTTAATTCCTAAAATCACATCTGCTTCACCTAAGTCTTTCATATCAAAAATTTTGGATAATAAAGCTTTAATCTTTTCTACCTCTTTTAATTCAGTACCAAAGATTAACATATCATCCACATATAAACAAACCATAACCCCTTTTCCATTGTTAAAGTTACTATAAATACATTTGTCAGATTCATTTATTTTGTATCCATTGGCCAGCATAACTTGGTCAAATTTTTAATACCATTGTTTGGGTGCTTGTTTTAACCCATATAAAGACTTAGTTAATTTACACACTTTATGTTCTTGGCCTTTGATAAAGAACCCTTCAGGTTGTTTCATATACACCTCTTCATCCAATTCTCCATTTAGGAAAGCAGTTTTAACATCCATTTGATGAATGACAAATTTATAGATGGAAGCGAGTGCCAAAAGTACTCTAATTGATGCAATTCTTGCAACAGGTGCATAAGTATCAAAATAATCAATTCCTTCTTTTTGTGTAAATCCTTTAGCGACAAGTCTAGCTTTGAATTTTTCAATGGTACCGTCAAATTTCATTTTCCTTTTAAAGATCCATTTACACCCTATTAGTTTTGATTCTGGTGGGAGATCTACTAGTTTCCAGGTTTTATTACCCATAATTGAGTTCATTTCCTCTTGGATAGCTTCTTTTCAAAAGGTAGAATCTTGAGATTTTATTGCCTCTTCAAATGTTTCTGGATCATTTTCTAGGTTATAGCAAATTGGTCCATAACGATTTATGGAATCATTATTTCCTTCTACAAGGAACATAAAGAAGTCTGATCCATAGTTTTTCACTTTTCGGATTCTTTTACTTCTTCGAGATTCTGAACATTCCAACATATCATTATTAGATACATTACTTTCTATACTTTGAACATCATAATGAACATTGTCCTTGGGATATTGTATTGAGGTAAATCTACTCTCTTGAAAAATTGCATCTCTTGACTCAATCACAGTATTAATAGAATATGAGTCAATGGATTCAATAACCATGAATCAATATGTTTTGCTATTTTCAGCATAGCCCAGAAATATACATTCAATTCCTCTTTCTCCCAATTTCTTTCTTTTTGGTTCAGGCACCTTTATAATTGCTCTAAACCCCAAACTTTTAAATAGTTTAGATTGAGTTTTCTTTTCTTCAGAGTTCATATGGGGTTATCTTGTTCCTTTTATTAGGAACTCTATTTAATATATAACATGCAGTTAACATGGCTTCAGCCCAATATCATTTAGATAAACCAGAATAGGATAACATGGCATTTACCATTTCTTCCAGCACCCTATTTTTCCTTTCTTCTATTCCATTTTGTTGTGGGGAATATGGTGCAGTTATTTGATGTATAATACCAGTGGACTCAAAATAATTACGATGATAGAACTCTCCCCATCTATCACTCCGAAAACATTTAATGAAAGTTTCATGTTGAAGTTCTACTCGTGCTTTAAAATTTTTGAATTTTTCTAAGACTTCATCCTTATAGTGCATTAAATAAACATAACAAAATCTAGTGCAATCATCAATGAAAGTGACAAAATACTTTTTACTGATAGTCTGAGTTGCACCTAAGAGGGGGGGGGGTGAATTAGGTTCTTTGAAATTTTCTGGTTTTGTCGACTGAGTTATTACTTTCTTGAGATATGATGAGGTTATGAAAGCAGTAAAGTGAAGAAAGTAAATAACACAGAGAAGTATCCTGGTTCCCTTCACACTCCGAAGGTACACCAGTCCCCTTTCAACACGAAAGAGATTTCACTATAGTTAGAATCATTGTACAATACTTTCTAACCTATAGGTAGATCAAAGGCTCTTAAACACCTTTAAGATCTAAATACTATGTGCAAGAAGAACAATCCTCTTCAATGCACACACTTGATTTCAACAATCCTGAACAACAAGGGGAAATAAGTTAAATCTGAATTTTTATAATGAGTTTGTAACATTGTATTCAATGTTGTATCAATGTTGTGATTGGTCTTCTATTTTAATGAGAATTTCCACAATTATCTAAGACTTGTTGCTCAAGAATTTTCTTTCAAAGGATATGAAAATATGCAGAAAATTCTTTATAAAAAGTGATTTGAACTTAGATGTGGAAAAATGAAAAGCATGTTAAAGATTTTTGAAAGAGAATTGAAAAAAATGTCTATGAAAATTTGAAAGATTATGTATTTATATTACACAAACACATCTTGAAAAAATATGCAAATCCTCAGAAAAAATTGATGAACAATTGCCATGTTTCAAAAGGAAATATTTCACAGAAGATTGGTCGAAGAGATGCAATTTTTCAGAATGATTTTTCAAAAACATTCAGGGAGCAATCGATTGCACATATAGACCAATCGATTGCACCTTCACAAAAACACTTGAAATTTTAATTTTTCAAAAGAGCAATCGATTGCACCAAAGCATCAATCGATTGCACTAAGAAATAGAAGCAAAAATTCAAAGATTTTTAAGTATGCAATCGATTGCACCAAAGCACCAATCGATTGCATTAAGAAACAGAAGTAAAATTTTGATCATGCAATCGATTGCTCTAAGAGTGCAATCGATTGCACTTACGAAAACTTAGAAAAAATTTTGTTTTAAAAAGCATGTGTTAGTGCGAAAAAGTAATGCGAATAGTTTTTTTTTAGCAACTAGGTCTTAAATACTTGATGAAGATTTGTTAGAACATAGATTGATGTTCAATATATCTCATTGTTTTGATGATAACATTAATGAAATTTTGTATAGAGAATTTATATACACTAATTCTGTTCAAGTGTTTATTTGTTTCAGATATCAAAATTAATATTATTCTGGAAGCAAGAACGCCTCTGAACACCACAGAACGAAAAAGCTCTGAGCGTCAGAAGCAACCCATCAGAAGACTCTGATCTGCTACAATGACTCTGAGCGAAGCTAAAAAGATCTTGAGCAAAGAACATACGTAAAGCTTCAGAAGACTCTGGAAGTACTCAATGCTGCCAGGAACAGAAGTTCTGATAAGCAAGTATGCTCTGATAAGGATTTCACGCTTAAAGCACTTTGCTACAAACTCTGATAGAGAAACTCTGATTGAGTAAACTCTGACCTGAACAACTAAGAACATCATCAGAAGTTCTGATGCAAGGCGTCCCAAAGTTGTTGAAGAAGATGCTGTTCAAATAAAGATCTATTGGTATATTACTTGTCTTATCCTAAACGGCTCTTTCCCCATTCGTGCATGACACAGGATTTCAGACAAAAAGGATTTGTTAGAACATTCCTCTTCTGAGAAAGGAAAAGTCAATAGAAGACAAAAAGATCAGAATGCACAGATTGCACAGTCTTTGAGAAATGGATTTCAAAGGACTATAAAAGCAATTCTTAGCATCACTTCAAAGGTTAACGAACTTGAAACAAATTCTTGACAAAGTTATTCAACAAGCACTCATTCAGACATTCTTCAAGCTAGAATAGTTTTATTTTTCGTTCTATAACTTGTGTAAAAATCACTGTTGTGATATAGCATTTTAGAAGCACTTCTTAAACACAAATTTGTTAGTTTATCTTTTGTAAAAAGATTTCCTTAAGAAGACCAAGTTGTGGTCAGAATTTCTTGAGAAGACTAAGACAGTTGTCTTAGTGGTTTACATTGTAATCAAGTTTGATATAGTGGATTAAGTCCTTGTTGATAAAGGCAAATCACCTTAGTAGGGTGGACTGGATTAGTTTGAGTTCAAACGAACCAGGATAAAAATATTGTGTTATTTTTCTATCATTCATATTGTTTTTTAAAACCCTTATTCAACCCCCCCCCCCTTCTAAGTGTTTTTCTCATCTTCAGTTGGCATCAGAGCTCCGGTTCTATAAGTGCTCTCACTTAACCATGACAGAAAAAGATCCTGTTGGGAAAAACTCTTAATCTATTGTTCTTTATTCATCATGGCTGCTGAAGCTTCAACTTCAACTTCTTACAACAACAAATACGATGATAGAGACAGAATCAACACCAAACCTCCCATGTTTGATGGTGAGAAGTTTGATTACTAGAAAGATAGAATAGAAAGTTTCTTTCTAGGCTATGACGCTGACTTATGGGACTTGGTTACTGATGGTTATATTCATCCTACAAATGATGAAGGCAAAAAGGTTGACAGAAAATCTATGTTTGATCAACAGAAGAGGGAGTTTAGAAACCATCACAAGGCAAGAACTATTCTATTAAATGCAATATCTCATAATGAGTATGAGAAAATAACAAATAGAGATACTGCATTTGATATGTTTGAATCTCTAAAAATGACGCATGAAGGAAACTCCCAAGTAAAGGAGACAAAAGCCTTGGCGCTCATTCAGAAATACGAGGCCTTCAAGATGGAGGAATCTAAATCTGTAGAAGCTATGTTCTCAAGGTTTCAGATTCTAATTGCTGGTCTGAAGGTTCTGGACAAAGGCTACTCTACTGCTGATCACGTCAAAAAGATCATCAGAAGCTTGCCAACAAGGTGGAGACCAATGGTGACAGCGCTGAAGCTTGCAAAGGATCTGAATAAGATCACTCTGGAGGAACTGATCAGTTCCTTAAGAAGTCACGAGATTGAGCTAGAAGAAGACGAACCTCAGAAGAAAGGTAAGTCTGTTGCACTAAAATCTAACAAATCTGCTAAAGCTTTGCAGGTTATTGAAGAAAGCTCTGAAGAATTTTCCTCTGAAGAAGATGAATTGTCTTTGCTGTCTAGAAGGATAAACCAACTCTGGAAGCACAAATAAAAGAAGTTCAGAAACTTCAAGAGATCTGATCAGCGTGGCAAATCTTCTGGACATAAGAAATCTGGAAAGAAAGATGTGGTGTGCTACGAGTGCAAGGAGCCAGGCCACTATAACAATGAATGTCCCAAACTTCTGAAGGAGAAACCCAGAAAGAAGTTTGAAAAGAAGAAGAAAGTGCTAATGGCCACATGGGATGATTCAGATGCATTTGAATCCTCATCAGAATCAGAAGATGAAGGTGTTAATGTAGCACTGATGGCTGACATGGAAGACCACGAAAAAACTGCTGAATCTGGATCAAAATCAGATTCTGATGAGGTATTTTCTGAACTTTCTAGAGTTGAACTTGCTGAGAGTTTATCTGAAATTCTTGAAAGCTACAGCAAAATCAAACTCAAATACAAGAAGCTTCAAAGCTGTCTTGCATCTGAGAATGATCAGCTGAGATCAGAAGTTGCTGAGCTTAAAGCAAACAATCTTAAAATGAAAAATGATTTAGAAAAAGCTCAAAAATCTGACTCAGATCCTATATCATGCTGTAAAAACATTTTAAAAGAGTATGATTATAGCTTTCAGAAGTTTCTGGCCAAAGGCCTTGATAGAAGCAAGATGGCTTCAATGATCTATGGCGTAAGCAGAAACAACAGAAAGGGAATTGGATATTGTTGCACCCCAAAATTTGCCCTCACCATACAAGACTTTGTGTTCTAAGAAGGTTCACAAGGTTCACAAGTTCTCCAACAACTTGCATAACCTTTCATGAAGTTCATAAAGTCCACAAGCTACTTTATGAAGGTTCACAAGGTCCACAAGTCCCACAGTGCTTTCAATACCTTTCATGAGGTTCATGAAGTCCATAGGTTGCTTCTTGAAGGTTCACAAGCTTCACAATACCTCCCATGAGTATCACAAGATATCTTATGAAGATTCACAAGGTTCACAAAGTTCACAATTGGTCAGAAGAGTTGACAATTCCCTCAGACAATGCACCTCCTAAGCAGTGCATCCAAAACTAGGGTTTTGACTTTAATCAGGCTAAATGGACTTCCAAGACTTCAAGTGAGCTTCATAACATCTTATATGTGTATAAGAACCCCCATGTCAAGTTTCAAGACTTTTCTCAAAAGTTTGCTCAGTCAGATGATCAGATAAGTCAAAAGCAGTCAATGCAGTTAAAAAGTCAAACTGAGGTCAACTGTGGTCAAACCAAAGTCAAACTTCATGATTTTTTGCCAACATCAAAGAGAGATTTGGTCCCAGGGGTATTTTGGTCATTTTACGTTGATTATGCCGTTTTCCGAGGATGAGCTGTCGCTAGGTTTTGAGGCATTGGAAACATTATTTCAGAGGCATTTATTTGCCACATGGGTTGTTTATATCAAAGCATCGAGCTGGGTTGATTGGCATCGAACAAAACTGTCAGAAATACAATTGGATTTGAGCTGTTTATTGCTTATGGTCTATTTTAAGTCGCTCCCAAACAATTATGTTTCTACTAATAATGGGCGATTTAATTTAGAATATTTGGTTGTACTGAAGCGCCAAAATTCGATGCGAGCGATTGCTAGACTCTCGTTCATGGATCTTGTGAGGAACTATTTGGTCAGTGGAAATTAATTGAATAGTTGATGTTAAAGCCAGGTTGTTCTAAACACAGTCAAGTTATCATTTGAGAATGAATTTTTCTTGATTTTTGATGCATGTCCGCGGTTGGCCCAGAAAAGTGAGGGAATAATATTAAGGATGGAAAGATGTTACTAGTTGAGGTTCAAGTCCATGTTTGGCTCCTGTTTGCATCAAAGAGTATATGGTTTAGGAAGTTACTTGAGTCCAATTCATGGGACAAGTTCTCACTTTGTATTATAAAGAATATTCTTACTTTTGAATGAGAGGTTAAGACCTCTGTTGGACATTCAAAGTCTCAAGTACCTGAAAGCACTCATGTGTGACATACAAAGAACTGGATCCATTCATTCAACGCAAGGGCGGTACATTTCAAATATGCACAAAGTACTAATTTTATTTATTTAATATAAGGGATGGTACATTTCAAATATGCAAAACTCAGCCATAATCCCAAATGGTACAATGTGAAAACAAACAGCGAAATTAACTAATTTCCAAAATTCTGTTTACATGCTAAGATGGTGAAAGTGCTATCCTAAGATTTTGAGTAAACAATTTCACCAATAGTAATAGCCAACATGAAGCGTGATACAAGGTTCAAATAATACAAGGTTCGAAGCCATATTTTGACTATTACAAATCCCAGTTCCTAACTTCTTACAAGTTGTTACAAGCTAATGGAACAAACACCAAATCCGTCACAGCAAATACCGGTGCCCATATTTGAAACTATTGGAGAGGTCTCGCAATGGCCGAAGCTTCAGCCAACGTTGATTGTAGTCGGACCATCTCATCGCTACGAACCTTCACGCCTTAAAGCACTTCACCAGCTTTCCACGACTTTCAGCCACCGACTACAAGTTGGTTCCCTGCAATACAACAGAAAAGATCAGCCTGAATACTTGGTATCTCAACCGCATTCCTACCTATCAAAATGAAAGAGCAGCCAGCAATTAGAATGCAATTTCGGCCAGAAATTAGAATGCAATTTCGGCCAGCAGTTAGAACGCAATTTCAGACGCGAGCCAAAGTAAATAACAAAATGAATGGAATTGAAAGAAATTCAGCCCTCAGTTTTAATTCATCATTGGGCGTGAAACTCGAGCGGCCGGGAGAGCCACGGCCGAAGCTCGTTACCAACTCCTTACCGAGCGTCGAGGATAATAAAATAGTAATTTCGGACCAATTCTCATCATCTCGAGAGACCGCCAACCACATAGGGGCAGCCACATACAAAATAGCAGTTCAGACCCAAAGGTCATCATCACTGAGATCGAAGGCAACATAATTAAAGGCCAAGGACAGTAGTATCTCTCTCAAAGGTTCAGACAAGGCGTCATCATCATCGTATGACCTTTCTCGGTGGCATCAATCCGGTAATATCCGAACTACCAGTTCTCTCTGAAAGAAGAAGAAGAAAAGTTAGTGCACGATCAAAACAGAAACCAGCTCCTCAGCAAATAATCCAAACTAGATCAGAAACCGAATCCGAATTGTAGTTAAACCAGATGTCTCAACCAAAAGGACATCAGGAAAAAACAGTTCGAAATCCCTGAATAGGAAAGAACCAAGTATCCACATCTGCAGAGGAGTAAGCAATCCAAATCAGTTCAAAATGGATATCCAAAACAATCAAATAAAATTCGTATCTCAATCGAACCCAAAAATGGAAAGCTTCGAATCAGATCAAAAAAAAATCATATCAGAAGTAAAATCGTATCCGGTGCTAAAAACCCCAACAAAATCAAATCGAATCCATCAAAAAAATCAATCAGAAAATAACGTAAGTGATGGTCCAAGCCCATTCGAAGACAAATCAGAGAGCATATAAAATCAGAATATTCTCACCAAGAGAGGGGGCCGAAAAATTATGAATAAAACCCTAACGGTAATCAAACATAGCGGCCGAAAAATCAGAAGAAAAGAGGCAACTGTAATCACAAAATCACAACCCAGAACAACAATCACAAAAATAGAACGTTCTCACCAGAACACAGACGACGAATTTCCGTTGCCACACGAAACCAGCCGCGACCCCGACCGAGCAGACCACCTTCACCGTCCGTGAAGAACGGCGGGCAATCGGACCTTCAGCCTCAGAGAACTCTCATCATCGGCCTGTCACTCGTTACCCTCTAAAACCGCCGTCATCTACACTGTAAGCCACATCGTTTTCTCACGATTTTGGAGTTTGTTCATATTTGTTTCAGGGCATGAGAATAGAAAAGATAAATGGACAGAGAGGAGAGGAATGAGGAGAGGATATTGCGGCCGAAAAAGAAAGAGAGACGAGCGAATGAGAGAGATGAAGAAAAAGAGGAACGACGCCGTGGAGTTTTAGGGTTCCCTTTGGGATGCCCTTAATGTTTCCTTGCCATAAGAGTACGGGACGGGTTAGGGCTTGATCACCCAACTTCCGGCCCAACTTTTATTTTATTTTATTATTTATATTTGCTTTTTTTTTTCTTGTTTTTATTCTAAATAAATTCTTATTATGAACTTGAACCTTTATAAAAAAAATATATAAATTAAAGCCTCTCTTTTTTAAAAAAAACAAATAATTTAAATTTTTTAAGATAATAACACTAATTTTTTTTTTAATAACTAAAACCTCTTTTTTTAAATAAATAAAAACACTTTTTTTTCAAATAAAGATAAGAAAACTTTTTAAAAAAAAAAAATATTAAAACAAACCTTTTTTTTAAATAAAATTAAACCTTTTAAAATTAAATTAAAACTAACATTAATTCCCTTTTAAAATTAACACTAAAATCCCTTTTTTTATCAAGTTAAACAATTTCGAAAATTAAGTTTAGATTTATTTTTTAATTTAAAAGTTCTCATATATCATAAAATAAAAAGCCAAAAAAAAATGTCCCATAGCTTCATGCTTCTGTTTCATAATTCCGTTTACTAACGTAGTTTGTTCACTGTGCAGCTTCATCATGTTGCCCTTTATTTTTGCTCATTTTAAATTAAATCGTATCATATTATTGTAACTGTTCCTCCTCTGTAACCTGGCGAATCTTAACAATCGCATTTACGTTTCCGCATTTAAATTTCTGCTGATGTATGGTTTAAATTTCTCACACTTTCATCATTATTGTTCTGTCACACTACACTCATCCGAAGGTTAGGTCTAGCTTTTGGTCGCCGCGCCAATAGTCCTCAACCTCAAACCCTTTCACCTTACAAACCCTAAATTTTCATACATGTCTCGCCGTGGACAAAATTACAATTTTACCCCTAGCATTAGGTCAAAGAGCCGCCGCGCTCATTTTAGGGTTTCCCGCCGTGGAATCCCTAATTTAACCCTAATTACAACTTAACATTTCAACGTAGAAATTTGGAGTTCCTACACTCCGCGTAAGCGTGTCCTTAAGGCGCGTTTATTCCCCTTGAGACCTTGACCACTGTCAAGAAGTCTCTAACCTCCCTTTTGAGGGGAACTACGATTACTCTGATTCCACTCCCGTAAGGATACGTAGGCACAAGATGCGATGTCTTGCCGAGTAAACTTAGAATTAACCCCCTTTATTATTTATTATTGCTTATTTATATTTGCTATTTAATTATTTTGCTTATTATTTTGTAATTGTTTCTTGGATGTAAAGTTGTTTAATTATTTAATTATTATTACGGTTAGTAATTAGGGAGTGTAACAACCTGTATGTAATATTAAAATAAATTTAGATCACTTTTAAATAAAGATAATTAAATTAAACATTTCACACACGTAAGTCGATTTTAATCGCCGTCTCACTTCCTAAGGATATCCCTCAAGTTGCCTACGAATAATGGTTAAGTGGGGTGTATAAAGCAAGTCCCTCAAATAGAAAAATCATCAAAGTCCCTTATGGTTGCCTTTACGAATCGAGTCCCTTTCGAAAAATGATGATGGTCCCTTATATGTGCTTATTACATCCCACAATGGCCTTCAAAGTCAAATTGTCCCTCACATGTCCCTTAACATCCAAAGTAAGGACTACCTACTCCATTATAGTAGGGATAGTCTTACTAAAGGAAAGAATAAAGAATAAGAAAGACCTTTAAACATTAGGGTAGGTTACTCCTAGGTGCTTGCTCACTTCAAACTTTTTCACACTTAAACAAATTTCCAACAAAATTTTCAAACAAGTTTTTTTCACATCCATACACGGATTATTATTAAACTATTCTGAAATTTTTTGCTATTCACACACTACACTTTCAAAACAATTCAAAAGTGAGCTTAAGTACCTAAGAGCCCATGGATAACCATGGATGAAAAGGGTGCTAACACCTTCCCTTTTCATAACCTACCCCCCGGACCCAAAATATTCTCTAAGGTCTTTCCTGTTCTTTTATAACCTTTCCTTATGGATAAAATAAAAGTCGGTGGCGACTCTTGCTATCCGCAACATTGTTTAAAGTCAGTTCTCCCACCGTGTTACAGAACTGGCGACTCTGCTGGGGACCTATTTAAGAGGGGTACCCTTAGGAATTAAGATCACTTTAAATTGTTTGCCTTGTTTGCTTTATTATTATATTGTTTGGGTGCTCTTATGTGTGAAAGGTCCTAACCCGGATCTAGTGTACCTTAGGTAAATGGCAATAGACCAAGGAAACTGTACGACGTATATCGATACGGTTGATCTGGTGGCCATAGTTAGTGCGACTTCTTGGTTGGTGCTTATATTCCTTAAGTCAAGTTGAGGATAATATTGAGGCTGCCATATGTTGTCAATGCACTAACTGACTTTTAGAACCCTAGTTAACTCATCTTGGCCTTTAGAAAGTAGTGAGGTAACCGGCTTTGGTGCAGACTGAAGTTGGTTGACACTCGATACTACGCTCATTGAGATCTTAAACTTGGAGGGTTTTGGTTGGCAAGTAAGTTGCCTTCTGAACAACCACCCTTGTGAAGGATCAATGATATTGAGATCCCTTAGAACCTGGTTACTTTTGTAGGACAGGATGAACCATCTAACTTCAGGGGAGGGTACTTGCCTTTGAACCTCATGCAAGCCTTTAAACCTAGGGCTATGGTGTGACTTGTTTGTGTGTGCCACATGTTTGTGATTGAGCATGACATCATGACATCATCATGCATCATAAGCATATCATTTTCCCTAACCATTTCAAGGACCAAAGGATTTATCTTTGTTCTTTGTTGCAGGTCATGGCTTCTGCTCGTAGAAACACCATCAAGATCAACTTTGTAGGGATACCTGCTAAGCTCAAGGAGTTGGTTTCCCTAGTGCCTGATCATTCCCAATTCAACAAGAGACATGGTCACTTATTGGATCTAGTTACTTCAGGGTTCAGTGAAGACATGATGAGTGTGCTGTTTCAGTTCTTTGACCCTAAGCACCATTGCTTTACATTTCCTGATTATCAGCTGGTTCCAACCATGGAGGAGTTCTCTAAACTTCTGGGTATACCTGTTCTTGATCAGAAGCCATTCACAGGCTTAGAGAAGGAGCTTAAACCAGAAGTTATTGCTGCAGCTCTACATCTGAAGAAGTCTGACATTGTTCTAGAGACGAGAAGTGGAGTTAAAGGTATTCTTGCCAAGGTATTAGTGGATAAAGCTCAAATGTTCTTGAAGGCTATGAGCTACGATGCTTTTGAGGATATCTTAGCCTTATTGATTTATGGCTTAGTGTTGTTCCCCAATCCTGATCAGTTCATAGACGTTCATGCCATCAACATATTCCTGAGTCACAATCCAGTGCCTACCTTACTTGGAGACATCCTACATTCTCTTCACACCCGTACTACAAGGGCAAGAGGAACTTTGATGTGCTGCATACCTTTACTTTCTAGGTGGTTTATCTCTCACCTTCCTCGCTCAGTAATGAAGAATGAGCAAGGGTTCAGATGGTCCAAGAGGATCATGTCATTTTCTCACTCAGACATCCATTGGTGCTCCAGATCTATGGAGAATGTCACCATCATTGACCGTTGTGGGGAGTTTCCTAATGTGCCACTTCTAGGCATAAGAGGAGGCATCACCTACAACCCATCTCTAGCTTTACGACAGTTTGGTTACGCCCGGAGCGATGGTCCACATGACATGTTGATTCAGGGCATTGTGTTTGACTACGACAACGATCTTCAGGGTTACCGTCAGAGATTCATACGAGCTTGGGGAAAGGTAAACAGGATTGACAGCAAGACACTGGAGCCTAAGTACACCATTCCTATGGAGGCCTATCTCAGATGGGTACGATTTCGTGCTCAGACACTCATGATGCCATATCCTGCCATCCTACCAGTTACCATGGAACCTGTTGCTGAAGGAGACACAGCTTATACCATCCTTCACCCAGACATGCCTACTGATATGGAAGACTTGCAGAGATCATGGATCCAACTGAAAGAGCAAAGGGATACTTTCGAGGCTCATTACAAAGCAAGCCAAGCAAGGATCCTAGAGCTAACAAAGCAACTTCACGAGGAACGAAACCTCAACTCATACCTCAACACAAAGAGGAAACGTCCATGGGAGACTTAAAACCCCATCTTTTGTACTTATTTCGTTTTCATTTTTTGTAAGCCTAAAAGGCAAAACAAGTTATTACTAATAAAAAGTTACTTTCTTGTTTGTTTAAGCAAATTTAAATCCTGCGGTCCTTGAAAACATTGCATATGCATTCCCATATCATTGCATCACAGGTTTATAATTGTGCACAGGTTTCTCATCTTCTCGCTGTTTATTTCAGCAATGGCTCAGGCATTGCAACACTTGTTGAAGGCTGAACTTATTACCCTGAGGGAGGCTCCTCAGAATCCCAATGTTACCTCTCCCAAGTACAATCCTAATGCACGATGTGCATATCATTCAAACTGTCCAGGACATGATACTAATAACTGCTGGGTCTTGAAGAACAAAATTCAGGATATGATTGATGCTGGAAAAATTGAGTTTGATCCACCAGGTACTCCAAATGTGATTACAGCTCCAATGCCAAATCACGAGAAGACTGTCAACGCCATTGATGAAGATATTGATGAAGATCTGCATGTCTATTCAGTTATGGAGTTGAGCACACCATTGTCTGTTATCAAAAAGAGGTTAGTACAAGCTGGGATCTTTCCAGGTTGTCATGAAGATTGTCTATATTGTACCTATAAGCCGGATAGTTGCTTCATTTTGAGAGATGGGATTCAACGTCTCATGGATAAATATACTATAGTGTTTGAAAGAAGACCAGCATCTGTAGAAAGTATGGTGGATCATCTGACTCAGGGTAAGAAGATTGAAGAGGTTGACATGGTTGACAAAGCACCACTAAGAATCACTTCAAAGGGTCCCATTAAAATCACTCATCAGGGCCCAATCAAGATTATTGCTGAAGGTCCTGTGAAAGTTGTTGCTGAAGCCAGAGTAGCTCCTCTGATCATTACCACTCCTGGTCCTATTCCTTATACATCTGACAAAGCTGTGCCTTGGCACTATGGGTCTGATGTTTACATCCATGGTGTCAAGCAGGAGCCTTTACCTGATATGCCTGTTGACATTGATAATATTGCTGGATCTAGCAAGATCACTCGTAGTGGAAGAGTCTTCTCTCCTCCAGTTGCTTCTAAGAGTGCAGTTACTCCTGCTGTTACTTCCACCACTGATGCTCGGGGCAAGGGTCCTGTTATTGAGCCTGTATCTACTGATGTGCCAGCTGCTGATGACCTCTCTAAGCATATGGAAGAAGTATTGAAAATCATTCGCAAGAGTGATTATGATATTGTTGATCAGCTGGGGCATACTCCCTCAAAGATTTCTATGCTCTCCCTGTTATTATGTTCTGAGGCTCATGCCAAGTCATTGATCAAGTTTCTAAAGATGGCTCATGTACCCAGTGCAATTTCTGTGGACCAGTTTGAGAATTGTGTTGCTCACCTGACCTATGACAACGGGTTAGGATTTTCTGATGCTGACTTGACCCCTGCCAAGAGGGATCATAACAGGGCCTTGCATATTTCAATTGAATGCAGGGGCACTACCCTGTCTCATGTGCTGATAGACAATGGTTCCTCTCTGAATGTGTTACCTAAGGAAGTCCTGAACAAGCTGAGTCCTAAAGATACGGTATTGAAGCCCAGTAATATTGTGGTAAAGGCTTTTGATGGTTCTAGAAGAGTAGTGCATGGGGAAATTGATCTTCCAATCAAGGTTGGCTCTCAGGTGTTCACTGCTACATTCTATGTGATGGATATTCGTCCTTCGTACTCATGTCTGCTTGGTCGTCCCTGGATCCATGGGGCAGGTGCTGTGACCTCCACATTACATCAAAAGTTGAGATATCCAGTGAATGGAAAAGTTGTTACTGTCTTTGGAGAGGAAGAATACTTTGTCAGCCATGTAAACACTTTCAAGTATCTGGAAGTAGAAGGTGAATACATTGAAACTCCATGTCAGTCATTTGAAGTGGTTCCCTGGGCTGTTAAGGATTGTGTGACTCCTCCTGCTGTGAAGAAGGTTCCTGTGGTCATCAGAAACCCTCCAACAATGGCAATGGCCTCCCTCAATGATGCAAAAGCTATGGTGGAAGAAGGTGGTTGTACTATTTGGGGTCAGCTTCCTGATATTCCATACAAGTCTGACAAGTTTGGTTTGGGTTTCACTGCAGAGTCCCAGAAGGCTGTTCGTCGTGCTCGTACTGTTCGTATCACCAATCAAGGGGTTATCAATGCTGTGGGAGATCAAGATGAAGACCACAACTTGGAGGCATGGATTTTTCCTACTGTGGGTGCTGGACTCAATAATTGGAAAGCTGAAGATGTTATCCCTATCTCCTTTAGTCAGGAGTAAATACTATTACTGTGTTATGTTTTTAAATTTGTAATTTCTGGAACAATTAAAACTTTCAAGCCATGTGCCTTACCCGGGGCACAATGGTGTGCTTGTTACGGGTTGTCATTTCATTTGCATACTTCATTCAATAAAATCAATGGACGTTTCGTTTTCGTAAATATTGTGTTCCTTGTCTTTCTTTTTCTTTTATTTTTGCTTTATCAGCTATGTGTTCTTACACACACCCACGTCACTAAAATGCAGATCCTCATCCACTCTGGATCCAGTTGATAACAGTTCTACTATTGCCAATTACAATTTCGAGAATCCGATCTATCAAACTGAAGACGGAGACGAGGACGATTGTGAAATACCTGTAGAGCTTGCCAGGTTGTTACAACAAGAAGAGAAAGCTATACAGCCACATGAAGAGCCAGTCGAAGTTGTGAATCTGGGAACTGAAGAAAACAGAAAAGAGGTCAAGATAGGGGCTGATTTAGAGGACAGTGTCAAGAGCAGGTTGGTTCAGATGCTACGTGACTATGTGGAGATCTTTGCTTGGTCTTATGAAGATATGCCAGGGTTGGATACAGACATTGTGGTTCACCGTTTGCCAGTGAAAGAAGATTGTCGTCCAAAGAAGCAGAAGGTTCGTCGTATGCGTCCTGAAATGTCAGAAAAGATCAAAGCAGAGGTAATGAAACAGTTCAATGCAGGGTTCTTGGCTGTAACTTCTTATCCTCAGTGGGTTGCAAATGTGGTACCAGTTCCTAAGAAAGATGGTAAGGTACGTATGTGTGTAGACTACAGAGATCTGAACAAGGCTAGCCCTAAAGATGACTTTCCACTTCCTCATATTGATATTCTGGTAGACAACACTGCTCAGCATAAGGTATTCTCTTTTATGGATGGTTTCTCTGGTTACAATCAAATCAAGATGGCACCTGAAGATATGGAGAAGACTACATTTGTGACACAGTGGGGCACCTTTTGCTATAAGGTAATGCCATTTGGTTTGAAGAATGCAGGGGCAACATATCAGCGTGCTATGGTGGCTTTGTTTCATGATATGATTCATCATGAGATAGAGGTATATGTGGATGATATGATAGCCAGGTCTCAGAATGAAGAACAACATCTTGATCATCTGCACAAGTTGTTTGAGAGGTTGAAGAAATACAGGTTGAGATTAAATCCAAACAAGTGTACTTTTGGAGTTAGATCTGGAAAGCTCCTGGGTTTCATTGTCAGTGGAAAAGGTATTGAAGTGGATCCTGCAAAAGTGAAAGCTATACGAGAGATGCCAGCTCCCCGTACTGAGAAGGAGGTTAGAGGTTTCTTGGGACGATTGAACTACATTGCAAGATTTATTTCCCAATTAACTACCATCTGTGAGCCAATCTTCAAGTTGTTGAAGAAAGATCAGGTGATGGAATGGAATGATGAGTGCCAGACTGCCTTTGATGAAATCAAGAGATATTTGCTAGAACCTCCAATTTTAATGCCACCAGTTGATGGAAGACCCTTGATTATGTATTTAACAGTATTAGACAACTCAATGGGGTGTGTATTGGGGCAACATGACGAGTCTTGTCGAAAAGAGCAGGCAATATACTACCTTAGCAAAAAGTTTACCGACTGTGAAACAAGATACTCACTGCTCGAGAAAACTTGTTGCGCTTTGGCATGGGCTGCTCGCCGACTAAGACAGTATATGTTGACCCATGCTACCTTGTTGATTTCGAAGATGGATCCAATCAAGTACATATTTGAGAAACCTGCTCTCTCCGGAAGAATTGCAAGATGGCAAATGATCTTGACGGAATATGATATACAGTATACTACTCAGAAGGCCATTAAGGGGAGTGTTGTTGCTGATCATTTGGCTCATCAAGCAGTAGATGATTACCAGTCAATGAATTTTGAGTTCCCTGATGAAGACATTATGTCTGTTACCAAAGAACCTGGACAATATGACGGACCTGAACAAGGATCCCGATGGACTATGGTTTTTGATGGTGCCTCCAATGCACATGGTAATGGTGTTGGTGTTGTGATTAGTTCCCCTGGAGATTGTCATACCCCGATTACTGCCAGACTTTGTTTCTATTGTACCAATAACATGGCTGAGTATGAGGCATGTATCATGGGTATGCAAGTTGCTATTGATATGAAGATTCAGTTCCTTGAGGTGTATGGAGATTCAGCTCTGGTAGTAAGTCAGATTAAAGGAGATTGGGATACAAAGCATGATAATCTCATTCTTTACAGAGAACGTGTGTTGTCTTTGATCCCACATTTCAAAGAGATTACTTTTGGACATATTCCACGAAGAGAGAATCAGTTGGCAGACGCATTGGCCACCATGGCATCTATGTTTGAGATCAGCTGGGATGATGAAGCTCCCAAGATTACCATTGATAGATTTGAGAAGCCTGCATACTGCAATGAGATTGACACTGAAGGGGCAAGTGGACTCCAACATATGAGGGACCATTTGTAGTCAAGACAGTGTTCTCAGGAGGTGCCATGATACTGACTACAATGGATGGTGAAGACTTCCCACAACCTGTAAACGCAGACATAGTTAAAAAATACTACGCATAAAAAGAGACCCGCTAGGTTGACAGGCCTAGGCAAAAATAAGGGCATCCCGGCAAACCAAAAGGGTTTGGGCAAAAATTAGGGATATATATATAAAAAGATGTACACCCGGCAAGTCGAAAACCTGAAAAGGCGGCTTGGGCAAAAAAGGGTATCCCGGTGGATTGAAAACCTGAAAGGGCAATCCAGGCAAAAGTTAGGGATTAAAGCGTATGACTATGTCTCGTTTGGATCACTCATGAAACTGCAACCAGTTGTACTACTTACTCAAGCTCAAACAGATAAAGCTCAATCCAATCGTTTCCGTCTCAACAGCAAGAAGATGAGATACTTGAGTGGCAATAGTAGAATTGAAACTCAATAGGATTATTTCCCACATAGCTGATTCTTTTTGTAAAGCTTCATGACAAAATTCTCTTACTAGGGTTTATGTCTCCTTGTACAAACTTACCCGTGTATGGGTCACTTTTGATATAAATAAATTCCATCTTTTGAATCCAGATTCACTTTTACCCTATTTACATAAGCGAAACGTCCATTGGTTGTGTTTGAATGTATGTATGCCTTTGAATATGATTGATGTTTACCAGAAATGCATGTATGCTTTTAATATGATTGATGTTTACCAGAAATGCATGAAAATGCAGTAATAGTATTTACTAAGGACGAACGAGGGAAGGATTTCAACGAAGCTTCGCCGGTTCATCTTTACAAGACAGTTACAAACCATCAGTAGGACTAATCCATTTTCACAAAGTCTAATCTCCCCTGGAATTTATATCCATCTCTTTTATCCTCATACGGATATACGGGAAATTACTTTCCAATAAGGGCACGATGAACGAAGACGGGATGTTATACTTATCCTACTATCAAACGAAAACGAAGGTTATCTATACCTTGTTATCCCCAACAACGGGAGGTTATCTATACCTTGTTATCCCCAGCAGACGGAGGGTTATATATTCTTCAACAACGAATCGGGATTTATTTTCCTTGGCCAGCAGTTGTTATACAAGGATATCCAGACACTTCCAGCAGTGTCATAGCATACATACATCATTTACATCATACCATAACATATATGTCTATAGTACATTACCTAAGTGCATCATGTCATACATGCATACATAAAGCATAAACTAATGTTGTTATACAGAATGCTACCTTGTTTTCAGGTTAATTATCCAACGAACAATCTTATGATCTTTGGGACTGCTTTATTGTAACCTCAGGGTTACTTTATCCTCCTAATGAGCTTCTTATTACTTTGGGACTGCTTTATTGTAACCTCAGGGTTATTTTATCCTCCTGATAGCCTCTCATGACTTCAAGACTGCTTTAGAGCTACTGATTGCTCTATCCTCCTGAAATCATCCTATTACTTCAAGACTGCTTTAGAGCTATTCATTGCTCTATCCTCATGAGGTCATATTACTACTTCAAGACTGCTTTAGAGCTATCCATTGCTCTATCCTCCTGAAGCCATCTAATTATTTCAAGACTGCTTTAGAGTTATCCATTGCTCTATCCTCCTGAAATTACATTATTATTTCAAGACTGCTTTAGAGCTATTCATTGCTCTATCCTCCTGAAGCCATCTAATTATTTCAAGACTGCTTTAGAGTTATCCATTGCTCTATCCTCCTGAAATTACATTATTATTTCAAGACTGCTTTAGAGCTATCCATTGCTCTATCCTCCTGAAATCATTACTTCAAGACTGCTTTAGAGCTATTGATTGCTCTATCCTCCTGAAGACATATCACATTATTACTTCAAGACTGCTTTAGAGCTATTGATTGCTCTATCCTCCTGAAGACATATCACATTATTATTTCAAGACTGCTTTAGAGTTATCCATTGCTCTATCCTCCTGAAATTACATTATTATTTCAAGACTGCTTTAGAGCTGTTGATTGCTCTATCCTCCTGAAGCCATTCTATTACTTCAAGACTGCTTTAGAGCTATTGATTGCTCTATCCTCCTGAAGCCATTATTACTTCAAGACTGCTTTAGAGCTATTGATTGCTCTATCCTCCTGAGGTCAGATTTATCACTTCAAGACTGCTTTAGGGTTATCATTATTGATTGCTCTATCCTCATGAAGACATGCTGTTACATCAGTATTACTCCAGACTCCTGACAGTTCTCATTATACTACTGAAGAACTTTCCCCTAGTGGCATCTTTAAGCCCACTCAATCATGTTCAACCAACCATCAATATCACTCCGTGCACTGGTGAGTGCAAATTTTTGGGCTTTTGTGTTCAATCCCCTTCAACCTTCCAGGTTACGACTGGCAAATATACCAATCTAACCCCTCAGGTTTCAGAAAATTGAACAGGGGCAGCTGTTGCACCCCAAAATTTGCCCTCACCATACAAGACTTTGTGTTCTAAGAAGGTTCACAAGGTTCACAAGTTCTCCAACAACTTGCATAACCTTTCATGAAGTTCATAAAGTCCACAAGCTACTTTATGAAGGTTCACAAGGTCCACAAGTCCCACAGTGCTTTCAATACCTTTCATGAGGTTCATGAAGTCCATAGGTTGCTTCTTGAAGGTTCACAAGCTTCACAATACCTCCCATGAGTATCACAAGATATCTTATGAAGATTCACAAGGTTCACAAAGTTCACAATTGGTCAGAAGAGTTGACAATTCCCTCAGACAATGCACCTCCTAAGCAGTGCATCCAAAACTAGGGTTTTGACTTTAATCAGGCTAAATGGACTTCCAAGACTTCAAGTGAGCTTCATAACATCTTATATGTGTATAAGAACCCCCATGTCAAGTTTCAAGACTTTTCTCAAAAGTTTGCTCAGTCAGATGATCAGATAAGTCAAAAGCAGTCAATGCAGTTAAAAAGTCAAACTGAGGTCAACTGTGGTCAAACCAAAGTCAAACTTCATGATTTTTTGCCAACATCAAAGAGAGATTTGGTCCCAGGGGTATTTTGGTCATTTTACGTTGATTATGCCGTTTTCCGAGGATGAGCTGTCGCTAGGTTTTGAGGCATTGGAAACATTATTTCAGAGGCATTTATTTGCCACATGGGTTGTTTATATCAAAGCATCGAGCTGGGTTGATTGGCATCGAACAAAACTGTCAGAAATACAATTGGATTTGAGCTGTTTATTGCTTATGGTCTATTTTAAGTCGCTCCCAAACAATTATGTTTCTACTAATAATGGGCGATTTAATTTAGAATATTTGGTTGTACTGAAGCGCCAAAATTCGATGCGAGCGATTGCTAGACTCTCGTTCATGGATCTTGTGAGGAACTATTTGGTCAGTGGAAATTAATTGAATAGTTGATGTTAAAGCCAGGTTGTTCTAAACACAGTCAAGTTATCATTTGAGAATGAATTTTTCTTGATTTTTGATGCATGTCCGCGGTTGGCCCAGAAAAGTGAGGGAATAATATTAAGGATGGAAAGATGTTACTAGTTGAGGTTCAAGTCCATGTTTGGCTCCTGTTTGCATCAAAGAGTATATGGTTTAGGAAGTTACTTGAGTCCAATTCATGGGACAAGTTCTCACTTTGTATTATAAAGAATATTCTTACTTTTGAATGAGAGGTTAAGACCTCTGTTGGACATTCAAAGTCTCAAGTACCTGAAAGCACTCATGTGTGACATACAAAGAACTGGATCCATTCATTCAACGCAAGGGCGGTACATTTCAAATATGCACAAAGTACTAATTTTATTTATTTAATATAAGGGATGGTACATTTCAAATATGCAAAACTCAGCCATAATCCCAAATGGTACAATGTGAAAACAAACAGCGAAATTAACTAATTTCCAAAATTCTGTTTACATGCTAAGATGGTGAAAGTGCTATCCTAAGATTTTGAGTAAACAATTTCACCAATAGTAATAGCCAACATGAAGCGTGATACAAGGTTCAAATAATACAAGGTTCGAAGCCATATTTTGACTATTACAAATCCCAGTTCCTAACTTCTTACAAGTTGTTACAAGCTAATGGAACAAACACCAAATCCGTCACAGCAAATACCGGTGCCCATATTTGAAACTATTGGAGAGGTCTCGCAATGGCCGAAGCTTCAGCCAACGTTGATTGTAGTCGGACCATCTCATCGCTACGAACCTTCACGCCTTAAAGCACTTCACCAGCTTTCCACGACTTTCAGCCACCGACTACAAGTTGGTTCCCTGCAATACAACAGAAAAGATCAGCCTGAATACTTGGTATCTCAACCGCATTCCTACCTATCAAAATGAAAGAGCAGCCAGCAATTAGAATGCAATTTCGGCCAGAAATTAGAATGCAATTTCGGCCAGCAGTTAGAACGCAATTTCAGACGCGAGCCAAAGTAAATAACAAAATGAATGGAATTGAAAGAAATTCAGCCCTCAGTTTTAATTCATCATTGGGCGTGAAACTCGAGCGGCCGGGAGAGCCACGGCCGAAGCTCGTTACCAACTCCTTACCGAGCGTCGAGGATAATAAAATAGTAATTTCGGACCAATTCTCATCATCTCGAGAGACCGCCAACCACATAGGGGCAGCCACATACAAAATAGCAGTTCAGACCCAAAGGTCATCATCACTGAGATCGAAGGCAACATAATTAAAGGCCAAGGACAGTAGTATCTCTCTCAAAGGTTCAGACAAGGCGTCATCATCATCGTATGACCTTTCTCGGTGGCATCAATCCGGTAATATCCGAACTACCAGTTCTCTCTGAAAGAAGAAGAAGAAAAGTTAGTGCACGATCAAAACAGAAACCAGCTCCTCAGCAAATAATCCAAACTAGATCAGAAACCGAATCCGAATTGCAGTTAAACCAGATGTCTCAACCAAAAGGACATCAGGAAAAAACAGTTCGAAATCCCTGAATAGGAAAGAACCAAGTATCCACATCTGCAGAGGAGTAAGCAATCCAAATCAGTTCAAAATGGATATCCAAAACAATCAAATAAAATTCGTATCTCAATCGAACCCAAAAATGGAAAGCTTCGAATCAGATCAAAAAAAAATCATATCAGAAGTAAAATCGTATCCGGTGCTAAAAACCCCAACAAAATCAAATCGAATCCATCAAAAAAATCAATCAGAAAATAACGTAAGTGATGGTCCAAGCCCATTCGAAGACAAATCAGAGAGCATATAAAATCAGAATATTCTCACCAAGAGAGGGGGCCGAAAAATTATGAATAAAACCCTAACGGTAATCAAACATAGCGGCCGAAAAATCAGAAGAAAAGAGGCAACTGTAATCACAAAATCACAACCCAGAACAACAATCACAAAAATAGAACGTTCTCACCAGAACACAGACGACGAATTTCCGTTGCCACACGAAACCAGCCGCGACCCCGACCGAGCAGACCACCTTCACCGTCCGTGAAGAACGGCGGGCAATCGGACCTTCAGCCTCAGAGAACTCTCATCATCGGCCTGTCACTCGTTACCCTCTAAAACCGCCGTCATCTACACTGTAAGCCACATCGTTTTCTCACGATTTTGGAGTTTGTTCATATTTGTTTCAGGGCATGAGAATAGAAAAGATAAATGGACAGAGAGGAGAAGAATGAGGAGAGGATATTGCGGCCGAAAAAGAAAGAGAGACGAGCGAATGAGAGAGATGAAGAAAAAGAGGAACGACGCCGTGGAGTTTTAGGGTTCCCTTTGGGATGCCCTTAATGTTTCCTTGCCATAAGAGTACGGGACGGGTTAGGGCTTGATCACCCAACTTCCGGCCCAACTTTTATTTTATTTTATTATTTATATTTGCTTTTTTTTTCTTGTTTTTATTCTAAATAAATTCTTATTATGAACTTGAACCTTTATAAAAAAAATATATAAATTAAAGCCTCTCTTTTTTAAAAAAAACAAATAATTTAAATTTTTTAAGATAATAACACTAATTTTTTTTTTAATAACTAAAACCTCTTTTTTTAAATAAATAAAAACACTTTTTTTTCAAATAAAGATAAGAAAACTTTTTAAAAAAAAAAAATATTAAAACAAACCTTTTTTTTAAATAAAATTAAACCTTTTAAAATTAAATTAAAACTAACATTAATTCCCTTTTAAAATTAACACTAAAATCCCTTTTTTTATCAAGTTAAACAATTTCGAAAATTAAGTTTAGATTTATTTTTTAATTTAAAAGTTCTCATATATCATAAAATAAAAAGCCAAAAAAAAATGTCCCATAGCTTCATGCTTCTGTTTCATAATTCCGTTTACTAACGTAGTTTGTTCACTGTGCAGCTTCATCATGTTGCCCTTTATTTTTGCTCATTTTAAATTAAATCGTATCATATTATTGTAACTGTTCCTCCTCTGTAACCTGGCGAATCTTAACAATCGCATTTACGTTTCCGCATTTAAATTTCTGCTGATGTATGGTTTAAATTTCTCACACTTTCATCATTATTGTTCTGTCACACTACACTCATCCGAAGGTTAGGTCTAGCTTTTGGTCGCCGCGCCAATAGTCCTCAACCTCAAACCCTTTCACCTTACAAACCCTAAATTTTCATACATGTCTCGCCGTGGACAAAATTACAATTTTACCCCTAGCATTAGGTCAAAGAGCCGCCGCGCTCATTTTAGGGTTTCCCGCCGTGGAATCCCTAATTTAACCCTAATTACAACTTAACATTTCAACGTAGAAATTTGGAGTTCCTACACTCCGCGTAAGCGTGTCCTTAAGGCGCGTTTATTCCCCTTGAGACCTTGACCACTGTCAAGAAGTCTCTAACCTCCCTTTTGAGGGGAACTACGATTACTCTGATTCCACTCCCGTAAGGATACGTAGGCACAAGATGCGATGTCTTGCCGAGTAAACTTAGAATTAACCCCCTTTATTATTTATTATTGCTTATTTATATTTGCTATTTAATTATTTTGCTTATTATTTTGTAATTGTTTCTTGGATGTAAAGTTGTTTAATTATTTAATTATTATTACGGTTAGTAATTAGGGAGTGTAACAACCTGTATGTAATATTAAAATAAATTTAGATCACTTTTAAATAAAGATAATTAAATTAAACATTTCATACACGTAAGTCGATTTTAATCGCCGTCTCACTTCCTAAGGATATCCCTCAAGTTGCCTACGAATAATGGTTAAGTGGGGTGTATAAAGCAAGTCCCTCAAATAGAAAAATCATCAAAGTCCCTTATGGTTGCCTTTACGAATCGAGTCCCTTTCGAAAAATGATGATGGTCCCTTATATGTGCTTATTACATCCCACAATGGCCTTCAAAGTCAAATTGTCCCTCACATGTCCCTTAACATCCAAAGTAAGGACTACCTACTCCATTATAGTAGGGATAGTCTTACTAAAGGAAAGAATAAAGAATAAGAAAGACCTTTAAACATTAGGGTAGGTTACTCCTAGGTGCTTGCTCACTTCAAACTTTTTCACACTTAAACAAATTTCCAACAAAATTTTCAAACAAGTTTTTTTCACATCCATACACGGATTATTATTAAACTATTCTGAAATTTTTTGCTATTCACACACTACACTTTCAAAACAATTCAAAAGTGAGCTTAAGTACCTAAGAGCCCATGGATAACCATGGATGAAAAGGGTGCTAACACCTTCCCTTTTCATAACCTACCCCCCGGACCCAAAATATTCTCTAAGGTCTTTCCTGTTCTTTTATAACCTTTCCTTATGGATAAAATAAAAGTCGGTGGCGACTCTTGCTATCCGCAACATTGTTTAAAGTCAGTTCTCCCACCGTGTTACAGAACTGGCGACTCTGCTGGGGACCTATTTAAGAGGGGTACCCTTAGGAATTAAGATCACTTTAAATTGTTTGCCTTGTTTGCTTTATTATTATATTATTGGGGTGCTCTTATGTGTGAAAGGTCCTAACCCGGATCTAGTGTACCTTAGGTAAATGGCAATAGACCAAGGAAACTGTACGACGTATATCGATACGGTTGATCTGGTGGCCATAGTTAGTGCGACTTCTTGGTTGGTGCTTATATTCCTTAAGTCAAGTTGAGGATAATATTGAGGCTGCCATATGTTGTCAATGCACTAACTGACTTTTAGAACCCTAGTTAACTCATCTTGGCCTTTAGAAAGTAGTGAGGTAACCGGCTTTGGTGCAGACTGAAGTTGGTTGACACTCGATACTACGCTCATTGAGATCTTAAACTTGGAGGGTTTTGGTTGGCAAGTAAGTTGCCTTCTGAACAACCACCCTTGTGAAGGATCAATGATATTGAGATCCCTTAGAACCTGGTTACTTTTGTAGGACAGGATGAACCATCTAACTTCAGGGGAGGGTACTTGCCTTTGAACCTCATGCAAGCCTTTAAACCTAGGGCTATGGTGTGACTTGTTTGTGTGTGCCACATGTTTGTGATTGAGCATGACATCATGACATCATCATGCATCATAAGCATATCATTTTCCCTAACCATTTCAAGGACCAAAGGATTTATCTTTGTTCTTTGTTGCAGGTCATGGCTTCTGCTCGTAGAAACACCATCAGGATCAACTTTGTAGGGATACCTGCTAAGCTCAAGGAGTTGGTTTCCCTAGTGCCTGATCATTCCCAGTTCAACAAGAGACATGGTCACTTATTGGATCTAGTTACTTCAGGGTTCAGTGAAGACATGATGAGTGTGCTGTTTCAGTTCTTTGACCCTAAGCACCATTGCTTTACATTTCCTGATTATCAGCTGGTTCCAACCATGGAGGAGTTCTCTAAACTTCTGGGTATACCTGTTCTTGATCAGAAGCCATTCACAGGCTTAGAGAAGGAGCTTAAACCAGAAGTTATTGCTGCAGCTCTACATCTGAAGAAGTCTGACATTGTTCTAGAGACGAGAAGTGGAGTTAAAGGTATTCTTGCCAAGGTATTAGTGGATAAAGCTCAAATGTTCTTGAAGGCTATGAGCTACGATGCTTTTGAGGAGATCTTAGCCTTATTGATTTATGGCTTAGTGTTGTTCCCCAATCCTGATCAGTTCATAGACGTTCATGCCATCAACATATTCCTGAGTCACAATCCAGTGCCTACCTTACTTGGAGACATCCTACATTCTCTTCACACCCGTACTACAAGGGCAAGAGGAACTTTGATGTGCTGCATACCTTTACTTTCTAGGTGGTTTATCTCTCACCTTCCTCGCTCAGTAATGAAGAATGAGCAAGGGTTCAGATGGTCCAAGAGGATCATGTCATTTTCTCACTCAGACATCCATTGGTGCTCCAGATCTATGGAGAATGTCACCATCATTGACCGTTGTGGGGAGTTTCCTAATGTGCCACTTCTAGGCATAAGAGGAGGCATCACCTACAACCCATCTCTAGCTTTACGACAGTTTGGTTACGCCCGGAGCGATGGTCCACATGACATGTTGATTCAGGGCATTGTGTTTGACTACGACAACGATCTTCAGGGTTACCGTCAGAGATTCATACGAGCTTGGGGAAAGATAAACAGGATTGACAGCAAGACACTGGAGCCTAAGTACACCATTCCTATGGAGGCCTATCTCAGATGGGTACGATTTCGTGCTCAGACACTCATGATGCCATATCCTGCCATCCTACCAGTTACCATGGAACCTGTTGCTGAAGGAGACACAGCTTATACCATCCTTCACCCAGACATGCCTACTGATATGGAAGACTTGCAGAGATCATGGATCCAACTGAAAGAGCAAAGGGATACTTTCGAGGCTCATTACAAAGCAAGCCAAGCAAGGATCCTAGAGCTAACAAAGCAACTTCACGAGGAACGAAACCTCAACTCATACCTCAACACAAAGAGGAAACGTCCATGGGAGACTTAAAACCCCATCTTTTGTACTTATTTCGTTTTCATTTTTTGTAAGCCTAAAAGGCAAAACAAGTTATTACTAATAAAAAGTTACTTTCTTGTTTGTTTAAGCAAATTTAAATCCTGCGGTCCTTGAAAACATTGCATATGCATTCCCATATCATTGCATCACAGGTTTATAATTGTGCACAGGTTTCTCATCTTCTCGCTGTTTATTTCAGCAATGGCTCAGGCATTGCAACACTTGTTGAAGGCTGAACTTATTACCCTGAGGGAGGCTCCTCAGAATCCCAATGTTACCTCTCCCAAGTACAATCCTAATGCACGATGTGCATATCATTCAAACTGTCCAGGACATGATACTAATAACTGCTGGGTCTTGAAGAACAAAATTCAGGATATGATTGATGCTGGAAAAATTGAGTTTGATCCACCAGGTACTCCAAATGTGATTACAGCTCCAATGCCAAATCACGAGAAGACTGTCAACGCCATTGATGAAGATATTGATGAAGATCTGCATGTCTATTCAGTTATGGAGTTGAGCACACCATTGTCTGTTATCAAAAAGAGGTTAGTACAAGCTGGGATCTTTCCAGGTTGTCATGAAGATTGTCTATATTGTACCTATAAGCCGGATAGTTGCTTCATTTTGAGAGATGGGATTCAACGTCTCATGGATAAATATACTATAGTGTTTGAAAGAAGACCAGCATCTGTAGAAAGTATGGTGGATCATCTGACTCAGGGTAAGAAGATTGAAGAGGTTGACATGGTTGACAAAGCACCACTAAGAATCACTTCAAAGGGTCCCATTAAAATCACTCATCAGGGCCCAATCAAGATTATTGCTGAAGGTCCTGTGAAAGTTGTTGCTGAAGCCAGAGTAGCTCCTCTGATCATTACCACTCCTGGTCCTATTCCTTATACATCTGACAAAGCTGTGCCTTGGCACTATGGGTCTGATGTTTACATCCATGGTGTCAAGCAGGAGCCTTTACCTGATATGCCTGTTGACATTGATAATATTGCTGGATCTAGCAAGATCACTCGTAGTGGAAGAGTCTTCTCTCCTCCAGTTGCTTCTAAGAGTGCAGTTACTCCTGCTGTTACTTCCACCACTGATGCTCGGGGCAAGGGTCCTGTTATTGAGCCTGTATCTACTGATGTGCCAGCTGCTGATGACCTCTCTAAGCAGATGGAAGAAGTATTGAAAATCATTCGCAAGAGTGATTATGATATTGTTGATCAGCTGGGGCATACTCCCTCAAAGATTTCTATGCTCTCCCTGTTATTATGTTCTGAGGCTCATGCCAAGTCATTGATCAAGTTTCTAAAGATGGCTCATGTACCCAGTGCAATTTCTGTGGACCAGTTTGAGAATTGTGTTGCTCACCTGACCTATGACAACGGGTTAGGATTTTCTGATGCTGACTTGACCCCTGCCAAGAGGGATCATAACAGGGCCTTGCATATTTCAATTGAATGCAGGGGCACTACCCTGTCTCATGTGCTGATAGACAATGGTTCCTCTCTGAATGTGTTACCTAAGGAAGTCCTGAACAAGCTGAGTCCTAAAGATACGGTATTGAAGCCCAGTAATATTGTGGTAAAGGCTTTTGATGGTTCTAGAAGAGTAGTGCATGGGGAAATTGATCTTCCAATCAAGGTTGGCTCTCAGGTGTTCACTGCTACATTCTATGTGATGGATATTCGTCCTTCGTACTCATGTCTGCTTGGTCGTCCCTGGATCCATGGGGCAGGTGCTGTGACCTCCACATTACATCAAAAGTTGAGATATCCAGTGAATGGAAAAGTTGTTACTGTCTTTGGAGAGGAAGAATACTTTGTCAGCCATGTAAACACTTTCAAGTATCTGAAAGTAGAAGGTGAATACATTGAAACTCCATGTCAGTCATTTGAAGTGGTTCCCTGGGCTGTTAAGGATTGTGTGACTCCTCCTGCTGTGAAGAAGGTTCCTGTGGTCATCAGAAACCCTCGAACAATGGCAATGGCCTCCCTCAATGATGCAAAAGCTATGGTGGAAGAAGGTGGTTGTACTATTTGGGGTCAGCTTCCTGATATTCCATACAAGTCTGACAAGTTTGGTTTGGGTTTCACTGCAGAGTCCCAGAAGGCTGTTCGTCGTGCTCGTACTGTTCGTATCACCAATCAAGGGGTTATCAATGTTGTGGGAGATCAAGATGAAGACCACAACTTGGAGGCATGGATTTTTCCTACTGTGGGTGCTGGACTCAATAATTGGAAAGCTGAAGATGTTATCCCTATCTCCTTTAGTCAGGAGTAAATACTATTACTGTGTTATGTTTTTAAATTTGTAATTTCTGGAACAATTAAAACTTTCAAGCCATGTGCCTTACTCGGGGCACAATGGTGTGCTTGTTACGGGTTGTCATTTCATTTGCATACTTCATTCAATAAAATCAATGGACGTTTCGTTTTCGTAAATATTGTGTTCCTTGTCTTTCTTTTTCTTTTATTTTTGCTTTATCAGCTATGTGTTCTTACACACACCCACGTCACTAAAATGCAGATCCTCATCCACTCTGGATCCAGTTGATAACAGTTCTACTATTGCCAATTACAATTTCGAGAATCCGATCTATCAAACTGAAGACGGAGACGAGGACGATTGTGAAATACCTGTAGAGCTTGCCAGGTTGTTACAACAAGAAGAGAAAGCTATACAGCCACATGAAGAGCCAGTCGAAGTTGTGAATCTGGGTTAGGGCTTGATCACCCAACTTCCGGCCCAACTTTTATTTTATTTTATTATTTATATTTGCTTTTTTTTTTTTTCTTGTTTTTATTCTAAATAAATTCTTATTATGAACTTGAACCTTTATAAAAAAAATATATAAATTAAAGCCTCTCTTTTTTAAAAAAAACAAATAATTTAAATTTTTTAAGATAATAACACTAATTTTTTTTTAATAACTAAAACCTCTTTTTTTAAATAAATAAAAACACTTTTTTTCAAATAAAGATAAGAAAACTTTTTAAAAAAAATAATATTAAAACAAACCTTTTTTTTAAATAAAATTAAACCTTTTAAAATTAAATTAAAACTAACATTAATTCCCTTTTAAAATTAACACTAAAATCCCTTTTTTTTATCAAGTTAAACAATTTCGAAAATTAAGTTTAGATTTATTTTTTAATTTAAAAGTTCTCATATATCATAAAATAAAAAGCCAAAAAAAAAATGTCCCATAGCTTCATGCTTCTGTTTCATAATTCCGTTTACTAACGTAGTTTGTTCACTGTGCAGCTTCATCATGTTGCCCTTTATTTTTGCTCATTTTAAATTAAATCGTATCATATTATTGTAACTGTTCCTCCTCTGTAACCTCGCGAATCTTAACAATCGCATTTACGTTTCCGCATTTAAATTTCTGCTGATGTATGGTTTAAATTTCTCACACTTTCATCATTATTGTTCTGTCACACTACACTCATCCGAAGGTTAGGTCTAGCTTTTGGTCGCCGCGCCAATAGTCCTCAACCTCAAACCCTTTCACCTTACAAACCCTAAATTTTCATACATGTCTCGCCGTGGACAAAATTACAATTTTACCCCTAGCATTAGGTCAAAGAGCCGCCGCGCTCATTTTAGGGTTTCCCGCCGTGGAATCCCTAATTTAACCCTAATTACAACTTAACATTTCAACGTAGAAATTTGGAGTTCCTACACTCCGCGTAAGCGTGTCCTTAAGGCGCGTTTATTCCCCTTGAGACCTTGACCACTGTCAAGAAGTCTCTAACCTCCCTTTTGAGGGGAACTACGATTACTCTGATTCCACTCCCGTAAGGATACGTAGGCACAAGATGCGATGTCTTGCCGAGTAAACTTAGAATTAACCCCCTTTATTATTTATTATTGCTTATTTATATTTGCTATTTAATTATTTTGCTTATTATTTTGTAATTGTTTCTTGGATGTAAAGTTGTTTAATTATTTAATTATTATTACGGTTAGTAATTAGGGAGTGTAACAACCTGTATGTAATATTAAAATAAATTTAGATCACTTTTAAATAAAGATAATTAAATTAAACATTTCACACACGTAAGTCGATTTTAATCGCCGTCTCACTTCCTAAGGATATCCCTCAAGTTGCCTACGAATAATGGTTAAGTGGGGTGTATAAAGCAAGTCCCTCAAATAGAAAAATCATCAAAGTCCCTTATGGTTGCCTTTACGAATCGAGTCCCTTTCGAAAAATGATGATGGTCCCTTATATGTGCTTATTACATCCCACAATGGCCTTCAAAGTCAAATTGTCCCTCACATGTCCCTTAACATCCAAAGTAAGGACTACCTACTCCATTATAGTAGGGATAGTCTTACTAAAGGAAAGAATAAAGAATAAGAAAGACCTTTAAACATTAGGGTAGGTTACTCCTAGGTGCTTGCTCACTTCAAACTTTTTCACACTTAAACAAATTTCCAACAAAATTTTCAAACAAGTTTTTTTCACATCCATACACGGATTATTATTAAACTATTCTGAAATTTTTTGCTATTCACACACTACACTTTCAAAACAATTCAAAAGTGAGCTTAAGTACCTAAGAGCCCATGGATAACCATGGATGAAAAGGGTGCTAACACCTTCCCTTTTCATAACCTACCCCCCGGACCCAAAATATTCTCTAAGGTCTTTCCTGTTCTTTTATAACCTTTCCTTATGGATAAAATAAAAGTCGGTGGCGACTCTTGCTATCCGCAACATTGTTTAAAGTCAGTTCTCCCACCGTGTTACAGATATGAATCACCTTCTAGGAAGGATTTATATCCAAAACCCGTTGATAAGCTAATAATTAAGTATTCTCCTTTATATACTCATTTCAAATTAGTACTTGACAATTTTAAAATTACCATTAAAATTACCAACAAAGAGCAGTCCAAGAAGAACTTGATCATTCATTGATACTGACCCGAATCAAGACTACCTCATAACTTTGTGAATTTGGGGGCAAGTCCCTCTGAGGTTCAAATAGGGGTATACTGTTGCAAAATCCAGACACTGGGGCAATCATCACAGATCATGTCATGGTATAAACCTTTAAGGAAAAATCTTCAAATACCTGGCGGACTGAGGCAGACTAGTTGAACATGGGCAGTTCCCTTCTTGCATCCAAGTTGGTCAAGCATATCGTTCCAGACGCTAGTAACGGTTGAGTTCACAACAAGCACCAAAATCCTTGGGGCAGAGAAAAATCACGTTCAACAAGCATTAGTTAAGTTGCTACGCTCGCACATTCAACATGCTTTGATTACTTCGCTATGCTCATAATTTGCAAGCCATCTTGGCACGTCAGCCAGAAGTTAAGGTTCTCCCAGGGGCAAGCATACAACTTCTGCAAATGATCTGACTTAGGACCAAGAGCATCCACATTTGTCTTCTGACCATACCATTATCAGATACCGTGTTTCGGGAAGTCAAATACTTTCACCAAATAAAGTCCACTTCTGTTGGCATCCTACAAAACCTAAAAGTACAATCTTTTATTGGCAACTACATAAAAGTCCATTGGCTGGCATCATAACCCAAAAGTCCAACCCCGCTTGGCACCTCTTAAAGTCCAATTTGTATTGGAAACCATTAAAAGTCCAACCCCGTTTGGCATCTCCTAAAGTCCAATTTGTATTGGCAACCATTAAAAGTTCAACCCCGCTTGGCATCTCCTAAAGTCCAACCACACTTGGCACCTCCTAAAAGTCTAACCTTGCTTGGCACCCCTCCTAAAGTCCAATTCATATTGGCAACTACCAAATAAAGTCCACCCTTGTTGGCATCGTCACAAAACCAATCTCCTGCTTGCATCCGCATACACATCATATAATTAGCATGTACCATACACATACACAACATAATCATTTCTCTTTCTCAACCCTTGAGTTGATACTTTTTTATAACTTTTGACCCCCGAGTCAACCTTGCCTTTATTCTCTCGACCCCCGAGTCGATATTTACCTTTCTTCAACCCCCGCGTTGATATGTTGATTTATTCTCGACCCCCGAGTCGATATTTTCATTACATCTTCTTTCAACCCCTGAGTTGACATATTATTACAAACCTCGACCCCCGAGTTGATATTTTGATTTATTTTCGACCCCCGAGTCGACGTCTTTGTTTTCTTTGACCCCTGCGTTGATATGTTATTTTCTTTTCTCGACCCCCAAGTCGACATCTTCATTTACTTTCCTCAACCCCTGCATTGATATCTTACTTTAACCTTCGACCCCCGAGTCGATATTTACCCTTTTTCGACCCCCGAGTCGATATTGTTTTGTTTTTTCTCGACCCCCGAGTCGATATTGTTTTGTTTTTCTTAACCCCCGAGTCGATATTGTTTTGTTTTTTCTCGACCTCCGGATTGATATTGTCTTGTTTTCCTCGACCCCCGAGTCAATATTTACTTTTTTCTCGACCCCCGAGTCGATAGTATATTTGTTTTTCTTCAACGCCCAAGTTGATATACCGGTATACCTCGTAAATATTTTCACCATTCTTTCATCTAATACCCTAAATAATCCCTTGTGGAAAACCAGAAATAAAGCCTTACCAAATCCCGTTACCCGTTTGCATTCTCACCTGCATTACATATCAATCATTTGCATATCATTTGCATACGCATCTTGCACTCCCTAGCAGTTGCATTTTTAGTTTCATGTTTGTGCATCATAACGCATAACATAACATAACAACATAGCAGGATCCAAGATCGATTCACAAGCATCTTGGTCAGTCTTCCATCAAAGTCGGCAGTATGGCTCTGAAAAGAGTTAATACTCCCGCGTGCTTGTGGAATTTTTATTCCCCAGCAAGTCATTCATCAACCATGCAGTTGATAATGATAATTCCCAGCAGTTGTTGCTCTTATTGCTCCCCAAGCAGAGAAAATTTATCATCTGAGATACTAATTCGGTATCGCGAAGAACCTTATCAGATAAGGGACTGCTTCGACCACCCGAAGAAATCCCGTTCGTGTTCCGAGATGCTGTTTTGGTATCGTGAAGAACCTTATTGGATAAGGGACTGCTTCGACCACCCAGAGAATCTCAGGTTATCTTGTTCATCTTTTTGCATCCAGCTATCCCGACCTGGTATATCTTATCCCTTTGCATTTTACTTGCTTGTCGGACAAATTTCAGGGTCTTCTTGTATCTAATTGACTTCCACCCAAAAATGAACGCCATGCAGCAGTTCATTCTCTCAGGTTCAAGGCAATTAGATAGGGGCATCTGTCATACCCCAAAATTGTCCTACCTTTTTCAAAATTTTCATTCGTCCGACTTTATTTTTTGATTTACCTCGCTTATACAGCGTAGCCTATTTTTCAGCAAAAATAAACATTTTTACTTTTTAGCCCAATAAATTTGCGACACGTGGCATCTTTTTATTTGTTATTATTTTTGTTATTTTTTTTATATTTTAATTTAAGATAATGTAATATATTTTTAATTTTAATTAATTAGGTTAGATTTTTATTTCAGAATTTAGAATTTAAATTATAATTAGATTAGATTTTTTATTTTATTTTAATTTTTTAAATTAGAACAGATTATTAATTAATTAGATTAGAATTATTTAATTAAGATAAAATTAAAATTAAATTAGTTAATTAGTTAAGATTAGAATTAATTAGTTAGTTAATTATAGAAATTAAAAGAAAAATTAAAAAATTAAGAAAATAAAAAAGAAAAATGAGAAACGGAAGGCTGGGTCTACAAAAGGGGAGATTTACTGTTGATGTTCCCAATCTGAAAACCTTAGTTACTGTAGACTTTCTCCTTCCTCTCAAATTCAGCCGCCAAACCCTACCCTCATATCATCTCCTTTCTCACTCCAAACCCTAGCCGCCCCGAAGATTGGAAAACCCTAAAAAATTGAATCTCCATGAAACCACCACTGCAGCCGCCGGAGAAGTGACCTTACGTACCAAGATCAACACTCCTCCCACACACCCTAAACCTCACTGTATTGATGTTCATCGTACACTCCCTTAACTTTCGATCTATCAAACCTCAATGAGGTTGCTGCATCCTATAGAGTTTCGCCGCTACTATGACGACAACATTCTTTTTCTCTTGGAGTGGTGATGCGTATATGTCTCACCGATATTGGTTACTAAAGTTTAAGCTCAGCGAAAGCACGAATTCAGATTCATTTTCAACAAACGCAGCAGCAACTTGTAGCAATGGAAGTCTGCGTATTGGTAACGTTTTCGAGTCTATTTCGAACAAATCTATTATGTTGCTTCAGTTTGATTTAATTATTTAGATGTTTTTGTTGTGCCGTATTTTGGTTATCAAAAAATTGTTTTGTCTTCAATTCGGTGCAGCTGTTGTGTATCTGCTGTTGCACTATTGTTGTTGATTTCATGATTCTCGATTCGCTGCGAATTTACAATGCGGTGTTATGATGCACTGTTGTGTCGATTGTGTTGTTTCAATTTTAGTTTTGAAAATTGAAAGTTGTGTGTTAATGTCGCATTCGGAATCTGTATGTTCGTTATTGCTTCATGGCCATTTTGTGTGTTTTAATCGAGGTGTCACATGTAGATTTCATAGCTTAGACTTCATATACAAAATTGATTCAGGTTTTGCATACTGTGTTCTTCATTTTATATTTCAATAGCTATCATTAATAAGAATGTTTGTATTTACTAAAAATTTGAAAGAATTACAAGTTGTAGTTTACTGTGTTCTTCTTTTACATATGTGTGTTAGAATTGTGAGATTGTTGTTTTGTTACATTTTGGTTTTGCCATAAACATTTATATGTTAGTTTCCACTGTAGGATTTAAGAATTATTTTCCTTATCATACAATTGCATATCTCGTTGGTATTTGTTTCAATTAAAGAGCATGTGGTTGATTCATTATATTGTAAATATAGGGTCAATGTGCGTCTATGTTTGTATGACGGTTTTTGTGCGAGAGGCAATGGACAGTGTATCAGTTGTCATTCATTACATTTTGTATGCTGAGAATTAACTTTGATTTGTTACATTTTGTATGATGAAAATTAACTTTGATTTGGTATTCATGTGTGAATAGTCTATTTCTAGGACTTTGCTTTATTATTAGTTCTATCTTTAGTTCTTAGCAAGTAATTTTAATACAATTATTGTTATTTTTATTTTTTTTGGGCTTGATCATGATATTTAATTTAAGGACCATTTACATTGATTCTTTCTCATGTATGTTGTACATAATTTTTAAAAGTTGTAAATAATTTTGAATTATCGCTTTATTTTATTAAATCAGAATCTTAATCCATGGTTTCGACATTTCTATGTCTATTATGCTACTAGAAGTTCTTACGCATTAGTTGACTTTTGCCGCGCTATAACACACACTCATTCGGGTTAGTTCGATTTATCTATTTCATTATATTCTATCCCCATTTGACAAATGTATCCCACTCCCCTCAAAATGCAATATAATTTATAACTTTATCTTTTATGATTTAATGCCTCAAAATAATTTTTAAAAATAAATTCTCGATTTATCGAGCCATTTTCTACCCTTGTAAGTCGAGTGCTTTTAAAGTCTCGCCATCAACCTTTTGGTTACAGACACAACATTTTAAAGCTTAATCCTGGGCTTCCTTACAGTGATACCTATTTGGTCAATTATTTCTAATTAGTCACTTAGAAGACTAGCCCACTTTGCTAGTGTACACGTTAAAACTCTAATTTCAAACCTTGATTCACATCGAGTATTTTCTCTAAATCAAATTAAAATACTTAATAACTACTTAAATACAATTTCAATAAAAGATGAAAAAGAGAGAGCTCCAAGTCTTTGGTTCACTCTCCTAATTGTTTGGGTCAGAGAAGTCTTTCTTAAGCCTGAATAATTGTCTTCTAAAAAACGATAAACAAATTCAAATCTATTTTCCTAAACACTTAGATGAAAAAGAGAGAGCTCCAAGTCTTTGGTTCACTCTCCCGATTACTTGGGTCCGAGAAGTCTTTCTTAAGCTTCAAGTAATCGTCATCCGATTAATACACTCTAATCATATTAAACATCTTTCATAATATCAGATGAGAAAAGGAGAGAGCTCCAAGTCTTTGGTTCACTCTTCCGATTATTTGAGGTCCAAGAAGTCTTTCTTAAGCTTCGAGTAATCCACATCTGTTAAACTACTTTAATCACATCCTATCTTTCAAACGCCATTCAAACAACTCCTTTTTGCGATGAAAAAGAGAGTGTTCCAAGTCTTTGGTTCGCTTTCCCGATTACTTGGGTCCGAGAAGTTTTTCTTAAACTTCAAGTAATCGTCATCCGATTAACCTACTTGAACTACATCCTATCCTTTCGCATTTGAGGTTGAAAAAGAGAGAGCTCCAAGTCTTTGGTTCACTCTCCCGATTACTTGGGTCCGAGAAGTCTTTCTTAAGCTTTAGGTAATCGTCACCTCTAGCTAAACATCCGATACATCTAATCAATCTAATTCCTCGTCCCCGTGCGACCAAAATCCTATAACCTATTCAAATCTATCTTCTTGTCTAAACCAAAATACTTAACCAATCAAACTCTATTCCTCGCCCCCGTGCGTTCCACAACTCAAACAACCTCTTCTCAAAGAACTTTGTTTAAGTCCATTCTTCCGCGCATAACAAACTCGTGCTTCAGCCTCCCATAGCGAGCAGACAAGCCAATGTTTCGCAGTTAGAATGCAAACTAAACTCTCGTTTGACTCAAACACACCTCTTACCAAGAACATTGTTTAGTCCATTCTTCTGCGCATAACAAACTAGTGCTTCAGCCTCCCCTAGCGAGAAGACAAGCCAATGTTTAGCAGTTAGAATGCGACCTAAACTCTCGTTCATTCCAAACACAAACCTTTTAGCAAACTGTAGGCCGAACTACGGCTGCTCTGATTCTTCATTCTCTTCTGAATGTAAGATACGTAGGCACAAGATCGCGATGATCTTAGCGAGCACAATTCCCTCTTTTTCCCGTAGTCCACGAACTACGAATGCTCTGATTTTCCACTTCTTACAAGTGAAGATACGTAGGCACAAGGTCCCCAATCCTTGGCGAGCACCCTATCTTAAAAACCATCCCTTTTCCCATTAGCAAGCAATTCCTTAGAAGATAAACAAACATAGTTAACTTTCTCTCGTGAATCGAATCAAGAGGTTCCCGTTGAGTACAACGGACGTAGAGGGTGCTAATACCTTCCCTCTATGTAATCGACTCCCGAACCTAGAATATTGGTTGTGATGACCATGTTCTTACCCATTTTAAGGTTTTATCGATATTTTCCTATTCCTTCCTTGGAATGAATAAAATTCGGTGGCGACTCTGTTCGAACATATTTTCCGCGTCCATCACGAGGATCGTATTTTTCGAGGTACGACACCATCAGAGGCAAGAAGTATGGTTTAGTCATTGTTGATGACTACAGCAGATGGACATGGGTAAAATTCCTGAAACACAAGGATGAGTCACATTCTGAATTCATTCTTTTGCAAACAAGTCCAAAACGAAAAAGAATTTAAAATTGTTAAAGTCAGAAGTGATCATGGTGGAGAATTTGAAAACAAATACTTTGAATTTTTTTTAAAGAAAATGGCATTGCACATGATTTTTCTTGTCCTGGAACTCCTCAACAGAATGGAGTTATAGAAAGGAAAAATAGAACATTGCAAGAAATGGCCAGAACCATGATCAACGAGACTAACATGGCAAAACATTTTTGGGCAGAAGCAGTGAATACAACTTGTTATATTCAAAACAGAGCGTCTGTAAGACCTCTTCTGGAGAAGACTCCTTATGAACTGTGGAGGAATAGAAAGCCCAATATTTCTTATTTCCATCCTTTTGGATGTGTATGTTTTATGTTGAACATTAAGGAAAATCTGAACAAGTTTGATTCTAAAGCTCAGAAGTGTTTCATGCTTGGATATTCTGAACGCTCTAAAGGCTACAGAGTATACAATACTGAGACACAGATTGTAGAGGAATCAATTCATGTTAGATTTGATGATAAGCATGGCAATCAAAAGCCAAAGTAGCTTGAAATTTCTGCATATAGAGAAGTCCTTCTCACAGACTCTGAAGAATCAGAGGCAGACAAAGCTCATGCAAAAGCACCAGAAGCAATAACAGATGCTACTCCCTTGACTGCTCAGATGGATAGCTTGACAATTTCTGAAGAACCAAATGTTAAAGGATCATCCAGAATCAAAGCCTCTCATCCAGAGGAAATGATAATTGGAAAGAAGGATGATCCTATCAGAACAAGGTCATTTCTCAGATCATCTGAAACGTCACTGTTTGGGTTGGTGTCTATCATTGAACCTACTTCTGTGGATGAGGCTCTGAACGATAATGATTGGATACTTGCTATGCAAGAAGAGCTTAACCAATTCACCAGAAATGACGTCTAGGATCTGGTTCCAAGACCAAATGGTTTCAACATCATTGGAACAAAATGAGTCTTCAGAAACAAGCTGAACGAGCAAGGAGAAGTTATCAGAAACAAGGCTAGGCTGGTTGCTCAAGGATATAGTCAGCAAGAAGGTATAGATTACACATAGACTTATGCTCCTGTGGCAAAGTTAGAATCTATTCGCTTGCTTATTTCCTTTGCTGCACATAATAACATCACTCTGTATCAGATGGATGTTAAAAGTGCTTTCTTAAATGGTTTCATAGAAGAGGAAGTTTATGTTCATCAACCTCCTGGTTTTGAAAATGAAAATTTTCCAGTACACGTTTTCAAACTTAAGAAATCACTCAATGGCTTAAAACAAGCTCGCAGAGCTTGATATGAGAGGTTGAGTAATTTCCTTCTGGAAAACAACTTTGTCAGAGGAAAAGTTGATACTACTCTCTTCCATAAATCAATTAAGAAAGACATTTTAGTCTGTCAGATTTATGTTGATGATATTATATTTGGAACTACCAATATTACGCTCAGAAAGGAGTTTGCTCAATCTATGCAGGCAGAATTCGAGATGAGCATGACGGGAGAACTCAGATTTTTCTGGGAATTCAAGTGAATCAGACTCCAGAAGGTACCTACATACATCAGACAAAGTATGTAAAGGAACTTTTGAAGAAATTCAACATGTCAGAAAGCAAGGTAGCAAAGACTCCAATGCATCCTACAAGCACACTAGGTAAAGAAGAGGTAAGTAAAAAGGTAGATCAGAAGCTCTACAGAGGTATGATTAGTTATCTTCTGTACTTGACTGCTTCTAGACCTGATATCCTCTTTAGTGTCTGTATTTGTGCTAGATTCCAATCAGATCCTAGAGAATCCCACTTAACAGCTGTTAAGAGGATTCTGAGATATCTGAAAGGTACTACTAACATGGGTTTGTGTTACAGAAGATCTGATGAATACAGATTAGTTGGATTCTGTGATGCTGACTATGCTGGAGACAGAATAGAGCGTAAGAGTACTTCTGGAAGCTGTCAGTTTCTGGGAAGTCATCTGATCTCTTGGTTCAGTAAGAAGCAACCCACAATAGCACTTTCAACAACAGAAGCAGAATACATTGCTGCTGCTGGTTGTAGCACACAGATGCTCTGGATGAAGAGTCAACTAGAAGACTATCATATTCATGAGAGTAACATTTTTATTTTCTGTGATAATACTTCTGCTATTTGCCTTTCTAAGAATCCTATTTTACATTCTAAGGCAAAGCACATAGAAATTAAGCATCATTTTATCAGAGACTATGTTCAGAAGGGAATTATTAGTTTAAAATTTGTTGATACAGACCATCAATGGGCTGATACCTTCACAATACCCCTTGCTGAAGATAGGTTTAAGTTTATTCTGAAGAATATTAGTATGAATTTTTGTCCAGAATAAAACTATTATTCAGAAGCAAATTTATTTTGATGAAATATGAATAATGTCTATGATCTGAAGTAATTTCTTCTGATTATTTCTTGTGAAACTCTGATCTAACAAGTCTCAAAAGATCTGAGCGTTGTTTAACATTTCTTATTCTTAAGAGATTCAGAGGCACATCCACATCAAAAACGTTTCACATGATATCTGAAAAGGTGGAGTGTACTAATTGAGACGCCGTTCTGAGGTACTGTTTGTATTCTCAATTTCTCGTTTTCCTCCCCACGCTTGTCAGAATCATTAATTGCTTTTAATTATTATTCTTTTTTATGTGACCTTTTGTTTTCTTTTAATTTATTTGAATTAAATGTTGAACGTGTGTAAGTGTGCCCTAATTGTTGCCCTATAAATTCCACAACACAACACATTTCACACTTTACACACACACACACACACACACACACACACACACACACACACACACACACACACACACACACACACACACACTCTCTCTCTCTCTCTCTCTCACGTTTATGAATTCTGTTTACTCCATTGTTTCTTCATCTCCTCCAAACCCAAAACCCAAAGAAGCTGTTGTTATCTCACTTCTTCAACAATGACAACTTCATCTTCAACCTCTCAACATTTTGAATCAACTATGGCTGTTGTTTCTTCTTCTACAATGGGTCTTACTCCATTCACTGCTCCTGAAAGAACTCTCCTTACTCCCGTTGATCAACTGGAAGTTCTTTGTGAATTTTTGATTGATTTTGAAAGTATTGCTGAAAATGGATTTAATTTACGTCCAACTGTGTCATCACAAGGATGAACAAAATACTTTGACAGACTGGTTGGTCCAGTTTACCCTTGCTTGTCAAAAAAATTTGGATTCATGCAAGAGTTTTCCCCAAATTCATCATGTCTTGAGTTCTGGGCAAAGAAATCATTATCACTGAGGATCTGATTCGCAAGCTGATAGGATATCAGGAATCAGATGGTGTCACTCATCTGCCAGCAAATCATGTGGATATGGATAAGGTATACAGTGAAGTGTTTACTTCTGGAGAAGCCTCAAGCAAGATAAAGGATCTGAAAGTTCAATACAAGATCTGGGCTAAGATCTTCTTAGGTTGCATCCATCACAGAAAATCAACAAATTCTCCTGATTACATCAACTCTGATCAGATGTACTTCATGTATTGTCTGGGCAAAGGTATTAAGGTGGATCTGCCTTACTTGCTCTTCACCCATCTGTGGACTCATGTGAAGCAATCTAGAGAAGAAATCATAACCAAGCACCAAAAGATGAGAAATTGGATACCTATGGGACGACTTATTTCAGATATTCTTACTGAGAATGGCTTGGTTGGTCATCTGACAGAAGCTGGCATGACAGAAGAAGTAGCTTCAGTTATTGGAAAACCTATGAATGGCAAAAGTCTCCAGAGGATGAGAATTGTAGAGGAACTTACTTCTGCACCAGATCAGATTAACTCTGAAGAAGTCAGCAAGAGAAGGATTCCAGTGGATGATTTCCCTCTCTTCTATGCTAATAAACCCAAGGAGATTATTCTGGCTTACATAACAGAATGTTTAGCAGATGGAACTCCTATTCCAGAACATCTGATTTAAAGAGCAGATGAACCTGGATTTGATTTTCATGGGGAGAGATAGAGGAAGAAAAGGAAAGTCTCAGAAGAAGGATCTTCTAAGCCCAAAAGGAAAGCTTCTGGCGAAGCATCTTCTGCAAAGCCAAAGCGTGTCAAGAAACAAAAAGGTAACCCTGCTTCTGCTAGTTTAGATTCTATTTTAGAAACAGTAAAAGAAGTACTAGCATCTGAACTTCCTCCTTTTGAACCTATTCCCTCACCTTCTCCTCCTCACGACTCTGAACCCATTCCTTCTGAACCAGAAAGATCTCAACCCATTCCTTCTACACCTAAACCAAATAAAACTTCTGAAACACAACCACAACCATCTGAACCACAATCTTATGTACCATCCACACCTTCATTCAACATTCATCAGAAAACCACTCCTAATAAAACCCCAACTTCTGCTCCTCAAACTTCTGAACCAACACCCTCTGTAAACCAACCTTCTGAAATTTCCCCCTCTGAAAAACAAACTTCTGAACAACAACAACCTGAAACCATTCCTTCTGATCCTGAACCAATGGTTCTTGATCTTCAACCTCTTATGATTGTCTATCCAGTTCCCTCTGGATCATCTGAATCCTCTGAATCTTCTGATTCTTCAGATTCATCTGATTCCACTAATTCTGATAGATCTGATTTCATTTCATCTATTCTCAAACCTTTTGTTTCCATCCCCTCTGACCCTGATAATGAAACTTTATCATCTGAACAAACCCCACCTCAGTTTGCTAAAACATCATCTGTTCTCACTCCATCTTCTTCATACCCACCTGTCATTTATATCCCTTCTTTTTCCATACCCTCAACTTTTGAAACCACCAAAACACCTTCACTAGAAACCTATCTGAAACCTAAACCTAGGCTGGATGTTGGTACTTTATTTGCTGGGTTTGAAAAAGAATTAAACATGTGGCTATCTACTGTCAAGAAGGAATGGATGTCCAGTTTGAATCCTGATGATTCTGAAGCTATCTGGCAAAGATTCCGATCTAGATTTGACTCTGTAGCTTCCAATCTTCAAGAGATTTGCACTGACGATGCCAAGATCAGATTTGCTGAGGCTATTAGACAAACTCTTCTGAGAGTCAACAGAAACCCAACCTTGCTTCTGGAAAACATACCTGCAAAGGACGTGTGTATTCCTTCTGAAGTCTTGGTTGTTTCTGAGACTGCTGAAGTTGTTAGCTCTGAAGTAGTAGCTTCAGAAGTTTCTGCTCCTGCTTTTGAGACTCTTGACTCTGCTCAACCTGCTGACATGGTCGTTCAGAATAATTCTGCATCCTTGGTTGTTCATGATGCCTCTGCTTCTGCATCTGCTCCAGAGTCATCTGAAGTGAAAAAAGAAGACGAAGATCTGCAGGCTCAGATTGCTGAACTCAAGGCTAGCAACACTGAGATGAAATCTTGGATGGTTAGACAAGAAAAGACAACTGATGAAATCAAGACATGGATGGCAAAACAAGACGAATCCACATCTGAGATAACGAACCTTCTGAAGATGTTGGCTTCTCGTCCTTCTTAGTTTTTTCTGTGTTGTTTGTGCACTTGTGTTATCTGTCCGTTTGTTTTTTGTCTTGGATATTGTTTCTGGATTATCTTGATTAATGCATCTGAATGTTATGTTTTTCTGAATGAATTTATCTGTTGCTTTATTGTTTTTCTTCTGTTATTTTTTTTGTCTTAAAGTTTTCTTAAAAGATTTTCTTTTTGATATGACAAAAAGAGGGAGAAAATGGTAATTTTGATAATTCACATAAACTGTTACCAAAGGCAACTCATACATGATAAATTTCAACTAGTCATATTTTTGAGTGTTTCAGAGCTAATAATTCTCATCTGACAAAATTCTAAGAATTAACTCTGAACTAGAAGTCTGAGAATCTGCAAGTTTCCTCTAAAGCTGAAAAGATTACAGAAGCTGAAAGGGAAGTATTTTATCTTTTCAGAAGTATTCATTTCAGGGGGAGATTAATATTCTCAGGGGGAGTGATATTTCTCTTCTATTTAAACAAAATTTCCCATAGTTTTTGTCATCATCAAAAAAGGGGAGATTGTTAGAACATAGATTGATGTTCAATATATCTCATTGTTTTGATGATAACATTAATGAAATTTTGTATAGAGAATTTATATACACTAATTTTGTTCAAGTGTTTATTTGTTTCAGATATCAAAATTAATATTATTCTGGAAGCAAGAACGCCTCTGAACACCACAGAACGAAAAAGCTCTGAGCGTCAGAAGCAACACATCAGAAGACTCTGATCTTCTACAATGACTCTGAGCGAAGCTAAGAAGAACTTGAGCAAAGAACATACATAAAGTTTCAGAAGACTCTGGAAGTACTCAACGCTGCAAGTATAGAAGTTCTGATAAGCAAGTATGCTCTGATAAGGATTTCACGCTTAAAGCACTTTGCTGCAAACTCTGATAGAGAAACTCTGATAGAGAAACTCTGATTGAGTAAACTCTGACCTGAACAACTAAGAACATCATCAGAAGTTCTGATGCAAGGCGTTCCAAAGTTGTTGAAGAAGGTGTTGTTCAAATAAAGATCCGTTGGTATATTCCTTGTCTTATCCTAAACGACTCTTTCCCCATTCGTGCATGACACAAGATTTCAGACAAAAAGGATTTGTCAGAACATTCCTCTTCTGAGAAAGGAAAAGTCAATAGAAGACAAAAAGATCAGAATGCACAGATTGCACAGTCTTTGAGAAATGGATTTCAAAGGACTATAAAAGCAAGTCTTAGCATCACTTCAAAGGTTAATGAACTTGAAACAAATTCTTGACAAAGTTATTCAACAAGCACTCATTCAAACATTCTTCAAGCAAGAATAGTTTTATTTTTTTTCTATATCTTGTGTAAAAATCATTGTTGTGATATAGCATTTTAGAAGCACTTCTTAAACACAAATTTGTTAGTTTATCTTTTGTAAAAAGATTTTCTTAAGAAGACCAAGTTGTGGTCAGAATTTCTTGAGAAGACTAAGATAGTTGTCTTAGTGGTTTACACTGTAATCAAGTTTGATATAGTGGATTAAGTCTTTGTTGAGAAAGGCAAATCACCTTGGTAGGGTGGACTGGATTAGTTTGAGTTCAAACGAAGCAGGATAAAAATATTGTGTTATTTTTCTATCATCCATATTGTTTTTTAAAACCCTTATTCAACCCCCCCCCCCCCCCCCCTTCTAAGTGTTTTTCTCACCTTTAAGATTTTCATTTTACCTTCTGATGAAAATATTCTTCATGTCAAGTCTTTGTCCTGATACTGATGTCTTGAAAATAGTTGAACATCTTTGCCTTCTTGTCAAGTGGTTTGTCTTCATCAAAATATAAGTTGATCCTTGAGAATCTTGATTTCACATTTACCACCAATTGTGGGCCAACCATGTAAATCACATATATCAGAATGAATTAAATCTAACACTCTAGAACTTCTTTCACCTTATTTTTGCAACTATTGAATTTTTGTTAATAGTTGGAATTAAATTTGAGTTCATCATATCATTTAATTTTCTAAAATTAACATGTCCTAGTCGCATATGCCATAAATCATAAGAATCAACAATATAAGCAGAAATCACATCATCATTATTATTGTTATTATTATTAACAACATTACACATGAACATATTCTCAGAAAGATAACCCTTCCCTACAAACATACCCCCTTTGGAGAGAATAAATTTATCTCCCTCAAATACAAATTTGAAACCATACTTATTAAGTAAAGGTACAAATATCAAGTTTTTCTAACTTCGGGTACATAAAGTACATCTCTCAAAGTGAGTAATTTTCTAGATCTGAATTCAATCTCTACTGATCCTTTTCCTTTGACTTGAACCACAGAAGCATTTCCCATGTACAAAACACTACCATTTTCTTCATTGATGGTCTTGAATAATTTTTTATTTTTGCACACATGACGGGTAGCACCAGAGTCTATCCACCAAGAATCAACATCTTTTATCATGTTGATTTTAAAAATGACCGCAACAAGATTGTCTGTTGTTGCACTTGAATCCTTATTTTTATTCTCTCTTTTTAAGAACCTGCACTCATTTTTAAAGTGTCTTGGTTTTCCACAATGATAGCAATTTCCTTTCTTTTTCTTTCTATTGTTATTATTGCTATTAACATTATGATTTTCATAAGATTTTCCAAAATCTCGCTTTCTTTTCTTGGAAGTTTTACTTGAATTTCCTTCCTCCATTACATGCACCTTCTCATGAGTAATTTGATTTTTAATATCATCTTGTTTACGATATTATTCTTCTAAAAGAAGGTGATTACCCAATTGCTCATGAGATATGTCCTATTTCTTATGTTTCAAATATTTTTTAAAATCTTTCCATGATGGAGGAAGTTTATCAATTATGGAAGATACGATGATTGTTTCGTCCATATTCATATCATGTTGTTTGTAATTATTGAGAATACGTTCGATTTCATACATTTGTTCCATTACAGGCCTATTGTCTACCATTTTATAATTATTAAATTGAGAAATAAGAAACTTCTTACTTGTAGCATCTTCTTGCATGTATCTTGATTCCAATTTCTCCCATAATTCTTTTGCGGAGTTGCTGCTCTGATAAATGTCGAACAACGAATCGCACATACTGTTGAGAATGTGCCCCATGCATATATAATCATCATTGTTCCACTTTTGTCTCTCTCTAGTTTCAGCAATTGTTTCATCTTCTTTTTTTTCCGGTTTTGGAATGTTAAGGACATGCACCACTTTCAATGTTGTGAGAAGGAATTTCATTTTTTCTGCCAACGAATAAAATTCCCTCCATCGAACTTCTCTAATTTCACAAAGTCAGAAGTCATCTCTTTTAGTGAAGCAGCCATTGAATGAGATAAATTGTTCCTTAAGAATATTATATTTATAGTCTTTGAGGTTGCTGCAAAACTAAGAATTAATGGAGATGAAAATAGAGAAATAAATTTTCTTGATAAACTTCTAAAGCGTATGTTTCCACACTAAACTTAAGGAACAATTCGCCCCCACCAATCTTGGTATGTTGGATGCAAACGGGTTTACTGGCGAATTTCTTGCAGGATACTTTCAAATCTTTAAAGAGAATTGCACAATCTCTCTAAGCGTATCTTTGATAGTATTTTACAAAAGAATATTTCTTTTTCTTGCTCTCATGCATTAGAGAAGAGAAAGAAAATTTAGAGTGAGAAAATAATTTGAGACAAATTGTATTTTTGTGTGTTTCATCGTGTCAAGAAACATTCAATTATAACGATGCTACATTATGTTTGGGAACAGATGTATCTCTTAAAATATTGTATTGCACCGTTTTTTGTTACACTGAACAGTAACAATGCTTTACTCAAAACTAGCAATATATTGTTTATAAGTTGAAACTGTTCCTAATTAAATGTTAACCAATGACATGGCATACCATATCAACAATATTCACGTAGCATTCAAAGTAGAGATGAAAAAAATCCAAATATAATATTTATATTATTAATTCAAATAATAGAAGCATTCTATTTAATATTATTTTGGAAATTCTCCTACAGAGCTACTATTCTCGGCTCCACCAGTAATGGTTTCGTTTGAATCACGCCCGAGTATATTTGTGAGAGACCTGACAGCGACCCCACCACCACTAGAACCGGCAGAAGGCGATTTTCAAGATACGAGCCCTCTACAATAGGCAACGACTGTCCTCCTTCCGTTTGGGAACAAAATCATCTCAACTCAGTCCCTTTGTTTCAAAGCAAATCAAAATTCAAGCTTCAAAGAGGTTTCTTTCAACCTTCAAGAATTTGTATTGCAAAGGCACTTGCCTATTGGCCTAGTTGCTCCCTTTTTGTCCATTGTAACAATAGTTGTCTTGTTGAAATTGACTTGCTAGTTGTTCATGCCAGGGTTACAAGCGTAGTTTGAAATGATCAAATATATTCAAACCATTTTTCTTATCTCAGCCTTGAAGATAAGACTATTTTTCTAGTGGTCAATAGTGATAAGATATTCATTTTGAATCGTAGCCCAATAAAAAGATCTAATAGAGAATCAATTATAATTGATTATGTATGAAGGAATAAAAGATAGTTATATAAAAACAACGATAGTAAAAACACTTTACTTTGAAATTATAAGAATTCATCTATGTAATAGTTTTAATTTTAACCAATAATACACTTTTCATTTATCTAAATTTTGAATTTCTATCACATACACTTCGAGTTCTAAAATGCTAATGATGTATTTTGCAAATTAAGTGATTTTAGAGATGTTTAGTGGAAAAGTGCTCACCACTTTTAAACTATTTAACCGTGTTATTTTTTTCAATATTTTGTCTAATTATTGTACTTTATTGTCGTATGTCATGTACTTGTCATCAATCATAATAAATAATCCATGCATAATGAAAAAGCTTACGCCAAAGTTAGTAAAGAAGCACTGACATTTTATTTTTTTGAAAGAAAAAAAAAGCACTAATATTGAGCTTGAGGAATTTGTTCGTTAAGTTTGTTCTGTTTTTACATCATCATACTTATAATAAATTAAAGATGGTGTGCAGAAGCATGCACACTGCTAATTTAATACATAATCACGCAAAGTTTAATATTTGCTAACTCTTATGCTAAATGTTAGCTACTAATTATTATATTTCTTGGCTTATAAAAGAAAATACATAACACAAAGTTCTCCCTACAAAAAAAGTATATAAATGACCTTAGCAAATTCACTGGTTTGTGCTTGCAGCATTATAAAAATATTGATAAACTTAACACAAATATGTTAGAGCTGTCTCACTCTTTTGAAAAGTTCCGTATAAGAATTTAAAGTTAAATTCAGTTAAATCGTGAGTTTTTTAAGAAGTTTTATTTAACTGTGAAATATTTTTAAGGAGATCTTTTTTATTATAATTTAATAAATAAAAATATAAAATCTTATACTATAGATCGTCTTGCACACTTTCAAAAACATTTCTAAAATATATATTTATTAGTAATAATTCATATTTTATTATATTACTTTCTTAAGTCCTAAGTTTGTTAGAGGGTATTTTAGTATTTTATCTTATTCTAGTAACCCTAGTTTTAGCCTATAAATAGGGTGACAATCATTGTAACTCTTAATCCTGTTTTCTTCTGCCGTCATTCTCTTTAATAGAATATTTCCCTATTTTCATCATTTATTCTATCTTTGCACCAACAATTGGTATCTAGAGCTCCGGTTCAGATTCATTGGGAAACACGGGAAACACGAGTGAACGTGAGGTCTTGTGTGTTTGATTTTGATTCTTAGATTCGTGTTGAATCTTGAACAAAATCTGATCAGAATTTTATTCTGTGGGTTGGGAAACACTGTGTGAGAAATCTGAGTGTATTGTGCAAAGTAGAAGATGAACGGAAACGGCAACATGAACACCAAACTTCCAATATTTGATGGTAAAAACTGGAATCGTTGGATGATCCAAATGCGTGTACTATTTGGTGCTCAAGATGTTCTAGATCTTGTCACTGATGGTTATGTTCCAGTAGCAGCAGATGCAACCGATGAACAGAAAAACGCGCAGAAGGAAGTAAGGAAGAAGGATCAGAAAGCATTGTTCTTCATTCATCAATGTGTGGATGTAAACGTGTTTGAGAAGATTGCAGACTCTACAACAGCAAAGGCTGCATGGGACACTCTGGTGAGATGTTATGGTGGTGACGCATCAGTGAAGAAGGTGAAGCTTCAGTCCTTGAGAAAGCAATATGAGAATCTCAACATGAAGAATAATGAGAAAGTTTCTGAATACATCTCCAGAGTGATTCTGATCACTAATGAGATGAAGGCATGTGGAGAAACTCTTTCTGAAGAAACAATCATGGAGAAAGTATTGAGATCCCTTACTCCTCAATTTGATTACATTGTGGTAGCAATAGAACATTCCAAAGATCTGAGCACAATGAGAATTGAAGAGCTGCAGAGCAGTTTAGAAGCGCAAGAGTTGCGTTTGACTGAGAGAACTTCTGAAAGGGAAGTAGAGCAGCAGGCTCTGAAAGCAATTTCTGATAGGAGGTATCAGAAGCAGTCAGAAGCCAAGAGAAGATCTGATGGTGGTCAGAAGTCAGAAACCTCAACCTCTGATAGACAAAAGAATGCTCAGAAGGGAAAAGAGAAGTATGACAAGAAGAAGATCCAATGTTACTGTTGTAAGAAGTTTGGTCACTTTGCTAGAGATTGTTGGTCAAACAAGGAGAAGAAATCAGAAGAAGCAAATATAGCCAGAAGTTCTGATGACGAATCTGTGCTATTGATGGCCTCTGAATCTGATGATCTGACAGACTGGTGGTATATGGACACTGGCTGTTCAAATCATCTTACTGGAAACAAGAAATGGCTGGTTGACTTTGACTCTGAAAAAAGAACAAAGATCAGATGTGCTGATGACAAATATCTTAATGCAGAAGGTATGGGAAATGTCAGAGTGACTCTGAACAATGGAAAAATAGCATTGATTCAGAATGTGTGGTATGTACCTGGCATCAGAAGCAATCTGATGAGTGTGGGACAATTAATTGAGAAAGGTTTCTCAGTTACCATGAAGGACAATCTTCTGAAGCTGTATGACTGTAATCAGAAGTTGATTATGGAGTCAGAACAGGGAAGGAATAGAACATTCAAGGTGAATGTCAGAACTGCAGACTCAGAGTGTCTTAGTGCAACAAGTACTGAGAAGGAGAGTGAGCTGTGGCACAGAAGATTTGGTCATTTGAATTTCAGAAGCTTACAACATCTGAATTCAAAGAAATTGGTACATGGAATTCCTGCAATTAAGAAGCCTGAAAAGTCATGCAAAGTTTGCATGGAAGGAAAACAACCAAGATTGCCATTTGCATCAGAAGTTGCTCCAAGAGCAAAACATGCCTTGGGAGTTGTACACTCTGATGTGTGTGGTCCATTTCCAGTAGCATCAATTGGAGGGAACAAATACTTTGTGTTGTTTGTTGATGAATTCACAAGAATGACATGGGTATCCCTTATTAAGTTCAAACACGAGGTGTTTGATGAATTCAAGAAGTTCAGAATGAAGGCTGAGAATCAGAGTGGTCAGAAGTTGAAGATTCTTAGAACTGATGGTGGAGGTGAGTATAACTCCAAAGAGTTCCAGAAGTTCTGTGAGGAGAATGGAATTGAGCATGAGGTTACTGCTCCTTATACCCCTCAACACAATGGTCTTGCTGAAAGAAGAAATCGTACTTTGCTTGATATGGTGAGAAGCATGCTAAAGGAGAAGAAGCTTCCTCAGAAGCTCTGGGGAGAAGCTGTTGCCACTGCAACGTATGTACTCAATAGATGTCCTACGAAGAAGTTGAAGGAAATAGTTCCTATGCAGAAGTGGACTGGAGACAAGCAAAGTGTTAGTCATCTGAAGGTATTTGGTTCTGTTTGCTATAAACATGTTCCAGAAGCCAGAAGACAGAAGCTGGATGATAGAAGCAAAGTGATGATTCTGATAGGGTACCACAGTACAGGTGCATACAAGCTCTATTGTCCAGAAACCAATAAAATTGAATTCAGCAGAGATGTGATTGTGAAGGAATCAGAAGTTTGGAATTGGGATAAGTCTCAATCTGATTCTGATGTTAGAACCTCTGAAGAAAGGCCAGAGTTAAGAATTTCTGAAGTTGAAGTAAACCCTGATATTGACTCTGACTCTGATACTGATTCAAACTCTGAAGAAGACTCAGAAGATGAAGGTGACCCAGATGACCCAGACTCTGATGATTCAGACTCTGATGGCAATCCAGATCTTGGTGGCAATTCATACTCTGGAAATATGCCAGACTCTGAAGATGGTCAAAGCTCTGGAGGTCAATCATCTGAAGCTAGAAACTCTGAAGCTCAAGACTCTGAACAAGTTCAGAGACCACAAAGAATCAGAAGCGTTCCCAGAAGATTTGCAGAATTTGACATGCTGCAAGACACTGAAGTAGACTCTGAAGGAGAAGTTATTCAGTGTGCCATGTTAGTAGACTCTGAACCTATAAGTACAGAGGAGGCTCTTAAGCAGAAGCTCTGGCTGAAGGCCATGAAAGAAGAACTTGATGCTATAGAGAGAAACAAGACTTGGAAGCTGACAGAACTTCCAAAAGACAAGAAAGCCATCAGCGTCAGATGGGTTTTCAAGCAGAAGTTAAAGCCAGATGGCTCAATTGGCAAACATAAAGCAAGGTTGGTAGCCAGAGGATTTCTACAGAAACCTGGGCTGGATTATTCTGAAGTGTTTGCACCTGTAGCAAGACATGAAACAATCAGAATGGTGATTGCAATAGCTGCTAACAGGAATTGGCCTCTGATGCATTTAGATGTAAAATCTGCATTTCTGAATGGTCCATTAGAAGAAGAAGTTTACGTGTCACAACCTCCTAGATTTGTGAAAAAGAATCAGGAAGGGATGGTGTACAGATTATACAAAGCTCTATATGGATTGAAACAAGCGCCCAGAGCTTGGAATCAGAAGATTGATTCATTTTTCAAGAAGCAAGGCTTTCAAAAATGTGAGATGGAGTACGGTGTCTATGTTCAGCATACTCCTGAAGGCAATATGACTCTGGTATGTTTATATGTTGATGATATACTGCTGACTGGAAGTTCTGAACAGGAGATAGCCAAGTTCAAGAAGGTTCTAATGAATGAATTTGAAATGACTGATCTAGGCAAAATGACATACTTTCTAGGGATGGAGTTCAGATATTCTGAGAAAGGTATCATTTTGCATCAGCTCAAGTATGAATTAGAACTTCTGAAGAGATTTGATCTGAAGAATTGTAAGATGGCTGTCACACCTTCTGATACAAATCAGAAACTGGATTCAGACTCTGAAGGAAAGGATGTGGATGCTACAACCTTCAAACAGTTGGTTGGTTCTCTGAGGTATCTGTGCAATACCAGACCTGATATTTGCTACTCAGTTGGGATGGTTAGTAGGTTCATGAGTAAACCTAAGTGGTCCCATTACCAAGCTGCTGTCAGGATTCTGAGGTATATCAAAGGAACTCTGAAGTATGGAGTGTTATTTCCCTCTGGAGGAAATAATGAGTCAGAACTTCTGAGTTATTCAGACTCTGATTGGTGTGGAGACAGAGTTGACAGAAGAAGTACATCTGGGTACTTGTTCAAATTTCTGGGAGGTTCCATTTCTTGGTGTTCCAAGAAGCAACCTGTTGTGGCGTTGTCAACCTGTGAAGCTGAATACATTGCAGGTGCTGTTACTGCATGCCAAGCTGTGTGGATTCTGAATCTGTTGCAGGATCTGAAGATTAAAGTAGACAAACCTCTGAAGTTGATGATTGACAACAAGTCTGCAATCAATCTTGCCAGAAACCCAGTGTTGCATGGGAGAAGCAAGCATATTGAGACCAAGTATCATTTTCTGAGACATCAAGTTCAGAGTGGAGTGTTAGAAGTTGTACACTGCAGCACTCAGAAGCAGTTGGCAGATGTTCTGACGAAAGCTATCAAGACTGATCAATTTCTCAGATTAAGGGATGGAATTGGTGTTACAAGTTTTGATGGAATATGAATTAAGGGATGGTATTAGTAATAATTCATATTTTATTATATTACTTTCTTAAGTCCTAAGTTTGTTAGAGGGTATTTTAGTATTTTATCTTATTCTAGTAACCCTAGTTTTAGCCTATAAATAGGGTGACAATCATTGTAACTCTTAATCCTGTTTTCTTCTGCCGTCATTCTCTTTAATAGAATATTTCCCTATTTTCATCATTTATTCTATCTTTGCACCAACAATATTTACAAAGACAATGTGGTGCATGTTCTTGATCTGGCATGCCAGTGTTAAGTTGTCTTGAAGTGTTTAATTTAAATTCTACATGATTACAACTTAAAATATTAAGTCAAATTGATCTTAGATGAGTCACTTTTCTGTCATGTTCCAATAGTACATATGTTAGAGCCAAGTAATATGGGCCTAAGCTATATGTCTTAAAAAATTTATATTCATATAATTACTCATATTTAGTATAAAAAAGAAAAATTAATGAAAAAAATTAAAGAGAAAAACTAAAATCTCTCTAAAATAATTTTGACAAGATGAACCGTCAACAAACTTTGTCACTAATACTATTTTTTTCTAAAAGTAATTATTTAACTTGCAGTCATTTTTCTTAATATATTTCAACAAAACAAAATTAGATGGATTTCATCATGATAGTGTTGTATTTTTTAAAACTTAAATCAACAAAGATTTTTTATATTTTTATTCTCAACGGAAAGTTGTTTTTTTTTTTTCTATTTAAATTTAGGATTAATTGTAGTTTTGATATTTTTATTTTAACTTACTCACGGACTAATTTTTTAATTTTAAACAATCTCGTACATTTGTGCATTTAACTTGATGATGTATCTATTTTAATAATTTCTCCCTTGTGAAACATAATAAATTATTTTATAATATTTTTTGAATAAATAAACCATTATATAAGTTTTTTTCTTGGAACTAGACATGTTATTAATAACTAATATGTCATTAAGAAAATGAACACAACTTCAAATATTTTGAGTACATTATAAATGTGAACAGAGGAGAAAACAATTTGAATTTAAAATTGATGGATTAGTGATCTTACCTTTAAAATCAAAATAAGTAAGTGGCCGTCAGCACGCTAGTGTACTTGAACGATCGACGAAGAAAGGAGGGTGTACATATAGATATTTTGATGCTTAAGTTAGTTCGGGTGAAGAGATAGACAAGAAAGAGTGAAAAATAGAATACCCGACCCTCCTGCAAAGGAGGGTTTATATAGTGAGCCCCCAGTGCTTGGTCAATGATCTCCGTTATGGGTTGAGTGTTTAGGCGCACAACGGATGACTACCAAGACTTCCACGTGAAAGTAGGGATGAGCAGCTTGTGCTCATCGTTCGGGGTCAAATGCTTCGCATTCTCCGAATAATGGGTGGACTTGCCCGTTACGAAGGGCATAATGGTTATACGAGGTGTGTGGGTCAAGTTGGTGACGTGTCCTCGGGTGAGGAGCACGTGGGAAATATGTTCTTTACTGGCCCTAGCGGGTTAGGCCAGCACTCTGGGTCGTCTTCAACATAGAACTGGATTGGGTTGTGCTCGATGTTGGGTTAGCCATAGGCCCAATTCAGAACAAGAGCACCCCAAGTCGTTGCCCTCAGACATGTGGTCAATGACTTAGAGCCAGTTCACGTGTCAAGGAGGAGTAAGAGACTCTTCACGAGGAGAACCTTCATCTAAGCTCTCGATTGTGAGCTCGCGCACTGTCGTGGATACTGTTCGAGAACTCACGCCCCGGGTGCAACGCTTTGCTCGTAACTTGTTGAATTTTTCTTCCGAGGAGGATGCGTCGTGCAGGGTCTGCGGTTGAGGACTTAACCTGCGCTCGCGTTGAGTGTAAGATTTCTGCTCGCGAGTTGTCATGTTGCTCGTAAATTTGCTTCAAATTTTTCGCCGAGGCTATGCTCGCGAATGAATGCGAAATTTCGTCGTCTGTGTTCGACTAGGGGTGCTCGCCCTCTTGGACTTCGGGAGGTTGATGGGACTTGAAGAGACAAACATTTCATCTCCTCGACCCATGTGTTAGAGTCATTAAATGTGTAATGATGGCTTATGAGTAGGAGTACTTATGAGTTGGGCGGTGACACTTTTACCTATGCCACAAAGATGGCTTATAAATAGGCAGAAGTGGAGGGTCATTTGCTCATTCTCGTATTCACTCTTCCATCTACTTTCCTTCGAGCTTCAGAATGTTTTCCCCGTCGTTGTTGCTGCCACCATCACCAACCTTTGATCACTCTTCAAATCAAGTAAGTCTCTCTGTCTAATCTTCAGAGCAATGTTAGCTTGTTTTAGAATGTAGGTTGTTTTTAGAATGCATGATTTTTCTCTATGTTGTGTTCTGACGGGTGTTGGTGTTTGGTGGTGGTTTGACCATTTCCAAACACCGGCGGTAGGAGAGTTTTATGCTAGAACAACTTGGTTTTGAGTAGAGAACTACTCTGGTGCCACTGTTAAGGCAGTGAATAGGACTTACACCGATGGAGCTTATGAATTTTCCGATGAAGCTCTGTGTCGAGGAGGCTCTTCCTTGCGAAGCTCATGAGTTTATGATGAAGCTTCATGTCGATGAGGCTCTTCCTCGTGAAGTTCATGATTTTTGTGATGAATATTCGTGTATTTTCTGAAGAATCCTCATGTCGAGGAGGATTTTCCTCGTGAAGTTCATGATTTTATGATGAACATTCATGTATTTTTTTATGAATCCTCGCGTTGAGGAGGATTTTCCTCGTGATTTGGTTGATGGGACGATTGAGACCTCTGACGAGGAGAAGATCCTCGCGATTCCCCTTGCTTGTTGTTGAATAAGGGCTTTGGTCAAGGGCAGGGTCTTCATGCCTCTCTTCACCCTTTCACTTGATTTGTAGTGGAAGGGTGGAATTGATTTGACCGTCGAATTCACTATTGTCATCTGCATTTCAGGTTTCTATGGCTCGAATCGTTGAGGGTTTTCAACTGGTTGACACCATCATCGATCCCTAATTGTCTTAGGTCGGGCCGGATCCCCGAGGGATAGCCTCGCGCTTTGCTGACTTTCTGGGAAACATGTTCACAATCGTCGAGGAAGGCGCATGGGTTTCGGGGGCTTCAGAGAACTGGGAAATTTATAAGACTGAACGGGAGAAGCGGATCTACTCGCCTTTCTCGGGGAAACGTTTCGCCATGTATGAGTACGCCTTTAAGGAGTTGGGACTCCGCCTGCCGTTCAACGGTCTTCAAGTAGGTATTTTTGATAAGCTAGAACTAGTGCCCTCTCAAATATGCTCGAACTCGATCTCTTTTATTCGGGCCTTTGGGATTATATGTCGGTATCTCGAGATCAGTGCCACCATCCCCCTGTTCTTTCGCTGCTTCCATCTTCAACGACAGACTTTGCATGGGAAGCATAATTGGGAATCCCTTAAATAGACGAAGAAGCTGTTTAAGACGTTCATAGACTCTGTTCATACCTTCAAGGACAAGTATTATGCGGTCTAGCCCGAGTAGCTAGCGGCCATTGTGTTGCACCCCAAAATTTGACCAACCTCTTTTCTTAATCTTTGGCTTATTTTTCATTGCATTTTAGCATTTTAGCATTTTCATAGCATATTTCTTACATGGGATCAAGTGTTTGTATGTGTCCTATCCAGGAGGAGAGCCTTATTGACCACAAGCTCAAGCAGAGGCATTGGTAGAGGTTGTTATGTGGTTGTCATCATCATGAAGTTATTAGAGCTCCTAGAGAGGAGGGGTGTGCCATAGCATTATCAAAGAACCATCAGAAGGTTGTCAAGGGGTCCATGGGGTTTTATTGTTGATGTAAACATGAGTTAGAAGTTTGTTGAGTGCCTCAGAGGTCATTATGAAGTTGGAATAGTCACTCAGTTCATCTGAACAATGCCTAGGCAAAAAGGGTGAAATTAGGGTTTCATTTTTAATCAGGATAAACTTGTTTTTTGGAGCAAAACTTGTTTCCATAGTCTTCCATATGCCCTAAGGTGTTTCGGGATGGGATATTGATCATCAATTTTAATCAGAAGGGCTTCAATTGATCAGTCAATTGAAAATCAAGAGATTTGGGGAAAAAGTCAATTGTGCAGTGAAAAAGTCAATTCCTGACATCTTGAGGTCAAGATCATGATCCTTAAGTTCAATATGACCAACGGATGGAATTTGATCAAGAAAAGTCAAGGGAATCATGAAAAATCAAGAGTTGTTGAAAGTTGCCATTTTGGGAAATTAGGGTTTTAGAACTTTCTATTTATGGAAAGTTTTATGGTTGAAGCAGCCATCTTCAAGGTCATTTGTTTTCATGACCAAGGTTTCAAATGGACTTGGCTCAAACATCAAAGTTGTTCCTTGTATTTCAAGCTTTCTTTTGAGTATCAATTCATAATCATATGATACTTGGAGCTCAAGTTATGATCAATCAAAGTTGAGGATTTCAATGATTTCAACATTGGCAAGTTCAGGCAGATTTTTGGACTCACTTTGCAAGCCAATTTTCAGTACTTTCTTGATGTCAAATGAAACTTTATCCCAAATGAAAGTTATAGATCATTTTCCAAGCTTTCCAAAAAGTCCAAGAAGTCCTCAATATGATATGTGAAGCTCAAGGTATGGATGTGCAAAGTTGAGAAAAAATAAGCCAAAATCCATACTTAGAATTTTTTCTAAGTTATTTGTAGGCAGCTTGCTTGGCATGCTTTTCAACCTCAAATTTCATGTTCTTCCAATGATCAAATGGAACTTCCACCAACATGAAATTTGTTCTACTCCATGCCCTCTTTCATTTTAGCACAAGATCTAAACAAATGGAGTTGTGTGCACAAAGTTATATTGCCCCAAAGTTGGTGTTTTAAACATGTTTTCCATGCATGTATTACAAGTCTTTTGGGCAGGTTTTGCATTTCATATGTGTTGCACACTCATGTCCCATTTTCATGCACATGGGATGATGTTTTAAAGCCCACCAAACTTTGCCAAAAACAACCAAACACCCAATGTACCTCTTTGCCCCATTTTTGAATCTTTTGCCAAAACAAGGAAAAGACAAGCAGCTGCTCTTGTTCTGTTTCCTGCAGCCCAACTATTCTGCTCTCTTCACTCACAAGAAACTTAGAAGAATACAAGGATGCAAGTTGGCTAGTGTACCATCTCCATCACACACCCTTGATTCAAAATTCATGAAAAAATGCAAATCTGTACCATTGATCTTTCACCATGGTGAAACTCCTCCATCACATAACGTAAAGTCCATTAGAAATGTTAGATAGAAATAATTTGAACCATTATCCCTTGTGTTATACCAGCGTTACCTTACACACACTCTTTAATGGTTCTTCGCCTATATCCCTCGCCTAACACTATTTATGGCCATGTGTTTTTCCTGTTTTCATGAAATTTTCATGAGAGAAACTCTAACTCTCACTTTAAGACGATACTATATCAAAATTCATATAAGTGAAGTTCATTTTGTATCTATTTCTTAAGATACATATCCTCGATATAGAACTTCATTAAGAGTTTAAAAAAACTCAACCCTCAATGTGTAATAGTCAACATTGTCACAAAATATTGCATAAAATCCAAATCAACGACTTGTTGTTACCCATTGAATCTTAGGTTAAGGTTTATTAACTTCAAATCAGGTTGCTACCATTGTCAGAACCCTTATTCAAAGAGTTTTAATCTCATACCTCTTGAGATAGTCTTTACTAAGTCTCTGGCTAGTGGATTAGTAAACAGATAAGCTAAATTGTATCTTGTTTGTATATATGTCAGTGAAATAATCTCATCTTTAATTAATTTTCTCACAAAATAATGTCTAAGACCTATGTGCCTAGACTTTCCATTGTATACTTCAGTAAATGATCATGCTAGGGTGGCTTGGCTATCACAATATATCAACACTTTGAAACATTTTCTTTAGCCAATGGAACTTTCAACAGAAGGTCCCTCAACCATTCTTTTTCTTGACCAATGGAAGCAAGAGCCATAAACTAATTCCCTGGTCGAAAGAGTAATGCATGTTTGTTTCTTGCTCTTCCATGAAATTGCACATCAAACTAATGTAAATATCCACCTAGTTGTAGAATTATGATCTCCCGCACTCAATATCCAACTCAAATCGCTATATCCTTCTAGTATGGAAAGAAATATACCATAATGAAGGCCAAGATATTTAGTCTTTAAAAGGTAACCTAAAATCCTAGTTATGGCCTTCCAATGTTCACCATTTGGATTTCTAGTAAAGCTACTCATCTTACTAACTGCAAATGTTATGTCAGATCTGGTGCATTGCATTAAATACATTAGACATTCAATTTCACTTGCATATTCCAATTGGGCTAAAATTCTTCCATCGTTCTTTTGAAGTTTGGCACAATGACCAAATGGAGTGTGTTAGAACACAGATTGGTTCTTAATAATATCTCTTTGTTTTGATGATAACTATTAGGAAATTTTATATTTAAGAATTATACACTCTAAAATTTGTTTGAGAATTTTACTGCAGATTGAAATGAAATTAACTCTCTAGAAGCAAATCTGAATTGTATACAAGAAGTTATCTTGACTCTGAAGCGCCAGATGCATTCATTAGAAGATTCTGATTGCTGTTTACAGAAGATCCTGAGCGTAGTCTCCAAAAGGATCTGAAGCAAGAAGCTCCAGAAGATTCTGAAGCAGAAGCATCTGAAGCTAGTCAGAAGCATCTGAAGCTAAGAAGAATATTGTATGAAGAGTTTCTCAAAGCATAGTTTCTACAGAAGTTTCTGAAAGTACTAAAGCTGCCAAGTACTGAAGTTCTGTGACAAATATGCTCTGATGATCAACACGCTGAAAGCACACATGCTGCAGAAGACTCTGATACAACAAAGTTCTGTACATCATTAGAAGACTCTGACTCAATCAGATTCTGATGAACTTGCTGAAAACTGAAGAAGAAATATTCAAAGAATATATCCGTTGGAGTAAATCAAACGTCTCTTTCCTCATTTGTGCTAGACACAAGAACACAGACAAAAAGGATTTTTCTGTGCTTTCTACTTCTAGGAAAGGTCACTTGATGTGAAGACAAAAAGGCTCAGACCTTTTTGGGACTCTCTTCTCAACGCTCAACTTCCTTGGATCAGCTGCCTATAAAAGGAAGACTCCACCTAATTCCTCAGTTACACAATTTGCTGAAAAGAAATCATTTTATTCAAAGCTCTCATTCTTTCATATTCTTCTTAGAATTATTTGTACTTAAACTTAAGAGATAAATCACTATTGTGATAAAAGCTTTTTAGAAGCATTCATACTCTTGTATTTGATTTACATTGATTGTAAAGATTTTCCTTAAGAGGATTCAGTTGGAATCAGTAGCTCTTGAGAAGACTAAGAACAGTTGTTCTTAGGTGTTACTATTGTAATCTGTTTGATTAAATAGTGGATTAAGTCCTTGTTGAGAAAGGCAAATCACTCTAGGAAGGGTGGACTGGAGTAGTTGAGTTCAACGAACCAGGATAAAAATAATTGTGTTTTTATTTCTAAGTTTTAATCTTTCATACTTATTCAACCCCCCTTCTAAGTATTACCTCACCTTCAGTTGGCATCAGAGCTCCGGTTCTGTGTGTGCTATCACTTAACAGTGTTAGTAAAGATCTAGAGAGAAATACTTTGATATATATATTTATTTGTTACAATGGCTGATAATACAATATCCAATATTAACAATAAATATGAAGAAATGGACAGGATCAGCACCAAACCCCCTATGTTTGATGGGGAGAAATTTGATTACTGGAAAGACAGAATTGAGAGTTTTTTCCTAGGATATGATGTTGATCTATGGGATCTAGTCATAGATGGATATGTCCATACCACAGATGGGAATGGCAAAAAGATAGATAGAAAATCTATGACAGATGCTCAGAAGAAAGATTTTAGAAATCATCACAAAGCTAGGACTATATTATTGAATGCAATTTCACATACTGAGTATGAAAAAATTACAAACAGGGAAACTGCTTTTGATATGTTTGAATCCCTAAAAATGATTCATGAGGGAAATTCTCAAGTTAAGGAGACAAAAACTCTGGCTCTGATCCAGAAGTATGAGGCTTTCAAGATGGAAGACTCTGAATCTGTTGAAGCCATATTCTCCAGATTTCAGATCCTCACAGCTGGGCTGAAAGTTCTGGACAAGGGATACTCTACATCTGATCACGTAAAGAAAATCATCAGAAGTCTGCCTACCAGATGGAGACCAATGGTGACTGCCTTGAAGATGGCTAAAGATCTGAACAAGATCTCTCTAGAAGAACTCATCAGCTCACTGAGGAGCCATGAAATTGAGCTTGAGGAAGATGAACCTCAGAAGAAAGAAAAAGTTAAATCTGTTGCCTTAAAATCTAACAAAACTGCTAAAGCTTTGCAGGTTATTCAAGAAAGCTCTGAAGAATCTTCTTCTGAAGAAGAAGATGAATTATCTATGTTGTCCAGAAGGATCAACAGACTCTGGAAGCACAAGGGAAAGAAGTTCAACAACTTCAGAAGATCTGATAATAGAAAGGAATCTTCTGGGCACAGAAGATCTGGCAAGAAAGAAGTTGTGTGCTATGAGTGCAAAGAACCTGGGCATTACAAGAATGATTACCCCAAACTTCAAAAAGAAAAACCCAAGAAGAAGTTTAACAAAAAGAAGAAGGTTCTGATGGCAACATGAGATGACTCAAATGAATCTGAATCATCTTCTGAATCAGAAGAAGAATGTGTTAATGTTGCACTGATGGCCAGCACAGAGGATCAAGAGGAATGTACCTCAGGATATGAATCAGATTCTGAATCTGATGATGACGCAGAAGAGGTAATGGCTAAACTTACCAAAGAAGAACTTATAAAAGTTTTAACAGAATTTCTTAAAAGTTATATTAATATCAAACTCAAATACAAGAAGCTGAAAAGCAATCTTGAATCTGAGATTGATCTTCTGAAAACAGAACTTGTTGAGCAAAAAGAAATCAATCTGAAAATCAAAAATGACTTTGAAATAACTCAACAAGAATCTGAATCTGAGACTAAGTCATGTGAAAACATTTTAGAAAAATATGACTCTAGCTTTCAGAGATTTCTTACTAAGAGCATAGACAGAAGCAAGATGGCTTCTATGATCTATGGTGTTAGTGGAAACAACAGAAGAGGTATTGGATATGAATCTTCATCTGGAAGCAATCCAAAATCTGTTGATAAACTTTTCATCAAGAAGACACCTCTGTATTCTCAATTTAAATTTGGTCACTTAAATGACATTAAACACACAAGCTCTGAGAAGAATACTTATGTGTTTAAACCCAAGGCAAGTCAGAATAAACATTATGTTGAAAAACAGAAGTTTAGACAAACCTACAAACCAACTAACCCCAAAGGACCCAAGAAGATCTGGGTACCTAAAAACAAAATAATTCCTGTTGCAGATGTTCTTAGCAGTAAGGTCAGGACGCCAATCATGGTACCTGGACTCTGGATGCTCACGACACATGACAGGAGAAAAGTCTATGTTCCAAAGCCTGGAACTTAGATCTGGAGGTGACGTGAAGTTTGGAGGGAACCAGAAGGGCAAGACCATTGGATCTGGCACTATTGGAAATGGTAAACTTCCCTCTATTACTAATATTTTACTTGTTGAAGGGTTAAAGCATAACTTATTGTCCATAAGTCAATTAAGTGACAATGGTTATGATATTACCTTTAATCAAAAATGTTATAAAGCTATTAGTCAAAAGGATGGCTCTATCCTATTTAGTGGTAAGAGGAAAAACAACATTTATAAAATAAATCTTTCAGAACTTAAAGTTCAAAATGTTAAATGCCTCTTGTCTATTAATGAAGAGCAATGGGTCTGGCACAGAAGATTGGGCCATATTAATATGAGACGTATATCTCAGATTAATAAACTTAATCTTGTCAGAGGACTCCCTAATCTGAAGTTCACTTCAGATGCTCATTGTGAAGAATGCCAGAAAGGGAAGTTTTCAAAAACATCTTTCAAATCAAAAAATGTTGTTTCTACTTCTAAACCACTAGAATTACTTCATATTGATCTGTTTGGACCAGTGAAAACTGCATCCATCAGAGGCAAGAAGTATGGATTAGTCAGTGTTGATGACTTTAGTAGATGGACATGGGTAAAGTTCTTAAAACACAAGGATGAGTCACATTCTGTGTTCTTTGACTTCTGCAAGCAAGTCCAGAATGAAAAGAATTTCAAAATTATAAAAGTCAGAAGTGATCATGATGGTGAATTTGAAAATAAATATTTTGAAAAATATTTTTCTGAAAATGGCATTTCTCATGATTTTTCCTGTCCTAGAACTCCACAACAGAATGGGGTTGTAGAGAGGAAAAACAGAACTTTGCAAGAAATGGCCAGAACCATGATCAATGAGACAAATCTGGCAAAACATTTTTGGGCAGAAGCAATCAACACAGCTTGTTACATTCAGAACAGAGTGTCTGTTAGACCTCTTCTGAAGAAGACTCCCTATGAACTGTGGAAGAATAAAAAGCCCAACATTTCATATTTTCATCCTTTTGGATGTATTTGCTATATGTTAAACACTAAGGAAAATCTGAGCAAGTTTGATTCCAAAGCACAGAAGTGTTTCATGCTTGGATATTCTGAACGCTCTAAAGGCTACAGAGTATACAACACTGAGACACAGATTGTGGAAGAATCCATTCATGTCAGATTTGATGATAAGCTTGGCTCTGAAAAGCCAAAGCAGTTTGATAACTCTGCAGATAGGGAAGTAGTCTTTATTGACTCTGAAGTTCCAGAAGCAGACAAAATTCAAGTGAAGGAACCAGAAGCAACTCTAGATGCTACTCCTTTAACTTCTCAGATGAATAATCTAAACATTTCTGAAGAGTCAACCATTAGAGGATCATCATCCATAATTAAAGCTTCTCATCCAGAGGATGTCATTATTGGAAAGAAGGATGATCCCATCAGAACAAGATCCTTTCTAAGATCATCTGAAGCATCACTATTTGGACTAGTGTCAGAAATTGAACCATCTTCTGTAGATGAAGCTCTGCAAGACAATGATTGGATTATTTCCATGCAAGAAGAGCTAAATCAATTCAGCAGAAATGATGTATGGGATCTAGTTCAGAGACCTCAAGGATTCAATATAATTGGTACAAAATGGGTCTTCAAAAATAAGCTAAATGAGAAAGGAGAAGTTGATAGGAATAAGGCAAGGCTGGTTGCTCAAGGGTACAGTCAGCAAGAAGGTATTGATTACACTGAGACATATGCTCTAGTGGCAAGGTTAGAATCTATACGCCTTCTTATTTCCTTTGCTGCACAAAATAACATCACTCTGTATCAGATGGATGTTAAAAGTGCCTTTCTTAATGGTATTATAGAAGAAGAAGTTTATGTCCACCAACCTCCTGGTTTTGAAAATGAAAAATTTCCAGATCATGTTTTCAAATTAAAGAAATCTCTATATGGTTTAAAACAAGCTCCCAGAGCTTGGTATGAGAGATTGAGCAATTTTCTTCTGGAGAAGAATTTCATCAGAGGCAAAGTGGATACAACACTCTTTTGTAAATCAATTAAGAAAGATCTTCTAATTTGCCAAATTTATGTAGATGATATTATTTTTGGATCAACAAATATTATGCTTGGAAAGGAGTTTGCTACATGTATGCAGGCAGAATTTGAAATGAGCATGATGGGAGAACTCAGATTCTTTCTAGGAATCCAAATTAATCAAACTCCAGAGTGCACCTACATACATCAGACAAAATATGTTAAAGAACTTCTGAAGAAATTTAACATGTCTGACAGCAAGCTGGCAAAGACTCCAATGCATCCTACTAGCTCACTTGGCAAGGAAGAGGTAAGTAAGAAAGTAGACCAGAAGCTCTACAGAGGTATGATTGGCTCTCTTCTTTACCTTACTGCTTCTAGACCTGACATATTGTTCAGTGTTTGCTTGTGTGCTAGATTCCAATCAGATCCTAGAGAATCACACTTGACAGCTGTCAAGAGGATTCTAAGGTATCTGAAAGGTACTTCTAATGTGGGTTTGTGTTACAGAAAATCTGATGATTTCAAATTAGTTGGATTCTGTGATGCTGACTACGCTGGAGACAGAGTGGAAAGAAAAAGTACTTCTGGAAGTTGTCAATTTCTAGGAAGAAATCTAATCTCCTGGTACAGCAAGAAGCAACCCACAATTGCACTTTCAACGACAGAGGCTGAATACATTGTTGCTGTTGGATGTAGCACGCAGATGCTCTGGATGAAGAGTCAACTAGAAGATTATCAAATTTTTGAAAGTAACATTTCTATCTTTTGTGATAATACTTCTGCTATATGTTTGTCCAAGAATCCCATTTTACATTCTAAGGCAAAACATATAGAAATTAAGCATCATTTCATCAGAGACTATGTTCAGAAGGGAATCATAAATTTAGCCTTTGTTGATACAGATCATCAATGGGCAGATATTTTTACAAAACCCCTTGTTGAAGATAGATTCAAATTTATTCTGAAAAATATTGGTATGGATTTTTGTCCAGAATGATATTTATCAGAAGCAAATTTTTACAGATGCAAAAATGCTTAATGCTCTGAAGTATTTCTTCTGATTGCTTATTTTATTCTGATCAATATTTCTTTTGTGAAACTCTGAACTAACAATCTTTAGAAGATCTGAACGTTGGCTAACGTTTCATTTATTAAGAGAATTCAGAACACATGCAAGCAAACACGTGTCACACCAAATCTGAAAAGGTGGCGTGTACATAACTGAAGAGACGTTTGAGGTGAAGTTTGAATAGTGAGAATCTTGATTTTCCCCCCAAATTGTCAGAAGCAATTAATGTTTTGAAATGATTATTATTCTCTTCATTTAATGCTTGTTAAAACGTGCATATTTCTGACTGTTGATTTGCCTAAGTGTTTTAGTATAAATACTTGACTTGTATTCACTTTCACACTTTTCACACTCTCAGAAATTACATGCGTTTTCATATCCTCTTTTCTCTGCATAAAAACCCTATACCTAAGCGTTTGATAAAGCATTCTTCAATGGCAACTTCATCTTCAACAGCTGCTCAATTCCAATCTTCTATGGTTGCTGTAACTTCAGGAAACATGGGTGTTGCTCCCTATTCTCCTCCCAAAAGAACTCTTCTAACGCCTGTTGATAAATTGGAAGTTCTATGTGAATCTATGGTTGAGTTTGATTCTCTGGCAGAAAATGGGTTTGAGTTTTGTTCCATCATTGGAGCTCAAGGATGGGTTAAGTATTTTGATAGGCTCTTTGGACCAGTTTACCCTCTCCTTGTGAAAGAATTCTGGATCCATGCATCCGTTTACCCCAAGTTCATCTTATCTTCTGTGCTGGGAAAAGAAATTATTATCACAAAAGATCTGATAAGAAAATTAATAGGTTATGAAGAAACAGATGGTGTTTCTCACTTGCCAGCTGGGCGTGTGGACATGGATGAGGTATATGAAGAAGTAATGACTGATGGTCAAGCTTCTAACAAATTCAAGGATCTGAAGCCTGACTACAAGATCTGGGCCAAGATCTTCATGGGATGCATCCACCACAGGAAGTCAACCAATTCTCCAGACTATGTCAATAATGAACAGCTCTATTTCATGTATTGCCTTAGTCAGAGCACTAAGGTAGATCTTCCATACATTCTTTTTATGCATCTGTGGAACCATATCAATGCATCTAGAGAATATGTGAAAGAGAAAGGACAGAAGATCAGAACTTGGATCCCCTTTGGAAGGTTGATCTCAGATCTTCTTACTGAGAATGGTTTGGTAACTACTCTGTACGCTGCTGGAGTTACAGAGGAATTAGAATTTATAATGGGAAAGCCTCTGAATGCTAAAAGTCTTCAGAGACTCAAAATTGTTGATGAACTCACAACAGCTCCCAAGAAGCTGAATGTGTCTGAATTGAATAAGAGGGTTCCTGTAGATGACTTTCGTTTATTCTTTGCTGAAGAGCCCAGACATATAGTGGTTATGTATATTGATGAATGCAAGAAGGAAGGAAAACCTATTCCTGCTAATGTGATTCAACTAGCTAGACAACCACTACCAGATGCAGGAGAAGAAGAAGCACAACTCTAGAGGAAAAGGACTCAGCCTGTAGAAGAATCTGAACCTGCTCAGAAGAAGGTCAAGATTGCTGAGAAGCCAAAGAAGCTCTTGAAGAGAAAAGAATCTAAAGAAGCTGCTTCTGTACCTACCAAGAGGATCAAAATAAAAGGTACTAAATCTTCTGTATCTTCTGCAAAACTTGTTATTAATGATTCTAATGTTAAGTCTGTTCCAAAACCACCTTCAACACAAACCACTTCTGTCACTGCTCCCATCTCCATATCACCACAAAAACAATCACCTATTCCAACTCAAACTACAACACAAACAATTCCAACACCAACAGTTTCTGTACCAAAATCCTCTCAACCTAAAATTCATATCAAACAGTTTGTTCCACGAACACAACCATCAGAACAACAACCATCAGAACAACTACCACAACAATCTGTTCAACAACAATCATCTGAACAACCAGAAAAACAAAAAGAATCTCAACCAGAAAAAGCCTCTGACAATCCTCAATCAAATAATCCACCTTCTGAACCCATTGCACCTGTTACTTCTGAACCTACAAAAGTAACTTCTGCTCCAGTTTCATCAGAACCAATAACTATTCCTTCTAATTCACCCATCTCAGAACAACCATCCAAACCATCTGACATTCCTTCAGAACCTACCAATACTTCTGAACCTCACATCCCTGAGACAGAAGTTCTTGATGTCACACCCTTAAAAATGGTGTTTCAAGTATCTTCTACCTCATGTACCCCAACCACATCCTCTAACTCCTCAGAATCAGAAATCCATCCAGATTTTCTTATCTCTCCTTCTGAAAAATACTCTGAGATAAACCAACCTGAACCTACCATACCTTCAAAAGCTTCCATTCCAGATCCTATTCCCACACCTACACCTACACCATCATCTGAGATTTTGATTCCCAATCAAAACCCAAGCTCTTCTATATCTTGTGCCCAAGTATCCTCTCTGTTTCATAATTTGGCCTATGGTTTCAAACTAAAAGATTTTTATGACAGAGTTGAACCTTCTGATCCCATCAACCCTCTAAAACCAAAACTAACCATGACCCTTCCATCTGTGATTCTTGATTACTTAAAATCTATGTCAGATGTAGAACCTTTAGCAACCATATCATATTCTGCAAAATCTGATAAAGCTGTTGTTTCAGCTCTGCAAATTGCATCTGATAACACCGTTGCATCTGTTGAACCACCAAAATCTGCTTTCAAACCCTACTCAAATGCACCTTTTGATGTAGTTACCCCTCACAGAAGAGCAAAACCTCATTTGCTTAATGCTTTAATCAGATCTAAAGAAAAAGCTTCTGAGATACCCTTCATTCCATATTATCCCTCTCCTCTGATTTCCATCCAAAAATCACTTTTTCCACCAACTCCCCAACCTAAACCTGTAACTCTGGTAACTTTGTTACGTCCAAAGCCCAGACTTAATGTTGATCATTTATTTCAAACATTTTTGCAAGAAATACAGATGTATTTAGGTACTGTTCAGAAGAAATGCTCAGCAACAATGGATGCCACAGAATCTGACATCATCTGGAATGGATTCATAAACAGATTCAATTCTGTAGCTTCAAATCTGAAGAACGTCTGTTCTGATGATGCACAGCTCAGATTTGCTGAGGCTGCAAGGACTCTATTCTGGACTATCAACAAATCTGAACCTCTGCTTCGTTTAGATGCTCCTCCACCATCAACAGAATCTACTGATAATGCATTGGCTATGACTCTGGTAGACCCCTCTTCAGAATCTACAGAACCAATGGAAATTGACTCTGTTAAGGCTACAGAACCTCATCATAATTCTTCATCTGAGATAAAGAAAGAACATCCAGATTTTGAAGATAAGATTGCTGCTCTAGAAGCTGGACAGTCAGAGATCAAATCCTGGATGGCTAAGCAGGATAAGAAGTCTGAGGATATGACAGAATGGATGTCAAAGCAAGATGAAAAGAATGAAACTATGACTAAGTGGATGTCCAAGCAAGAGCAATCATCCTCTGAGATTACAGATCTATTGAAGATGCTTTTGTCCAAACACTCTTAGATTTTATTTCATTCTAATGTTTTTGCATCTGTTGTTTGCATCTGTACTTTATTGCTATATCTTCTGATGTTTGCCTATGTACTCTTGATCTGATATAATGAATGAATCAAAGTTTTATCCATGGATTTATCTTATTTACTGTTTCCTTTTATTTGTCTTTTTAAAGTTTTTTACTTTTTGCTTATGACAAAAAAGGGGGAGAAAATATAGATCTGAACTGTTTAATATAACTTCACCAGAATGAAACTTCAGACATATCTATTCTATCTAACATTTAATCTGACTATTTCAGAACATTTGATAAGTACATTCTATAAAAGAAACTCTGAGTCTCTCAGATCATTTGTCTATTATCAAACTCTGAATCTTATATCTGCAAGACATTCTGACCTTCAAATGTTATAAGAACAAACAAGATCTAACTCTGAAGATTACTCAAGACAAAAGGGAAGTTTCTATTCCTTATTTGTATTTAACTCAGGGGGAGTTTCATCATCTCAGGGGGAGTTATAATTCTATTATGTTCAGTTAAACAAAATTTCTGATACTTTTTGTCATCATCAAAAAGGGGGAGATTGTTAGAACACAGATTGGTTCTTAATAATATCTCTTTGTTTTGATGATAACTATTAGGAAATTTTATATTTAAGAATTATACACTCTAAAATTTGTTTGAGAATTTTACTGCAGATTGAAATGAAATTAACTCTCTAGAAGCAAATCTGAATTGTATATAAGAAGTTATCTTGACTCTGAAGCGCCAGATGCATTCATTAGAAGATTCTGATTGCTGTTTACAGAAGATCCTGAGCGTAGTCTCCAAAAGGATCTGAAGCAAGAAGCTCCAGAAGATTCTGAAGCAGAAGCATCTGAAGCTAGTCAGAAGCATCTGAAGCTAAGAAGAATATTGTATGAAGAGTTTCTCAAAGCATAGTTTCTACAGAAGTTTCTGAAAGTACTAAAGCTGCCAAGTGTTGCACCCTAATTTTTGACCGTAAGATGCCACCTCTTTTTGCGCATTTTTCTATTATTATTTGACTTTATTCAATATTTATGTGACTAACCAATTTGCGCAGGCACGGTAGCGTCAATTGTAGATCCTTACAGTCAAATACTTTAAGGTGACTGTTAGATCATGGAGGTCCCGGAGTTAGTCTACTGGTCGTCTCCTCAAGGTTTCTCAAGAGTTTCAAGGTCTCTCTAAGGCTTAATTCGTACACCAAGTTACCTTATCACCTTTGATTTTGTCGTCATTAATGAAGAAGGGCAATTTTGTTGGTAATTTAATACGGCACACATGATAATGACTAAGCATGTTGCGGCCTCATGAAAGATGAACAAGAGAAACAATGGATCGGGTATTTTTGTGTTGACCACTGTTTTAAAACGAGTATTTTAATGGAGTGGTGCTTTGGCTATGTCGATGGCATGTTAACTTACACCGCTTGTACACCGTAAAAGTTTCCAAGCATTTCACTTTGGTACAAATTAAAGCGTGTGAAGTATCTTTTAAAGAGAAGGGCAATTGAGGCATATAAAAGTATTTACATATGGTATGTGTAACCTCAAGGGTCAAAAATTAACATCTCTTCTGAATATCATGTGTTATACATTACATTCCAATCACCAAGATTACAAAGAAAACATAAGGTACAAAATGACTTGAAAGATAAAGTAAGCTCAAGGCACGAGCTACCCCACACATGACCATGGTGACTTCATTAACATCCTGTCTCGTTTGGTTTTATAGCTATTACACAAAGTAGTATAAACATTTGGCACTAGATGCGAGAATTCAATAAATGTGTCTACAGCCTTCATATATGCTTCGGTTAAGTTGCTCCTCAAGATTGCGAGTCGTAGATCCATCGCTCGTTACTATCTGGAGATGCTTCCTCCCAGTGGACCCCATTAGGACAATTTGGTCTAAAGGATGCTTCTAGTGTGCACCACTTGCGACGTTGACGGAAACCATGCTCACAAGAAACCTGTTCCAAGAAATAGATTATCTTCAAAGAACTTACGATAGAGTTGTTTCGACCTGACGAGTAATTGAAAGCATTTCGTAATGGCAATACCGTTAGAATTTGGTCGGTGGTCTCAGACTTAACTAGGCAATATGGTTCCATTACCGACCGTTGCGTCAACCACCAAGGATGCATACTCCTCCAATTGCTGATGCCAAATACGCCAACACCTGAGACAACAAGCAATCAATCTTTGAGCACTTTCATGAACCACTGCAGTGCTATGTCAAACGAGAGAATCAGACATACTTTATAATGTTAGGTGTGTTCAGGACCACACGAAAATAGGAGAATCCAGGCGGCCATGAATTCTTCCCAAACCATTCATCAAGCAGTGGATTTCTCATCGATGTTCGCCGACGGTGTCGCTACTGCGAAAATCGGCGCCGACTGAACAGAAGAGTCGCCACCGTGCGTTATTTATCCCACAGGAGGGAAAGGAAACGCTCAGAGTAAACCTCGCACAACACGGGAAAGGTATGGTCATCGCAACCAAAACCTGGGTTCGGGAGTCGGTTACGCAAGGGGAAGGTATTAGCACCCCTCACGTCCGTCGTACTCGACGGGATCCACGCTTGTTTTCGGGTATGGATTGTTATTCTATCTAAACTATAGGTCAGGGGTTAAAAAGAAAATAAAATGAAAAATAAAAATGACTCGGCAAAGTATCGCACTTTATGCCTACGTATTCTCGCCTGGAACGAGAAATCAGAGTCAACGTAGTTCGCCTACCTACGGGAAAGGAGGGGAAGGTTGCTCGCTAGGATATCGCATCCTATGCCTACGTACTTTCACACGGCATGAAAGATCAGAGCAAACGTAGTTCGGGCCACGTACGACACAAGTCTGTCTTGATTGTATTTATTCCTTCTGAAAAAGGTTTTTCTGATTACCGGTCCCGGCGGACAAAAATGACGTTTTGATGAGTTCACATTCTTTTACGGAAGAAGTGTCTTTTATTGTGCTTGAAATCTTTATGTGTTTTTCTGTTTGTTTTGAGAAAGAAAGAGACGGAACTCTAACCTACGGTTGCGAAGGGAAACAAACTAACCTAATGTTATCATGCATGGGTTAAGACCTAGTGTCTATCATGCTCCTCTCTTGCGCAGAGAGAAACAGAGCTCCTAAGGGATAGGCAAAAACAGAAAAAATATCAGATATATACAGTAAAACAGTAAAATGCATGAATGCAACAGTACAAGCGAGGCAAGGGAGTCCCACTCAACCTCGAACCTAGAAAACAATAGGCAAAAGTGAATAGGCTTCACCTTCAACCCAACAGGGTAAACAGCAAACAATACAGTCCAGAAAACCACTCAATACATCAGAAATGAAATACAGCAATAAAACAAACAGCTTCAGCAGTTCTGAACCAACATCTGGCTCCAAGTAATCTCCCATCAGCTACAGGCTTCAACAAGCATCAATCTCCCTCTTCATGGCCTTCAGGTAAGGGCTTTGATCATCAGTCTTCCATCTGCAATGGCTTTTCTTCCAGCTCAAACCTCCAGGATGAGGAATCAGTCACAAGAGTGAATTGGGTGTTAAGCAATCAGTTGACTACCAAGGGTGGTGAACAGACTGCTTCTAACACAAAAGACATTTTCTCTCAAGAGTTCTATCTCTTAGACACTATCACCAAGCCTTCCAAAGGAAGGGGGTGAGTGTCTTAGAGAGACTCTGTATCACAGAGAAGAATGGATGCAGACAAGACAATCCATGTTTGAGAAACAAACTGTCTAATCTTGAGCTCTGCCTAGCTCCTAAACCCTAGTCTCCTCAGCATCTGCTAACAAGAAACTCCTCTTCAACTCTGGAAGTTGATCTTCAATCTCTGGATCTCCAATGGCTTCATCTTCACAAGTCTTCAGCTCTCCCAAGTTCCCAGACAATCCCAATACCCACACACACAAGCAATAATCCCCAGAGGGCACACCACATCAGTCAATCAGATATATACAGAGTATTAATAGCAGTAGGGGAAGCCTGACTTTTCTAAGGGGATTTAATAACTACCCATAGCCCCTATAGTCCCATAACTAAACTATTCAAACCCTAAGTCCTAAGGGAAAAGAATCAAATCTTCCTAAGTCATCACCTAAAACCCTAGTTTTATCCATGTTGTTCACACCTACACTAAGCACCTAAATTTAATTTCTAAAAAAGGGTACTAAATTGTATCTACAAGTTTGATGTCTAATCTAAACAACCTAAAAAGAATGGATGAAAAATATGAAAGCAATTAATAGAACAAAAAATATCAAAATCATGTATGAAATGGAATTATGTAAAATGTTATTTATTTAGAAAATATGAGAAAAATATCAAATAAAAAAGAAAATGCAATTTTTATTTTTTATAATTTTCTAGACATCCTAAAGAAAATAATGCAAAAAGAATGAGTTAAAAATGATTATTTTGCTATTTATTATGAATTTTAGAAGATGCATGAAAAAAATTAAAGAAAATAAAAGAAAATATAAAGAAATAAAATGGAGGGGGTGAGAAAAGCAAGAAAAACAAGCTAAGCGCGTTGGGCTTATGAAATTGGGGGGTGCAGATAGCGCTCTGAGCCCAATCCCCTCAACTTAATGAAACGCTGCGTTTCAATTTTGAAGCTTCCCTCCGTTTTGAACTTCAAACCACAGCCATCAGATTATATCCCAAGTCCAAGTCAAACCCTGGATCGTGTGGCTCTGACTTCATCTTCAACCTTAGAAACCCTAGGGTTTCTGCAACTTTACCATCGTGCATGAACTTTCCACTTCCCTGTTCTCCCTCAATCCTCCATGAAAGCTCTCACTGTAAAAACCAAAAACACTCCATTCTCTTCCCTCTACACGGCCATGCCATTATCTTCTTCTAAAACTCAATCAATAATGCAATTCGATAGGTGCAACAGGTCTGATCCATCATTCTCCACTGATATTGATCCTCTCAATTCTCTCTGGAACTTATCCTAAACTAACCTACAACTCACCCTGATCATTTTAAGCACTCAATCCAAGATTATCTCTCACGATTCTTGCCATTCTAAGCTTCACCAGAATTGGTGCACCATGATCAATGTCCATGAAACTTTCTCAAACTTATCAAAAACAATCATCTCACTTATCCTAACCAGTCTACACTAACAATTCCCTAAAATTCTCATTAAATTATGCAATTCGAATGAGGTTACCAACCTGTTATGATGTTGAAAACAGTTATGGAATACACTTGATCCAATGCTTGAAAGGAGGGGAAATTGATCAGTGATCTTGGAAATGAGTTCTGTATGCAATCAGAGAGGCTCCAAGGCTTTGAATCTTCTAGTTCCAAGGTTCTTGCACTTTGAATGATGAGGATGAATAGCACAATTCCTTGCTCAATTTGCCAAAGAAATGTGTGGATTCTGGCCTTTGTGTGATGATGATGATGAAGGTTGAATCAAGAATGTTGAAGTTTGGTGAGAGATTGGTGGAGTTTGAGAAGCTTACACAAGAAGGAGAAAATGGATGAAAATGGAGATTTTTGACAAATGGGAGCACCAACCCTTGCATGAATCAGCTTGCATGAATATATAGGTTGCATTAGAACCTCCTAGAACATTGGAGAAATTTCCCTTTACACTTTTCCCTTTCAATTTGGATTATGTTACTTTCAATCCAAGCAACCATGGATAACTCACAAATTATGACCTAAGCTCAAAATTCCACTTTAGCCAATGTCTTTAAAATGCCTTTTCCATTCAAAATGACCTATAATTTTGCATCATTTGGCCAAGATATGAAAAATACCATTTTTTAAGTCATTTTCCTTCATTAAATTCACCAATTTTGAAACCTTGTGCTATGGACATTTCCAATCTCTCATGGTCGCTTTTCTAGACTCAAAATGTCATTTGGAGCAAGTTTGATGTTGTAAGTTTTTCCATTTGAAGCCTCCTTGTATGAGTTTTGGACATAGGTTAAAATGACCTATAATTCACAAATGACCAAAATACCCCTTGCTTGCCAAGACCATAGGTTGAGTTCCACACATCATATGAAGGCATACTATACCATTCTAGAAAGCTAAGACAATGAGGAACAATTCTTATGTTGACCAGAAATTCATTTGAAATCTTCTTGAGGGGTAAAAATTGCTTGGAAGTCAAGTCACTTTCATAGACAAAATTTCAGATACCTCAGATGACCTGTAACTTGCAAGGACCATAACTTGAGTTCTATAAATCTCCTTAATGTCTTCCACCACTCAAATTAAAGGTCTTGAGATCCTCTACAAGTTTCATGTTGGCCAAGGATCCATTTGAAGCTTGCATTTTGACTTATCTTGCTTGGAAACTTGACCTAAACTAGGGGATTTTACACAGAAACCCTAATTTAGAGACTCCTCTTCTCCTTGATTTCTCTTGAATTCTTCTTAGCATAACAACATATCCTTGTTCTCCATGTAAAATGATGAACCCCACATCCCTTCAATAGACCTGAATGCCCTTAAATCAATCAATTGACCTAGGGTTGACCTAGGGTTGACCCAGATGAAACCCTAGTTGACTGTCTTCAACTGCAATTCTTGTGGTCACCTCAACAACTTGTTTTCCTCCCCAAATGACTTTCTAAGCCTCTCATGATGTCTAGATGCTCTCCATGCCTTCCATTCACAGCCTACAACCCCCTTGTTGACCCTCAGATGCCCTCAGATAGGGGATAGGCTCAAGGCTAGATCTGTTGAACTCTCTGCTCTCAAATTCTTTTCTGATGACTTGAATGAGATGGAATTAGGATAATAACCTCTTGATAGGCCTCTAGAGATGAGAATAATGATTGATCCCCTATTGAATGACTTGCTATGCTTATGCTATGCAGATGGTTAGTCTATGTACATGACTCTATATGCAAATGCTAATGATAATGAAAAAAATAAACCAAGTGAATAAGGTTGAGCAAATTTAGGGTGCAACAGCTGCCCCTATTCAAGCGACTTGGACCCGATTGGGTGAAGAGCGAACGGCCTTCATACATTCGAGGTACGAGACGGTTGAATACCAGTGAAACCGGAAATTTGCCAACCGCAGAAATAAACTGCGCTCCTGCTTGGAGAACGACATTCATCCGCTGAATCTGACTGTTACGGCAACCCGCTGATCTCGTGCGACCTTGCTGGGGATTCTTCTCATCATCCTGAAGAAGATTGAATCATCGGAAATTTCATTCTTTGCTTGTCCACGTCAGGACTCTATCTGCTGTCAACACGAAGAGAGCTCAACTAAAACCTGTCCATGTTAGGACTCCGCTTGCTGTTAACCCAGAAAATCTCGGCAACTCCGCTGGGGAATAATTTGTCTACCTTTCCATAAACTGAATCGTCCCCGTTATGAATAACACCCTTCCACGTTAGGAATAACCTCGTCTGGACCCGTCCACGTTAGGACTCCATCCTTCCACGTAAGGAACCACGTCTTCTTTCCACGTAAGGAAACCAATTTTCTTCTACGCAAGGAATACAATTCCCAATCTGTCCACGTGAGAACTCCAACCTTTCTGAATCTGTCCGCGTCAGGCCTCCGATCTTTCCGCGTAAGGAATACCACTTTGGTTCTGAACCTGTCCACGTTAGGACTCACCCTTCCACGTAAGGAGTACATCATTCTTCCTCGTCAGGAATCATCTTTTCTTGAATCCGTCCACGTAAGGACCCCAATCTCTCCACGTAAGGAATCTATCTTCTTCTTCCACGTTAGGAATAACTCCTTTGATCTGTCCGCGTCAGGACTAAACTTGATACGTCCGCGTGAGGACTCGATCTTTCCGCGTAAGGAAACCCATTTTTTTCCACGTAAGGAATCTCATCTTTCCACGTAAGGAATAAACTTTTCATCTTTCCACGTCAGGAACTGAAACCTCTTTTCCCATGTAAGGAATAGACTTGTCCACGTCCGGACCCATTTTTCGTCTTGATTTGTCCACGTCAGGACTCAGGTATCTTCGACCTGCTGAGGAAATAAGACTTGTCCACGTAAGGACTCACGCCCTTGTCTGATCTGTCTGCGTCAGGACCCATGCTTTGCCACCACGAAGAAAGATAACTGCTGAGAGGAACTGGTCCACGTCAGGACACCAACACAAAAAGAGTAATCACCTTTGTCAACGTCATGACTTCCCATTTTACCAATTTCGAGAACCCGAATCTGCCCACGTTAGGATTAACACACTTCGCTAACCCGGGGAAATAAACCTGTCCACGTTAGGACGCCCACTTCTGAAGAAATCCCGTCAATATAGGAATAAATTGTCCACGTCAGGACTTAGTTCTCCATTGATCCCCACCCACAAACTTCTTGGAACCAACGTGACAGCGACTTTGGGGCGGACTTTACTGGGGATATCTGGGAACCAAACTACCGGATGCCTGTTCTGGTGACCGGAGGCAACTTCTGACATTCTGATTCATGAAACCCTTTCGATGACAAATAACTCTGCTTGGGAATAAAGAGAGCCTTGTCCTGGTAACTCTGTGGGGACTACTGCCGAGCTGACATTATCATTGAATATCTCATGCCGAGATCTTGAGTGTTTGGTAGTTCATTTGAGCAAGTGCTCTCTTCACCTGAACTGCCAGAGTACAGAAACTGCTTCAGCAAAATAAATGCTGAAGATAATGCCGACTCCGCCGGGAATAGCCAGATGCTACAGAATTATTCCAGCAAAATAAATGCTGGAAGGGTGAAGTCAACCATGCTGGGAAGTTGGGAGCTCGACCCGAACACCCTGTTGAGGTAACCCCTGGCTGGGGAATATAACTTTGCTGAGGAATAGCAGGTATGCCAAGTATGATTGGACTTCTCTGCTGGAGAGTGAAATGATATTACACGGTATCCCTGACAAAGTAAATGACGGGACCCACCACCAACTCTACTGGGGAGAGTCTATTCTCTCGGGGGAAATCCACTGACTCCGCTGGGGGAGAGTCTATTCTCTCGGGGGAAATCCACTGACTCTGCTGGGGGAGAGTGAACGACCCTGCGGGGAAAGATGGACCTGTCTGAATACAGCCTTACGATTTTGGAATCGTCGATCCTTTTTGCACAAGCTATGACTAGCTGGAGAGTCTGATCCTTCTTCAGGAAGAACCTACATGACCTGCGTGAAGGCTGAGTCTTTCGTTATTGCAATCTTTCGATCATCTTCCTCGTACGGTTATGAAACCTGCAACAACACAAACAAAACAAGACAAGCCTATGCAACCAAATCAACTCAGGTTAGTGACGTTATTTTCAGTTAATTCAAAGCTTTAGCAACTGTTGGCAAGGGCTAGCGACGTTATACTCATGCTAGTTTTATTAAACTTAGGCGTTAATCATGCACAAAACAGTAAAGAACAGTGTCAAGTACTGAATAACATATTTATTGATTGGGCCCCTGAATAGGCGGAGTTTTGTACACGGGATGCAACTCCTGAAATGAGGAAGCTACACAAGGCAACTATACAAGTATACAAGTATGCACAAGAAGCATAAATATTGACAACTTAAATTTGTACACATGTCGGCAACGGGATACAGATGAACACCATGAACTGATCTTCCCATGACTCGCCCGACTCTAATGCTTTCCCGGTATCCCCACTTCTGAAGAGATTGTATCAGATAACTGGCTCCTCAAATATATTCTCCCGTATTGATGCTCATTGCAATTATCAAATTCGGACCGCGGTCATTTGCTTTTCAAATCCCTAACTTTTGCGTGAACCGCCCTCTACGGGTTTTCAGTTCACCGGGATACCCTTTTTTGCCGAAGCCGCCCAGTGTAGGTTTTCAACTTCGCGGGTGTACACTTTTTCAATTTTATCCCTAATTTTTGCCCGAACCTTTCATTCTGTTTTTGGTTCGCCAGGATGCCCCATTTTTGCCTGGACTCTCTTTTTTCTGTCCAGCGGGTCTATTTTAAGCAAAGTATTTTTTAACTGCGTCCGAATTCACAGGCGACGTAAAGTCTTCACCGTCCATGGTGGACAACAACAACGCTCCTCCTGAAAAGACTTTCCTGACAACGTATGGCCCTTCGTAGTTGGGGGTCCACTTGCCCCTGTGATCTGCTTGCGGTGGGAGAATCCTCTTCAGCACAAGGTCGCCCGTCTGAAAGCTTCGCGGATGTATCTTCTTATCATATGCTTTCTTCATTCGGCTCTGGTACAAACGACCGTATGCTAGAGACGCTAGCCTCTTCTCATCCATTAAGCTCAGTTGGTTCAATCTATTTGTTACCCATTCTGCCTCGTCTAGCTGAACGTCTCGCAATATCCTCAGAGAAGGGATCTCAACTTCCAACGGTAATACCGCTTCCATTCCGTATACCAACGAGAACGGGGTTGCCCCGGTTGATGTGCGTACCGTCGTACGATAACCGTGCAAAGCAAAAGGTAGCATTTCATGCCAATCCTTATAGGTCACCACCATTTTCTGAACGATCTTCTTGATATTCTTATTGGCCGCCTCAACAGCGCCATTCATCTTGGGTCGGTAAGGGGAGGAGTTGTGATGTTCAATCTTGAAATTCTGACAGAGCTCCTTCATCATTTTGTTGTTCAGGTTTGAACCGTTGTCCGTGATTATCCGCTCGGGGATCCCATATCGGCAAATGATATCTTTCTTGATGAATCTGGCCACCACTTGCTTCGTTACGTTTGCGTAAGACGCCGCTTCCACCCACTTGGTGAAATAATCGATTGCTACTAGGATGAACCGATGCCCGTTAGAAGCCGTCGGCTCGATCTTTCCAATCATATCGATTCCCCACATCGAGAATGGCCATGGAGATGACATTACATTCAGGGGACTTGGAGGCACATGGATCTTATCAGCATAGATTTGGCACTTGTGACACTTCCTCGCAAACTTGAAACAATCAGTTTCCATGGTCAGCCAAAAATAACCTGCCCGCAGCAGTTTTCTCGTCATAGCATGCCCACCAGCATGCGTACCAAAGGTACCCTCGTGAATTTCCTCCATGAGCAACTTGGCCTCTTTTTCGTCCACACAACGCAACAACACCAAATCGTGGTTTCTTCTGTATAAGACGCCATCCGGGTTCAAATAGAAATTACCCGCTAATCTCCTGAGAGTCTTCTGATCTTGGCTGGATGCCCCAGTCGGATACTCCTTATTCTTCAGGAAATTAAGGATATCGAAATACCATGGTTTGCCATCAGATGCTTCATCAATAGCAAATACATAAGCTGGCCTGTCAAGCCGAGAGATAATGATTCGGGGAGCCTCATTCCAGAAGTTGACTTTGTACATGGAAGACAGAGTGGCCAGGGCGTCAGCCATTTGATTTTCCGCCCGCGGTACGTGGTGCAATTCAACTTTGTCAAAGAAAGGCAACAATCTCCTTGCATAATTCATGTAATGTATCAAATTGGGCTGCCGTGTCTCCCATTCCCCTTTGATCTGATTCACCACCAGAGCTGAGTCTCCGTATACGTCTAAATTCTTGATTCGCAAATCAATGGCTTCTTCAAGCCCCATTATACAAGCTTCGTATTCGGCCTCATTATTGGTAATAGCAAAGGTCAGTCGGGCAGTGAACGGGATGTGCGACCCGTGTGGCGTAGTGATGATTGCCCCTATTCCACTACCATAAGCATTCACAGCTCCGTCAAATATCATCTTCTATTTAGAACCCAACTCTGGCCCCTCGTCTGGCAACGGCTCCTCACAATCTTTCATCTTTAGATACATGATATCCTCGTCAGGAAAATCAAATCTCATCGATTGGTACTCTTCGATAGGCTGCTCCGCCAGATACTCAGACAGCACACTCCCCTTTATAGCCTTCTGCGAGACGTATTGAATATCATATTCGGTCAAAACCATCTGCCAACGGGCAATTCTACCTGACAACGCCTGCTTTTCAAACACATATTTGATAGGATCCATCTTCGAGATGAGCATGGTTGTATGATTCAGCATGTACTGCCTCAAACGCTTGGCGGCCCAGGCTAGCGCGCAACAAGTTTTTTCCAGCATTGAATATCGAGATTCGCAGTCTGTAAATTTCTTGCTCAGGTAATAGATCGCATGCTCTTTTCTTCCTGTCTCGTCATGTTGACCGAGAACACAACCCATGCTTCCCTCAAGAACCGTCAAATACATTATCAAGGGTCTCCCTGCCACTGGGGTATCAAAATAGGAGGCTCCTGCAAATACTGCTTTATTTTATCGAACGCCTTTTGACAATTTTCGTTCCACGTTACAGCTTGATCTTTCTTCAACAGCTTGAATAATGGTTCACACGTGGCCGTTAGGTGAGATATGAACCGAGCGATGTAGTTCAACCTCCCTAAAAACCCGCGCACCTCTTTCTCTGTTTTAGGCGTCGGCATCTCTTGGATTGCTTTTATTTTAGCAGGATCGACCTCTATTCCTCTTTCGCTTACGATAAACCCCAGCAGTTTACCCGATCTCACCCCGAAGGTGCATTTGTTAAGGTTCAGCCTCAGCCTGAACTTCCTAAGCCTCTTAAACAACTTCAGCAGATTCACCAAATGCTCTTCCTCCGTCTGGGATTTGGCAATCATATCGTCAACATAAACTTCGATCTCTTTATGCATCATGTCATGGAAAAGAGTCGTCATTGCACGCTGATATGTTGCCCCAGCATTTTTCAAACCAAAGGGCATCACTTTGTAGCAAAATGTTCCCCAAGGCGTTATGAAAGTGGTTTTCTCCATATCCTCTGGCGCCATTTTAATCTGATTATAGCCCGAAAAGCCATCCATAAAGGAGAATACGGAGTATTGAGCAGTATTATCAACTAACACGTCAATATGAGGAAGTGGGAAATCGTCTTTTGGGCTTGCTTTATTCAAATCTCTATAGTCCACGCACATTCGAACCTTGCCGTCCTTCTTGGGCACCGGTACGATGTTGGCAACCCATGAAGGATACTTCGTCACAGCCAGGAAACCAGCGTCCCACTGTTTCTGAACCTCCTCTTTGATTTTCATTGCCATATCTGGTCGAGTTCTGCGAAGCTTTTGCTTGACCGGTGGGCAATCTTCTTTCAGTGGCAGGCGATGCACAACCATATCTGTATCGAGCCCCGACATATCTTCATATGACCAAGCGAATACATCACTATACTCTTGGAGCATTTCAACCAGTCTCCGCTTGATATCGCCCTGCAGCGCGGCTCCGATACGAATATTCTTCTCAACCCCTTCCGACCCCAAGTTGATAATTTCGATGACCTCGTCGTGAGGCAGAATGGCTCTTTCCTCTTGCTTCACTAACCAAGACAGTTCTTCAGGAACGTCGCTATCTTCGACAACCTCTTCTTCGGCCTGGAATACCGGGTGCTCTAAGTCGGGACGAGTCATAGGTGATTCAAGGATGTCATCTGAAAATGTTATCCTGCAAAAGGAATGGTTAAGTGCTTCAAAATGCGTATAAAGCGAATAACCACGTTGCCATTTTGTTGAAAAATATAAAACAGGAAAGACAGGGATTACAGTATTTGCACATGAAAAACGCCATTTATTTAATGATTAACGCGCAATGTTCATAACAACACAGCCCTAAGCAAATCCTGATGCCCCGGACAAGACATCAGATTATTCAACAATTAATAAAGCAAAGCATTACTGTTTAAAAGTCACAGGAACAAGCTCTTGAATAGACCAGTTGCATAGTCCTTGTCCTGGCGTGCTTGGCTGAATCCAGGCATCCATATCACAGTCGTTGTCTCCTTCATCAGACTCCGAAGCAGCATTGACAGTTTCATGACACACCCCACTGGCAGAGATGGTGATTGGCTTTCTGAAACGGGGTGCCCCCACGGAAGGAGTGGATGACGACGGTTGGTATCCCAGCCCGAACCGGTCCATCTTCACAGGAATGTCCAGCACTTTTCCCCAGCCCTTGGCTTCTCCTGCTTCCACTAGAGCTTGAGCTTCTTTATACGATGAGACGGCTATTTCTGGCACTTTGCTCGGCCCGGGACCCTTGTCCTTGATGCGCAAACCTTCGAATGCCTGGCAGGGCGTTTCGTGAATCTCTCCATCGACTTCCACATATTTAAATGAAGATAGATGGCTGACCAGGATGTCCTCTTCTCCGCACACGGTGACTACACTGTCTCCGACCATATATTTCAACTTCTGATGCAGGGTAGACGTGACTGCCCCCGCCCCATGAATCCAGGGTCTTCCAAGCAAGCAGCTGTACGCAGGCTGTATGTCCATGATATAAAACTCAGTTGCAAACACCTCCGGCCCCACCTGTAGAGGCAATGTGATTGATCCAAAGACTGTTCTCCGCGTGCCGTCGAACGCTCTGACTACCAAATCACTGGGTGTACACAAAATTCCTCTAACATCCAGCTTCATCATCGCCTTCTTGGGCAGCACATTCAAAGATGATCCGGTGTCAACCAATACGTGCGACATTACTGATCCTCTACACTCGACAGATATGTGTAACGCCATATTGTGATCTCTTCCTTTCGGAGTCAAGTCAAAATCGGTAAAGCCCAAACTGTGGCCTGCATTCACATGTGCCAGCACTCCTTCCAGCTGATTCACGGAGACGTCTTGGGGTACAAAGGAAGTATCCAGGACCTTCAACAAAGCATTTCTGTGAGCTTCCGAACATAAGAGCAATGACAAGATTGATATTTTGGACGGCGTCTGCTGCAGATGCTCCACAATCTTATAATCACTTTTCCGAATCAAGCGCATGAACTCTTCTACGTCTTTCGCTGCCGACTCTTTGTCACTTGCCTGCACCGGAACGTTTTCAACCACTTTCCCTTTTCCTTTTGCTAATCTTTCAGCCTCCACTTCAGGAGATATAAAGATCCTGCCACTCCTTGTCATGCCTCCTGACCCAACAACATTATCCACAGTCTCGGCTGTCTGCTTATTAACATCAATTTTTATCCCGTCACAATACACCTCTAACCCATATGACCATGGGACTGCTTTTGTGTTCTCGTACGGGATCGGCCCGGCCTTAGTTATGGTAATCGGTGGTCGTTGAGCTGGTGCCGCGATAGTGATCGTCTTCCGAGGAATCGTTACCGTGGCCACATCACTCCGATTATCCACTACTGCCCCTGCAGGCTCGTCAGTTGCCGCTCGATCAAACTGCAATATGCCCTCATCAATTAAAGCCTGAATGCCTTTCTTCAAATCCTCACACCCTTCAGCTAGGGTCCAACAGTCTAAGCAATACTCGTTACATCCTGGGTAAACACCCCCTTGCAACAATCGGCTCTTTATCTCGCTCAGTGGCGTCTTCAAATCTTCGACATTTATAACCAGATTCAACCCTTCCTCAGTTAGAACGGCGTTTGCCCCATGATTAGGCATGGGTTTCTGCACTATATTCGGACCTGCCGTTCCGAAATTGATAGTCTTATTGTCCAAAAGATCCTGCACAACGTGCTTAAAAGCGTGGCAACCTTCTATATCGTGGCCCGGAGCCCCAGAATGAAACTCGCAGTGCCTGCTTGCATCGTAGCCAAACGGGGGAGCTCCCGTTATGGGTGCCAGAGTTCTTTTCTCTACTAGATTCAATCCCAACAATGTCTGCAACAAATCGGCATAGGTTGAGGGAGGCTTCTCAAACATTCTCCTCTGTTTACTACCCTGGAATCTTCGCTGAGCTTGCTGAGGCTGCTGCTGCTGTGGCATTGGCTGTTGCTGGACCGGTTGTTGTTGCTGGAGTGGTTGCTGTTGATATGGGATAGTAACACTCGCCACCTGCTGCGGCTGACGATATTGACCTCTTCCCCTGCCTCGGCCTCGGCCTCGGCCTCCAAATACTGCGCTCGCCTCGCCCTGACGGCGCCCACCAAAAGCTTTCCTATTACTGCCAGATGCAGTTGATTCCTCGACTTGGAACTTTCCTTGCTTGATGTTACGTTCAATCTTTTCTCCCATCAGAATCAAGTCTGAAAAACTGGCCAGAGACGTGTGAAACAACATGTCATGGAACAACCCTGTGAATGTGCTGACAAACATGTCATTCATTTCCTTATCTTCCACAGGAGGACGGACCCTGGCAGCCATATCGCGCCACCTTTGCGCGTACTCTTTAAAACTCTCTCCCTTCTTTTGCGACAGCCCGGCCAACTGGACCCGATTGGGTGCCAAGTCGCTGTTATACTTGTAGTGAGCTACAAATGCCTCTGCTAACTGCTTCCACGTCTTGATATCAGTTGGCTCCAACCCCATGTACCACTCTAGGGAAGGTCCCGACAGACTATCTTGAAAGAAATGCATTAGCATTCTTTCATCAGTTGAATATGCAGACATCTTTCTGTAATAAGCTCGTACATGCACTTTTGGACACGTGTCTCCTTTATACTTGTCAAACGCAGGAGCTTTGAATTTAATTGGTACCCTCAAGGCAGGTACCAACCCCATTGTTGCCATGTCCAAACCCACAGCACTTTGGTTTAGGACTCCCCTCATCTGCTCTTCCAGCATTCTGATCTTCTGGGAATCATCCATCGGCCCTTCGAAACCTCCGCCGGAGAAAGCGTCCTCCTGCTGATCTTCTTGCCACATATCGTTTCCAGCCCCATACCCATCATATCCATTATTACGTCCCGCTCTGATCTGATTCATCCCCGGACCTCGGCCTCTGTTGCCGTACCCTTGAACACCTCCAGCGGGACCAAAAGCCATAAATCCAGTACCGTTTCCGTTTCCAAAGCCTCCGTAGCCCTGATTGGTCACACCATAACCATCTTGCCCAAAGCCTTGAGCATTAAAGCCATACTTGCCAGTGTTATCGAATCCCTGATCGTTGAATCCGAATCCAGTATTGACAAAGCCGTTGCCTCCCATGTTATCTCCCAAATTGACATCTCCCAGCCCAACATTATGGACAGCAGTCTCATTTCCAACTCCGACGTTACCATTTGCAGCAGCGGTAGCGTTGTTGACATTAGCAGCAGGTGTATTGATTACAGGAGGAGCCACTGGCGTGGGAGTACCGTCTCCATGAACAGTATCGACCCGTACAGACTGATGATCTTCATTACCATGACCAGCGTTTCGGGCCAACAGAGGCTGGACCATGGCCTGCAAATTCTCCTGCCCTTTCGCAATAGCTTCCATGGTCTGCATAAAGAGAGCGAGCTTCTCGCGCACATCCTGCATCTCGTTCTGCATTTGATCCATGATTCTTCGACAGTTGGTGCGGGTAGAATAGCGGTGCGGATGTTGATCTGCAATCCTGGAAAGTACCTGGTACAGAGCAGGAAATAAGACACTATTCAAAGATTACCTGTAATGCAATATGAGTATGAATGCAATGCAATGTGTCTGTGCATTAGGGAAATTCATTCTCCCAGTTCTAGTGTGAAAGTGCCAGTGCAGTGACAGTGTTGACAATAGGAATACCGGAGCTGAATCATAGAAAGCCTCATATATTGCAGGGAAAATCAATAAGCCGAGAGTACAATATCACTGAGAGTACAATAAGAAGGCATGACCTCAACCAACAATCCTGGTGATGGTCAGCACTATGCGAATAAAGCATACCAACTACTATATGAAATGATCAAATCCTCCCAAAAGTCTGGTACTCTTCTATCAACTTCTTGGTCTCTGGATGGCTTGGTCGATCAAGCAGCCCTTCAACAAGTTGGTTTCTCTTCTTAAGAACACGGCGCACATCTTCAGCAGTTTCTTCCCATGTTGCCTCTCCGAAGCAATCTTCTAGCTTTTGCTTCTGAGACACCGCTTCATCTCTGGATTTGATTGCTTTGTTCAGCGCATGCTGGACACTGTACCGGGTCATCACTTCCTCCTCACACTTCTTGATGCTAGACTTCAACTTCTCCTCGAGGTCGGAAATTTGCTGCTTCAGCTTATCTTCCCTCTTCTTATTGCTGGTGAGTGTAGCATTCCAAGTCTTATTGCAAGAGGAGATTTCTCGGTGTGCTGCGTCAAGCGCCTTCTTTTTGGCTTCCAACATGTCATGGGAGCTTCTGAACTCTTGCCCCAGACGTTCGCGCTTTTTCTTTTCCTCAGTCAACTTAGCCCCTAACCTGTTTAACAGCTCGATCTGTTGTTGGAAAGCATATACGGCCTTGTTTTTCTCGCTGCGTACTTGAGCTAGCTCTTGCTCTAACCCTTCATTGATCTTCATCAAGGCTTCTTTTTCTTTCACAACTTGCTCATAGACTTCCCTAGGAACAGTAGTTGGCTCTGCTACCGGAATAGGAACAAGGATTGGTACATCTGGAAATGGCATTAATAACTGACTTGCTCTTTCCTGGATCCAAACCCTGTAAGGTGTATAGGCCTGGCAATCGTTCTTACCTAACAGTGGTTTCCCCTTTCGGTTAACACGTGTCCAGGCGTGTTGCAACTCAGCTAGCAATTCTCCCTTCAAATCACCTGTGAAGTACAGAGATTCCTGTACTTCTTCCTCCTGAGGTGGATTCTTCAGTGCATATCCGAACTGGCGAATGAATAGAGAAGGGTTGTAATTGATACACCCTTTTCTTCCTATCAACGGCACATTAGGGTACCCAGAACAACTGAAGATGAGCTCAGATCCCAACAGGTCTCGATCAAACCACTTCATATCTTCCGACGATAGCCTCATCAGGCGCTCTGGCCAACCAGCTGGGACTGTAGTCTCTGCAACAGATCTTCTCTTAGGAAGGTGACTCTCAAACCACCTACTCAACAAGGGTACACACAGATGAACATTCTTTCCTCTTCCCTTCTCATTCTTGTAATGCAGTGAGTGGTAGAGATCTCCGAGTAAGGTAGGTACAGGATTACCAGCGGCAAACAAGTAGAAGGCGTCGAAGTCCACAAAATCCGGTATATTGGGGAACAGTACTATGCCATAAATGCACAAGGCCAACACAGCATTGAAAGCAACCCAGCACCCGCTCTTGGCATACTCTTGGGCTTTACCAACTAAGAATTGGAGTGAGAAGCCTGGAACTCCACGGGAAACAGTAGTCACAAGTTCAGAAGCATCAATATGCAAGGCTTTTGCCAAATCCTCCGGCTTGGGCTTGGCGTCATAATGAATGAATGGAACCTGGTTCTGCACGGGCAGCTCAACATACTCAGCGTATTCCTCCAGGGTTGGTCCCATAATAAAGTCAGAGAACGTAAAGCACCTCAAAGCAGGGTCGTAGAATTGCATCAAAGCATACAGCCCATCTAACTCGACCTCTGTAGGTTTGCACACCAATCTCAGTAGTCTACCATAGCTCATCCGGAAGCTCCTACGAACACCCTCATCAGCAAGAGAGATCAACCCAAGTAGAGGAACAATATCAGGCGTAGGCAATTTGTAAGCAACCGTTCTCCTTAAGCTAGTCATGATCGAACACTCAGAAGTCTGGGCACTAGAACTAGGGAAATGCAAATGCACCTGCGGCACAGACACACGTTAGTGAAATGCAAATGGTAATGGATATGCAGTGATGCAATGCAAGTAACATGCAACAGGGACCAAAGCTGTAGCTGAATAGCCTGAACCCAATCAAGAAAGGTCTCAGATAGACCATCCAGAAGTCCTCAAGCCCTGGTCTCAGATATACCTCAAACAAAGCTCCAATATTGGTCTCTGATAGACCCCATAATCATAACCTGAATGTTCTCTGGCAGACCTCAGATCATATCCCCCACTGGTCTTTGACAGACCTCAGAACACATCTCCAAATAGTCTCTGACAGACCTCGGAACACACCAACTGGTCTCTGACAAACCTTAGAACCCTCCATAAATATCCAAGATCCTGATCAACAAACCGGTGGTCTGAAGGTCTAGTTACCTGCATAACCCTGAATCCCCTCACAGGTGGGTGGCCCTATAACTGGCACAAGGTACGGCATCCTATGCGGTCGTCGGCGTCACAGACTTTCAGGGTTGATGATACGATTCCCAGAAGGAGTGGCATCATCAATTCCTGAAGAGGCCTCACTTAGCCAACTTCCAAATGATCGGTCCCCAGAGTCGACAATCCAACTAACCAGCAACCCACGCCAACCAAAGGAAGGGGCAGGAGGCCAACCAGAGGAACCTCGTCTGAGTGTAGATTTCATGGGACACCAAAGCAAGCAAAGCAAGCGGGCACCCACTAATTTCTACTCTAATTCTAGGTGCACTCAAGCCCAGGTCCGGCTTATCTCTCAATATCAGAACACCCGTCACACCCCAGATACAGCAATAATAATCAATATATAAAGCTGAAAAATAGAAGGTTAGAAATATAAAATAACTCCATACAAAATCCTCGACGGGAAAACAAGCGCTAGGATTGACTCTCTTGAGGGACGTTGGATCCCAAATGCATAAGAACTGTCGCAGTCCTTAGCAGCCAGGGGACGTTGGATCCCCAGCAGAGTCGCCCGCTGTCGCTACTGCGAAAATCGGCGCCGGCTGAACAGAAGAGTCGCCACCGTGCGTTATTTATCCCACGGGAGGGAAAGGAAACGCTCAGAGTAAACCTCGCACAACACGGGAAAGGTATGGTCATCGCAACCAAAACCTGGGTTCGGGAGTCGGTTACGCAAGGGGAAGGTATTAGCACCCCTCACGTCCGTCGTACTCGACGGGATCCACGCTTGTTTTCGGGTATGGATTGTTATTCTATCTAAACTATAGGTCAGGGGTTAAAAAGAAAATAAAATGAAAAATAAAAATGACTCGGCAAAGTATCGCACTTTATGCCTACGTATTCTCGCCTGGAACGAGAAATCAGAGTCAACGTAGTTCGCCTACCTACGGGAAAGGAGGGGAAGGTTGCTCGCTAGGATATCGCATCCTATGCCTACGTACTTTCACACGGCATGAAAGATCAGAGCAAACGTAGTTCGGGCCACGTACGACACAAGTCTGTCTTGATTGTATTTATTCCTTCTGAAAAAGGTTTTTCTGATTACCGGTCCCGGCGGACAAAAATGACGTTTTGATGAGTTCACATTCTTTTACGGAAGAAGTGTCTTTTATTGTGCTTGAAATCTTTATGTGTTTTTCTGTTTGTTTTGAGAAAGAAAGAGACAGAACTCTAACCTACGGTTGCGAAGGTGTTGCACCCCAAAATTTGCCCTCACAATACAAGACTTTGTGCTTCTTGAAGGTTCGCAAGGTTCACAAACTTCTCAACATCTACAAGACCTTTCATGAGGTTCATGAAGTCCATAGGTTGCTTCTTGAAGGTTCACAAGGTTCACAAGATTCACAATGTTTACAAAGCTTTCCTAAGAGTCATGAGGTCTACAAAGCCACTTCGTGATGTTCACAAGGTTCACAAAGTTCACAATTGGTCAGAAGAGTTGACAATTCCCTCAGACAATGCACCTCCTAAGCAGTGCATCCGAAACTAGGGTTTTGACTTTAATCAGGCTAAATGGACTTCCAAGACTTCAAGTGAGCTTCATAACATCTTATATGTGTATAAGAACCCCCATGTCAAGTTTCAAGACTTTTCTCAAAAGTTTGCTCAGTCAGATGATCAGATAAGTCAAAAGCAGTCAATGCAGTTAAAAAGTCAAACTGAGGTCAACTGTGGTCAAACCAAAGTCAAACTTCATGATTTTTTGCCAACATCAAGTATATGAAGTAAAATTCATCATTTGATCAAGGGTTGATCATGATTCATCAAGGAGATTCCAGATCATCAATAATCAGGAGTTTCTAAATTAGGGTTTCCTTAGTAAAAGTCAACTGAACTTTGACCAGGCATAACTTTCACATACTTCATCACCAAGTCTCCATCCAAAGCTCATTTTGAAGGAAATTGAATTCTCTATAACTTTGATGTTGAAGGTTAAGCCCAAAAATGCTTTATTTGAAAGATATGATCTAAGACATTATGGGTCATTTCAAAAGTCAACAAAAAGTCAACAACTTCAAAAGGGCATAACTTGAGATTGGTAAATGATATGGACCTGAAACCAATGGGGTTGTTTAGAGGACTCTTCAAGCTTTCCAAAAAGTCCAAGAACACCATCATACCTTTAAAATTGAGAGAAATGTGCCCTTGCAAAGTTGGGCAATTTTGTGATGGTTTATGTTGAAAATGGAGGCTTAGAAGTATTTCTTTCCAAATGGGCTGCCTAATTTATGACCCAATCCATCTCATAACATGGTGCACGACCCAATTGACCAAAATTCATCATTTTTATTATTTTTTATTTATTTATTATTGATTTAATTCATAAAAATCATTTTAAATAAATAAAAAATATAAAAATCTATTTTTGGGTGAAGATTTTGTTTCTAGAAATTCATAATCATTGATTGAATTAGAATGAGAAGGAAATCATGTGATCTCTCCCAAAATAGCAAGCACTCATGATCAAATATTTGAAATTTATACAATGATCTTTTTGAATATTTTTTGGATCAAATATCCACACAACACATCAATGTTTCTGACCTAAATCCATCACACATATATACTAAGCACAAACCCTAGCCTCATTCACGAATTTGCAGCAGCCTAAAGGTAAGATCAAAAGCACAAAAATCTTTCAAAAAGTCATATTCGGGTTCTCAAATTCAGAGCATTGCAAGGTATTTGAAAGACATAGCAAGCTTCCTTGGACTCTTCTGATCATAAATCATCATCCATATGCATCGTATACACACCCAATTGCTCAACCCGAGTTCATCTTGACCTTGAATATTTTGTTTTCGAATCCATTGATTTATCATGTTTAAACTGTTTTTGATTGTTGTAGGATGTTTAGAATGAACTCTAGAACGATTCTGGGTGGTTCAATTGGATTTTCATTGCAGGAACAAGAATTCACCATGATTAGGGTTTTCGGCCCTCTTTAGGGTTTCACGATTTTCAAATGATAAATGGATTTGAAAAACATAGGACGATTGAAAAACTCAGTAGCAATACAATGGTGCAATCAATTTTGTGAAATTTTGCCGTTTGGATGAAGTTTGTGTTTCGCAGGGTGGAAGAACTCGTAACAATATTCGTAGGAGAAAACGTTGCAAAATCCGCAGGTAATGGGAGGAAGAAGAAGGCCAGTTCGCGCCTGTTTTCAAATTCAAATTTTATTAAAAAAAATAATATGAATTGTTCCTGGATATATTTCACAATTGTATGCTTAGCCTGATGGTTGTTGTGCTTCCTGGAAATCAAGCTGGCCTGGGTTCAAACCCCAGCCAGGTAAGTTTCCGCTTTTTTTTCTTTCCTTTTATTTGATTTAAATATTATAATATTAAAAATTAAATATATTATGTATATTTCTCAATAATAAATAAATAATAATAAAATATGTCTGTTTTCTTTAATTTTAAAAAATATGTTTTTTTTCACAAATTTTGTTTCTATATTTTATGTCTAAATTGTAATATGTATAAATTAGAAAATTTTTGTATATAATTAAATCCTATTTTTTTTATATAAACCCTAAAAATTTATTTCTCATATAAACCCTAATTTCATAAAACTCTAAAAATATTTTTTAATACAAATCTAATCCTATTTTTTTTTTGTTATTTTCTAATATAATTATTATATATGTATGTTTACTATAATTCTTACAAATTTTTGTAAATATACTTATAAACATTTTTTTTACATAACTTTAGTTTATAAATAATTGTGCTTATAATAATTAGAGTTTTTGTAGTAACTTCATGATTAAAATATAATTTAATAATTTGTAAATTAAAACAATTGTTTATTCATATTTGTTTTTTAGTTGATTATATTAAAAAAATTGTTAATTTCTTATTATTATAATATTTGGATTAATTTTGTTTATTCTTATTTACTAACCCATTTATATTCTAATCATGCTTATCATTTTGTTAAATATTGCTTACTAACCCCCTTTATTATTTATTATTGCTTATTTATATTTTATTGATCTTTGCTATTTAATTATTTTGCTTATTATTTTGTAATTGTTTCTTGGATGTAAAGTTGTTTAATTATTTAATTATTATTATGGTTAGTAATTAGGGAGTGTAACAACATGTATGTAATATTAAAATAAATTTAGATCACTTTTAAATAAAGATAATTAAAATAAACACGTCACACACGTAAGTCGATTTTAATCGCCGTCTCACTTCCTAAGGATATCCCTCAAGTTGCCTACGAATAATGGTTAAGTGGGGTGTATAAAGCAAGTCCCTCAAATAGAAAAATCATCAAAGTCCCTTATGGTTGCCTTTACGAATCGAGTCCCTTTCGAAAAATGATGATGGTCCCTTATATGTGCTTATTACATCCCACAATGGCCTTCAAAGTCAAATGGTCCCTCACATGTCCCTTAACATCCAAAGTAAGGACTACCTACTCTATTATAGTGGGGATAGTCTTACTAAGGAAAGGATAAAGAATAAGAAAGACCTTAAAACATTAGGGTAGGCTACTCCTAGATACTTGCTCACTTCAAAACTTTTTCACACTTAAACAAATTTCCAACAAAATTTTCAAACAAGTTTTTTTTTCACATCCATACACGGATTATTATTAAACTATTCTGAAATTTTTTGCTATTCACACACTACACTTTCAAAACAATTCAAAAGTGAGCTTAAGTACCTAAGAGCCCATGGATAACCATGGATGAAAAGGGTGCTAACACCTTCCCTTTTCATAACCTACCCCCCGGACCCAAAATATTCTCTAAGGTCTTTCCTGTTCTTTTATAACCTTTCCTTATGGATAAAATAAAAGTCGATGGCGACTCTTGCTATCCGCAACATTGTTTAAAGTCAGTTCTCCCACCGTGTTACAGAAGGGAAACAAACTAACCTAATGTTATCATGCATGGGTTAAGACCTAGTGTCTATCATGCTCCTCTCTTGCGCAGAGAGAAACAGAGCTCCTAAGGGATAGGCAGAAACAGAAACAATATCAGATATATACAGTAAAATGCATGAATGCAACAGTACAAGCGAGGCAAGGGAGTCCCACTCAACCTCGAACCTAGAAAACAATAGGCAAAAGTGAATAGGCTTCACCTTCAACCCAACAGGGTAAACAGCAAACAATACAGTCCAGAAAACCACTCAATACATCAGAAATGAAATACAGCAATAAAACAAACAGCTTCAGCAGCTCTGAACCAACATCTGGCTCCAAGTAATCTCCCATCAGCTACAGGCTTCAACAAGCATCAATCTCCCTCTTCATGGCCTTCAGGTAAGGGCTTTGATCATCAGTCTTCCATCTGCAATGGCTTTTCTTCCAGCTCAAACCTCCAGGATGAGGAATCAGTCACAAGAGTGAATTGGGTGTTAAGCAATCAGTTGACTACCAAGGGTGGTGAACAGACTGCTTCTAACACAAAAGACATTTTCTCTCAAGAGTTCTATCTCTTAGACACTATCACCAAGCCTTCCAAAGGAAGGGGGTGAGTGTCTTAGAGAGACTCTGTATCACAGAGAAGAATGGATGCAGACAAGACAATCCATGTTTGAGAAACAAACTGTCTAATCTTGAGCTCTGCCTAGCTCCTAAACCCTAGTCTCCTCAGCATCTGCTAACAAGAAACTCCTCTTCAACTCTGGAAGTTGATCTTCAATCTCTGGATCTCCAATGGCTTCATCTTCACAAGTCTTCAGCTCTCCCAAGTTCCCAGACAATCCCAATACCCACACACACAAGCAATAATCCCCAGAGGGCACACCACATCAGTCAATCAGATATATACAGAGTATTAATAGCAGTAGGGGAAGCCTGACTTTTCTAAGGGGATTTAATAACTACCCATAGCCCCTATAGTCCCATAACTAAACTATTCAAACCCTAAGTCCTAAGGGAAAAGAATCAAATCTTCCTAAGTCATCACCTAAAACCCTAGTTTTATCCATGTTGTTCACACCTACACTAAGCACCTAAATTTAATTTCTAAAAAAGGGTACTAAATTGTATCTACAAGTTTGATGTCTAATCTAAACAACCTAAAAAGAATGGATGAAAAATATGAAAGCAATTAATAGAACAAAAAATATCAAAATCATGTATGAAATGGAATTATGTAAAATGTTATTTATTTAGAAAATATGAGAAAAATATCAAATAAAAAAGAAAATGCAATTTTTATTTTTTATAATTTTCTAGACATCCTAAAGAAAATAATGCAAAAAGAATGAGTTAAAAATGATTATTTTGCTATTTATTATGAATTTTAGAAGATGCATGAAAAAAATTAAAGAAAATAAAAGAAAATATAAAGAAATAAAATGGAGGGGGTGAGAAAAGCAAGAAAAACAAGCTAAGCGCGTTGGGCTTATGAAATTGGGGGGTGCAGATAGCGCTCTGAGCCCAATCCCCCCAACTTAATGAAACGCTGCGTTTCAATTTTGAAGCTTCCCTCCGTTTTGAACTTCAAACCACAGCCATCAGATTATATCCCAAGTCCAAGTCAAACCCTGGATCGTGTGGCTCTGACTTCATCTTCAACCTTAGAAACCCTAGGGTTTCTGCAACTTTACCATCGTGCATGAACTTTCCACTTCCCTGTTCTCCCTCAATCCTCCATGAAAGCTCTCACTGTAAAAACCAAAAACACTCCATTCTCTTCCCTCTACACGGCCATGCCATTATCTTCTTCTAAAACTCAATCAATAATGCAATTCGATAGGTGCAACAGGTCTGATCCATCATTCTCCACTGATATTGATCCTCTCAATTCTCTCTGGAACTTATCCTAAACTAACCTACAACTCACCCTGATCATTTTAAGCACTCAATCCAAGATTATCTCTCACGATTCTTGCCATTCTAAGCTTCACCAGAATTGGTGCACCATGATCAATGTCCATGAAACTTGCTCAAACTTATCAAAAACAATCATCTCACTTATCCTAACCAGTCTACACTAACAATTCCCTAAAATTCTCATTAAATTATGCAATTCGAATGAGGTTACCAACCTGTTATGATGTTGAAAACAGTTATGGAATACACTTGATCCAATGCTTGAAAGGAGGGGAAATTGATCAGTGATCTTGGAAATGAGTTCTGTATGCAATCAGAGAGGCTCCAAGGCTTTGAATCTTCTAGTTCCAAGGTTCTTGCACTTTGAATGATGAGGATGAATAGCACAATTCCTTGCTCAATTTGCCAAAGAAATGTGTGGATTCTGGCCTTTGTGTGATGATGATGATGAAGGTTGAATCAAGAATGTTGAAGTTTGGTGAGAGATTGGTGGAGTTTGAGAAGCTTACACAAGAAGGAGAAAATGGATGAAAATGGAGATTTTTGACAAATGGGAGCACCAACCCTTGCATGAATCAGCTTGCATGAATATATAGGTTGCATTAGAACCTCCTAGAACATTGGAGAAATTTCCCTTTACACTTTTCCCTTTCAATTTGGATTATGTTACTTTCAATCCAAGCAACCATGGATAACTCACAAATTATGACCTAAGCTCAAAATTCCACTTTAGCCAATGTCTTTAAAATGCCTTTTCCATTCAAAATGACCTATAATTTTGCATCATTTGGCCAAGATATGAAAAATACCATTTTTTAAGTCATTTTCCTTCATTAAATTCACCAATTTTGAAACCTTGTGCTATGGACATTTCCAATCTCTCATGGTCACTTTTCTAGACTCAAAATGTCATTTGGAGCAAGTTTGATGTTGTAAGTTTTTCCATTTGAAGCCTCCTTGTATGAGTTTTGGACATAGGTTAAAATGACCTGTAATTCACAAATGACCAAAATACCCATTGCTTGCCAAGACCATAGGTTGAGTTCCACACATCATATGAAGGCATACTATACCATTCTAGAAATCTAAGACAATGAGGAACAATTCTTATGTTGACCAGAAATTCATTTGAAATCTTCTTGAGGGGTAAAAATTGCTTGGAAGTCAAGTCACTTTCACAGACAAAATTTCAGATACCTCAGATGACCTGTAACTTGCAAGGACCATAACTTGAGTTCTATAAATCTCCTTAATGTCTTCCACCACTCAAATTAAAGGTCTTGAGATCCTCTACAAGTTTCATGTTGGCCAAGGATCCATTTGAAGCTTGCATTTTGACTTATCTTGCTTGGAAACTTGACCTAAACTAGGGGATTTTACACAGAAACCCTAATTTAGAGACTCCTCTTCTCCTTGATTTCTCTTGAATTCTTCTTAGCATAAAAACATATCCTTGTTCTCCATGTCAAATGATGAACCCCACATCCCTTCAATAGACCTGAATGCCCTTAAATCAATCAATTGACCTAGGGTTGACCTAGGGTTGACCCAGATGAAACCCTAGTTGACTGTCTTCAACTGCAATTCTTGTGGTCACCTCAACAACTTGTTTTCCTCCCCAAATGACTTTTTAAGCCTCTCATGATGTCTAGATGCTCTCCATGCCTTCCATTCACAGCCTACAACCCCCTTATTGACCCTCAGATGCCCTCAGATAGGGGATAGGCTCAAGGCTAGATCTGTTGAACTCTCTGCTCTCAAATTCTTTTCTGATGACTTGAATGAGATGGAATTAGGATAATAACCTCTTGATAGGCCTCTAGAGATGAGAATAATGATTGGTCCCCTATTGAATGACTTGCTATGCTTATGCTATGCAGATGGTTAGTCTATGTACATGACTCTATATGCAAATGCTAATGATAATGAAAAAAATAAACCAAGTGAATAAGGTTGAGCAAATTTAGGGTGCAACAGATGGTAATCAATAATTTGCAGCCGAGTTCTTTCCTTAAATAAACAAACAGGCACAGTAAGACAAAAACAGTTTATTCCTTCTACTCCAAAGAACTCAGAGACAAAAAGAATCACGCCACAATCCAAAGCCTCGACTCAACTGATAACGCCATCTGCACCTTCTCAAACCTGCTGACAACATTGCCTTTAACTGCAAAAGAAGGATAAAGTCAAGAGCATCGACAATTGTTATGATGCATTACGGTTCATCGTGGATAAAGGAAAGCCGGGAGATAGTTTGCGTCACCTTGGCTCGAGGCATATCACTGTTGTACTCTCTGGAACACCGATATCAGTTGTCATGGTTGTTTGGCCACCCTGCAAAACCAGAAAGAATTATTGCAGCCCAATTCCCACGTAAAGAGAACATAAGACCTGTCAAAGACAAGAAAAACAAGTGAATCAACTGTGCTTTAGAGGATTCTGATGCGTCTTACGAGGCTGGTGAAAGTGCTGAAAAGATATTGGTCGATACTCATAGAAACCCTGCCAGAGCTTTCGCCACAATTGCGGCACCTGCCCGACAATCCTGCATTTCCAAGGCAAGTATCAATAATCAAGAAAAAGAGAATAGCCAATCATGAAGTTCAGCCAGCCAAGAGCTCATGTTACCAAACACCTAAAACCTCAGACCAAAGCATTGATCATACCTAGCTCCTTTTGAGCCTTCAATCACATTAATGCAAGTCCACAAACTAAAGATGAGGCCAATATTCCTTGACAGACTTTCTGAACAAAGGTTATTCTCTCCTCACCAAGCTCATTGGCTCGTCATACTTCGCCAACTTTCCTGAAAATACAACCAGAAGCTCCTTCTTTGAATCACATGCTGAAATTGAAACACCAACCTGAAAACGATAGAGAAAATCATGTGACAAGCTTCAAGTCATGATAAAAACAACGACAACCGCGATAAGATAGGGGCATTACCTGGAAGAGAAGCCCAAAGCATCTGCGCCAACGATATCGATGGTAGCGTTGACGGTATCAGTTCCAAGCGCACTTCAGACAAGCCGCATGCTTTCCCGTTTACCTCAACATCTAAAAAAAACAGTGTACACAATTAATTATTGAATAGAAGAAGAGGGTACGAACACCAGCAACTTCCGGTCACAGTTCAAATCTGCACCAAACCTTCGGTTTAGTAGTAAGCAGCCAACACTTTCCTACAGAGCCTCGTAAATTAAGCAAGCTCGGCTTGACGGCACAACCTGCAATGTGCAAACCGATTAGCTTAACCCGAATTCGGTCCTCAAAACGAAAGTTCGGTCACATTGTTACTAACCCTGCCTTCCAATCTTTAAAGTACACCTTTGAACAAACAAGTAGGAAACTCGTAAGTTGAGAAGCATATTAACTCCAGTTCAAGCCTTCGCATTGAACCAAGAGGTTACAAGAATTCAGGATGGAAGCTCAAAGCTGAAATTGTAGTTGTTCCCAAACTAATAACCATGTTGAATAGAAACTCAAACAGAGAGGAAAGAGTAGCTGCTCATGAGTTTTTTTCCTTACATGGGCCACTTGTAATTCTATGATTCCTATACTTACTGATGGGAGTATTTCTGGAACAAGCGAAGCAAATGGATGAACAAGCTCTAGTCAATGGTGAGAAACTCAGGTTAGACATGTTGGGGCTGCACGAGTTTGATAGTGTATGAATAACAACGCCTTGGACTATCATCTGGCCCAAACTCATCGCTATCTGCACCTGCCAGGTCATAAACCCTGAGTTAGTAATCCCCGAGGGAATATACCTAAAAGATCCATCCAAGACAGCTAGTAAATCTTCAAATTAAGGAACCTAGACAATCAAAGTTTTTAAACGAGTTCGACAAATCATATAGGAGAAGATTTTATTATCAACAGACATTAATACAATATCACCAAAACAGGAAGGTTTTCATTCGATTCAGCCCCAAGTTGGAAACAATCAATCAACAATCAATCGGTAATCAGAACCACATTCAAGAGGCGTTGTATTTCAAAAGCCTATATAAGGAGAAGAATGGAAACGAAAAGAGGAGGATACGAAGTCTATAACACTGAAAAACCTAGAAAACCGATAAACTCAGAAAAGGGAAAACTTATCTCCTCAAGCCGCCGCCGAAGCATTCCCAGGCCACCGCAAATCCAAGACATCAAAAAATCCACTACTGCCGTTTCGAACGCCGCCCAATTCGCGGTAAAGCTCTCACTCATGTTAAGGTTCTGAATTATTTGATCGTTCGATTTGTTAGTGCAGGTTGATTCTCGGAGGAAAATGAACGGAGCATGGTGAATCAAGACGAGGATGAATCGATTGGAGAGGAACAAGAGAGGGGTTCGCTTCCGATTCGGGGGTTCGGGTTGCAAATGGGATTAGGGTTCGCTCTTTTTTTTTCTGTCGTTTTACTTTCACGTTGTTTGCGTTTTGGTTGTACACGGATCACCACACACACACATGACTCACCGTTAAACCCTCACTAGTTTTTTAATTAACTAAATATCCATTATAACCAGTTTTTTTAAAATTAAAATAATAACTACTACAACCTTTTATTTATCAAATATATCTTATATACACCAATTTATTAATAACTATTTTATTATACCTACTTTTCTAAAATAACATAATTCAATTTAATGGCTAAATATTTAATAATAAAAACTTTTATTTAAAATTAACATATTTAATTTAACCCTTTTTATAAAATCAAATTCATTAAAAGAGTACATTTTCTTACAATTCAAGTAATTTTATACAATCTTTTACAAATAAATAAATAAAAATAATAGATTAACTTTTATTAAAAAAAAAAATCAAATACAACTTCTAAATAAATTATAATAACTTTACTATAATCTTTTTTAACCTCTTGCCAATAAAATCAAGTTAACATCTTTTAAAATCACATCAACGACTAAAATCAGTTCAACTTCTCCTAACTCAATTTAATCAAATCGTGCACAACCACTTCACGACACATTCCACTCTCACACACTTCAAGCGCTTTCATGCGTTCGTGTATGGCTTTACATTTCTGCAATTTACTCTTCTGCAATTTATTCTATCACATTTACATTATCATATTTATCTATTCATACATCGCATTCCGTCCAAAGGAAAAACCTACACATAATTCAACGTTGTGTGTAGTTGCACACCATCTGCATCATTCTCCCCACGATCCTTGATCCCATTCAAGTTGATCGCTTAAGTTTAGGACCTACCCCATAGGAAGGGCCTTATCTTTATCTTTACAACATAGAAACAAACAATATACAACACAGTACAACTTTCTCAAACACAAATAGAGAATAGATGTTAATCATCTTAAGTGAGATATAATCTCCACCCCACAACAATACAATCAAACATGTAGGGACTTTGCCTTAAGAACGACAAAGGCATACTTGGCGACCATCCGAGTATGTAAGACCTTTTCTTAAGACGATGCAAAGACCATTTCTTACAACCCCTTTACATTTGTGGTGGTTATCTCTCCCTTAACATGAAGACTCATCTCTTCTCCTAAACCCAATCAAAACAACTACCCTAAACCCGTAGGAACTTTGACCACAGTCAAAGAGCTCCTCTAACCCTTTAGGGTGAACTACAACATACTCTGATTCCACTCCCGTAAGGATATGTAGGCATAAGATGCGATATCTTATCGAGTATACTTAGAAATAAACCACTAGGGTCTCTAATCCCTTAAGCAGATAAACACTTAGCAGTAAACAGACATAAAACAAGAGGTTCTTGTAGAGTACTACAGAAACTTAGGATGCTAGTACCTTCCCTAAGTTTAACCAACCCCCGAACCTAAACAATCTAGCTTGCATTTGCATTGCATAGTGGGAATTTCGATCTTTATCCCTTCCTTTGGACAAATCAAAGTTCGGTTGCAAAATGAATTAAAGATTCAAACTAATCAATAGTTTGGTATCCGATTTTCACCGCGACAGAAATGGCGACTTCACTGGGGAATACTCTAGTGGGTTTCCCTATCTTATTTTATTTGTTTACTGCTTTACATATCTGCCTACTTGATTAATTGTTTACATGCTTTCTCTTGTATTTCTTTTGGGATTGTTGTCCTTGAGTGGTGAGATAAAGTTCTACACCCGAACTTGAGAGAAATTAAGATAGGATGGTGATATATTCGATAAGGCTTATAGGGAGTGGAATCCCTACTAAGTTGAATCGAAAATCCCGCTCAGTTGAGGCCCTTTCGAAATAGTACTGTTGAACGAATCATCGTGAAAACACTCACTATTTTCGACTTTGGAGCCTGTGATATTGAGGACCGTAGTTACCTTAACCCAACTTTGGCCTTTACTAGGACGTAGCGCGAGACTATGAGGAAGTACTTCCGAAATAGTGCTACGCGAAGCTACACTCAAAAGAAGTTCTCTTGAGAGTATTATTAATCCTCGAGTAATTGGGAAGATTGATAATATCCGATGGATGGGCTGATGATTCTGAGTCCCATTAGAACCCTGTTCTGCAGGTACAAACAACCTTTAGTCCTTAAACCTTTGGGAAGGGTACACCTTTACTCCATGCTCGTTGCAAACCTAGGGCGCCCCTTGTTTGTTTATCTTTATTGTCCTTATGTGAATACTTGTGTTTGCTGCATTCATATAGCATCATTCTGCATTGGACTTCATGGGATTTACTTTCGTTTATGAACATTGTAGGTCACTATGGCTTCAGATAAAAGACATACTGTGAAATATACTTTTAAGAGTCCCAAATTGGACGACCTAAAGAAGTTATGGGGTTTCATCGAAGATCAAGAAGAATTCAAGAACAAGTATGGGAAGCTGATATCTCTATTGGGTTGCTCAGTGAATGAAGGACTTCTTGCCACTTTGCTACAATTCTATGACCCTCTCTACCATTGCTTCACCTTTCCAGACTTTCAGCTGTTACCTACATTGGAAGAGTATTCTTTCTTGGTTGGTCTACCTGTCCTAGAAGAATCTCCTTTTCCCTTCTTGGAAAAGGACCCTGATGAGAAAGACATTGCTAAAGCTCTCCGTTTGAAGGTATCTGACGTCAAAGCCAACCTAGTTACTAAGGATGGAATTCTTGGTTTAAAGACGGGTTTCCTAATCGAGAAGGATTCATTCTACGCTGATTATTCTAATAAGGCTCCGTTTGAGGCAATTTTTGCTTTGCTTGTTTATGGGCTGTTCTTATTCCTGAGTTTCGAAGGTTTCATCGATCTCAAAGCATTCAAGATCTTTATGAAGAACAACCCAGTGCCGACTCTGTTGGGAAATGCATATCACTCTATGCATCTCCTAAACCTTCGTGGTGGAGGGATGATTACTTGCTGTGTACCTTTACTTTATAAGTGGTTTATTTCGCACTTGCCGAAGTCTAGCTCTTTTACAAACATTGGCAAAGAGCATTGGTCTCCAAGGGTTATGGCTTTGACCCACTCTGACATTGATTGGTACAATCGAGTGTATGATGGAGTATTAATCATTGATAGCTGCGGTGATTTTGCTAATGTACCATTGCTCAGCTTTGATGGAGGAATCAACTACAATCCTATCTTAGCTCGTCGACAGTTGGGATACCCGTTGAAGGAACCTCCCAAGAGCATTCAAGTAGAGGGTATGTTCTTCAAAGATGATATGGAACTACGAGGAAAGATCCTACATGCATGGCGTAGTGTACACAAGAAAGGGAAGAGAAGTCTAGGGAAGCCTAACTGTGTGTCTCTAGAACCATACCTCCAGTGGGTCAGAAGAAGGGCAACCAACCTAAAGATGCCCTATTCCCGTCAAGATCCCGTAGCTCCCAGAAGAGAGCCCACTTATGTCTTTATGTCTAAAGCCGAGGAGTTAGAGGTGTCCTTAAGGAAGTCTCAATATGAGCTGGAATCTTGGAGGAACAAGTACCAGGTAGCAGTGGCAGAAAACGATGAGTGTCAGAAGCAGAATGCTGAACTTCAAAAGGAGAAGGATGAACTTCAGAAACAGCTGCAATTGAAGGATGAAGAGCTACTCCCCTGCAAGAAGAGGAAAGTCATGGAGGATTTATTTTTCTCCGACCCACAATGCACTATTTGGAAAATAATTGTGGACAACCTTATCCGTGAGAAGGCGCAACTAGAAGAGCAGCTCAAGCAGCAGCATTCAAAGCTTCTTTAGTGTCTTTACTAGCTTTTATTTAGCTTTTATTTGGGACTCTTTAAAAGAATATTTATGTAGTCCGTTTCAAATTTAATAAAACGTTTTCTTTTACCGCAATGCCTATAAATAGAGGAATCCCATGAAGTCCTAATCATCTTGCATTGCATTCTTTTTCCATTTGTTCACTTCAAGAAACTCAAATTCGTTCTGTAGGTGTTGTAATCATGGATTTCAGAAGAGAAACCCTGAAGTACACTTTTCAGAGTCCCAACCTCGAGAGCTTGAGAGAACTAGCCGAACTCGTCGAGGATCGCTTTGCCTTCGCAGCAGAATATTGAGGAGTCTTCCGCTTCCTTGAGCTAAGGATGAAAGAAGGATTGTTGGAAACGTTGGTTCAATTTTATGACCGGATGTATCACTGCTTCACTTTTCCAGACTACCAATTGATGCCGACCTTAGAAGAGTACTCGGAACTTTTAAGGATGCCTGTGACTGTTCGACCCTTGTTCACCGGAAGGGAAGACACACCTAGTCACCAAGAAATTGCAAATGCCACTCATCTTAGCCTAGAAGATGTCCAGACACACCTAACCACCAAGGAAGGAGTCCTTGGGTTCCCCGCTGACTTTTTGATCGAAAAAGTCCGTTACCATGCTGAAAGAAAGGAGGCTCTCATATTGGAAGCCAATTTCGCTTTGTTGGTCTATGGGACTTTCTGGTTCCCTAAAATTGACAATTTTGTTGACATGGATGCAATCAAGCTGTTCATACTCAAGAATCCAGTACCCACCCTGCTTGCTGATACGTACTTCTCGATTCACTCGAAGAATGCCGAAGGAGGAGGACACCTTGTATGATGTACTGCCTTGCTGTACTCATGGTTCATCGCTCGTTTGACTTGGTATCCGTCCCTTTGGGATGAAGTAGCAACACCTCGATGGTCCGAGATACTTATGGCCCTCACCCATTCGGACATTGTTTGGTATGATCCCGCCTATGGAGGCGTGCCTATGATTCCTAGCATCGGAGGATTCCCCAACGTACCGCTCATTGGAAGAGAAGGATGTATAAGTTACAATCCTGCTTTGGCCCGTAGACAGTTGGGACACCCTATGATCCAAATACCTGACCTGGCTTTGTTGGAAGAGATCTACTTCAAGGGAGAAGAGGACCTAGATCTCAGGACTGTTATCATTTATGCATGGAAATACATTGATAGGGAAGGAACAGCTGCTTCAGGATACCCCAACTGTGCTGTTTCCGAGGATTATCTGCATTGGGTGCGAGAAAGGGCTCTCGATCTCAAGATGCCTTTTCCTTTTCACGAACCTATGGTATTATCTCCTCATGACCCCGACTGGTTCGAGGAAGAGGAAATAGAACAAGTAAGGATTGCTTTAGATGAAGCCCGGAAGTTGAGAACCGCCTGGAAGAACAAATTCCTCACCCTCAAAGTAGAGAGGGAAAGACTTCAGAAGACACCAGAATTAGAAGTTGCCAGAAAGAGAAAGGCACAAGGAGATTTATTTTCTCTTCATGCCTCTTCAAGTGTTGTCACCAATGATGATCTCCCCTCGACTACCATGGCTTGGAAGGAGTGTGTGGAAGGACTCATCATCGAGAAAGCAGCGCTGCAGGAGCGTATTGACCAGCTGACCGAGGAGCTCCGTACAAAGGAGAAGACCGTGGAGTAGAGTTCTAAGTTTTCTTTCGCTTTCGTTGTAATAAACTCTTGAAAGAGTACTTTGTTTTCATTGTTTCTCAAAAATAAAAAGTTTTTCAATTATCCTACATTATAATACTGAAAAACACTTTGAGTTTCTTGAAGTCTCCTTCTGCATCTGCACTCTCGCATTAGCATCCTGCATTTAGCATGGCATTTTACATTTTCTGCACGTGTCTTTCCTTTGTTGTGGCTCATTTCGGTTTTCCATCTTTGTTGTCCATCGCCGTCTCGACCATCGGACCAAGCCGGAAGTATCATTAAAGGATAGTGAGGAAAACAAAGACATGGATCGCATGACTAGCTTCAGAGTAAGGTCTAATCCGACACTTCGCCGTCCCTCCGACAACTTTGTTCCTATGCGACTTCAGCCTATGCAAGAAAAGGAAATGGACGATCCAGAGCTTACAGCATTCAAGAATGAATTTCGTGACTTCGAGGAACGATGGAAAATGATGAAGAGGAACCGTGCGCCTGATTTTCATGCTCATGACCCGCACCTAGTTCCAAATTTAGTTATCCCCCCAGGATTCCAGATGCCCGCCTTCGAAGTGTACAAAGGTACAATCTGTCCAAGGTATCACTTGATGATGTTTTGTCAGAAGATGACCGCCTATCTTGGGAACGACCAACTATTGATTCACTGCTTCCAAGAAAGTCTGGGTGGAGCACCGTTAACATGGTATATGAAGCTACAAGTGAATCACATCCAGTCTTGGGAAGACTTAGCTGTTGCTTTTGTAAAGCGATACAATTACAGTTTGGGAATAGTTCCCGATAAAACAGGTGATAAAGGATCTCCCAGAGAATTCATAGCTCTGGTACCCCATCCTCATCACCACTATGCGATGCCCGCTCAGCGTGAACAACAACCACATCCCAGGCAGAGGTTGGCCTCTCCAGATCAACCACAGCATCAACAATTTCGGAAAAGGTATCAAAGGATGACTCCAGGTGCACCAAGGGAAGCAATTCACCAGTTTGATCCTATCCCGGTGAAGTACGCTGATTTGTTTCCAGCTCTAATTCAAAGAGGGCATATCCAGACTAAAGCCCCACCCAAGGTACCTAAGAGGTTTCCATACTGGTACAACTCCAACAAATTTTTCCTGTATCATCAAGGTGCTCCGGGGCACGACATTGAGAGTTGTTACGGCATGAAAGCAGACGTCCAAAATTTGGTCAAAGATAGAGTCTTGCTCTTTGAGGGTTCCGTCCCTTACGTACGAGATAGCCCCCTATCTCGACAAGGTTCATCCTCCCCAGGCATGATTCAAGATCGCCAACGCCGTGTCTGAAAGCTGCGCACCAGACATTTCTGCATGTCTTTCCCGTCTACATAAAAGCACAATAAAGATCCTGGAAAGGACTCTCCGAAGAAGTTCATTTCATTTTGTTCATGTTTATTTCTTTGATTGAAAGCATATTTTGCATGTAAGAACTTTCTGTTTTGAATAAGTAATGCAATAACTGTTTGTCTTGAAGAAATCCATTCGTTTTCACTCAAATAGTTTTTTCAAAATTATTTATAATGTCGACTTTTACCCGATCTCTCGCTCTGACAGAGAATTGGAAGGAGGATGATGAAGTAAAACACATGATCTCTTGTTGTATGCTTCGAATAAAAACCCTACTGATGATGTAAGGCATCATTTTAAACCTCCTAAAAGCCAACATAGTCAACCCTTTCTTTTAAACCTTGATTGAGGATCCGTTCTCTTTCTCCCAAACCCTTTCCAACCTCATTTTCTTAACCTGGGGCAGGGTAATATCAAAAATAATGAACATCTTCAAAAAATTGGGTGGGCATAAATACACTAACCCTTTCTACCTCCATTCTACAAGTCATAAATTAAACCCATATACGACCCTCAAAGTCCTAATTGAGGTAAGGTCTAATTCGAAAGCATACTCAATGAGATATTGTTTCCTGACTCCTTGAGCGATGCTCAAATTTAAATCGGCTTTATAAATAATGATTCAATTTGTATCCTAACTAGTGGTTTCGATCACAAGTTATTGCGATACCCCTTTTCAAAACTTCAAGACAAACGTGTGTTGCATTAACCATTTCAAAATGGATATTTCAAATGTGCTAAATACGCTTGACATCTTAGAAAGACGACATACAGACATTGATGATGATATCTGAAGACTTTGCTGACTTGGGGCAAGTCATTCTTCCCAAAGAAAATTTCATCCGCGCAAGTCTTGGGTTCAACTAGAAGAAATTCAAGGACTCACTTACCGCCAATCAGGGGCAGTTACGTCGAGATTCGGCAAATCTCTAGAGAGTTTGAAAACAGTGGGGCATTGGGACATCATGTTTTCTGTAAAATCCTCTCTAGATGGTGCTTTTCAACTATGTGACTTGGGGCATTTGAAGATTGGAGCAAAAAGATGTATACTTCATCCTCAGGAAGCTCGACCCCAACATGTTCAACAACTACGAAGACCCAGGATATTTATCCCCTATGAAACTTCGGTTTAGGTACCTCCGTCTACAATTTCATACAAACACGTCAAGCTTATCAAGATGATACATCCCCAATTGGATTAATCATTTTTCCTCAAAGAGAATCATGAAGTTTTGAAGCAGGATTGGGATCCTATATTTAGTTCTTCATTTATCCCCAGTGATACTTCTATCTTTGAAGATTGGTCGGATGTTTGTTTCGAGATGTTTATCCCATCTTCGGTCTTTGCTTTCGTCTGTCTCGTCAGCATAAGCATACACATATCATATAAGTAGATAGCATAACATTTGCATTTTGTGCATCTTGTTTGTTTTACTCCATCTCTTCGATTGCGGTTACTCTTGGGTTTTGGGCGCGTCTTACTCCTCCCAAATAGAGTTGTCAGCCCTAAGCAGAAAAAAACTCAATATTTCCATTTCCCCACGAAGTTCGATCCTCGTGGAAGACAGTTGTTTCAGTACTTTCCCATCGGAGTTTATGCCTCCATGGTTGTGTCTTGCTTGACAGTTTCTCTTCGGTTATTTCCCGAATTGAACTTCGGTCTTTGGCAATCACGCTATGAACATCTCCAGCTTTTGAGCATGGATCAAGAGTGCGTTTATTTTGCACTTTGACATCATGAGGATCACCATTGAAGACGCAACGTTTCTTCAACAACACTACAAGATTTCCTCAACAACTTACAGCTAAATGACAGAAGACCTCTTTATTTGAGCAACTCGTTTTGGGCAGATCTATTCTCAAAACGACCAACAACAATTTCATCAAGACAATCTGTCCTTCCCCAGTGGATTATTTCAATATCTATCAAGACAAAACAAAGGACATTACAGATACTTCCCCATTTGAGGATTTCTGCTACTACAATTTCACATTTCTTTTACAATTACAGCAGAGATACTCCTTAAAAAATGATTTTCCTCAGAGAGTTCATTATGAGTACAATCAATGACATATCTCCTCACAAGAGGACACTCCACGTATCAACCGGTTTACAACTCTTTTGAAGATCCCCGGTGCACATTCTACAAATTGCCAATACAATACAAACTGCATCTACAACTTACGATCACAAATACAAGATCACATCTACAAAATTCTACAATTACAGATTACATCTACAACATTTACATCAACACTTCTACATCAACATTACAATTTACAACTACAGTTACATCTACAATCTACAAATTTACAACCCCTCTTTGAAGACGCTCTCGCGAGTTTCCATCATTTTGGGTAGGAACCGAGACCAGCTCATGGTTCCCATACCATGGAGCAAGGGGAAGTTCGGCATTAGAAACCGAGACCAGCTCATGGTTCCCATACCATGGAGCAAGGGGAAGTTCGGCATTAGGAACTGAGACCAGCTCATGGTTCCCATACCATGGAGCAAGGGGAAGTTCGGCATCAGAAACCGAGACCAGCTCATGGTTCCCATACCATGGAGCAAGGGGAAGTTCGGCATCAGGAACCGAGACCAGCTCATGGTTCCCATACCATGGAGCAAGGGGAAGTTCGGCATCAGGAACCGAGACCAGCTCATGGTTCCCATACCATGGAGCAAGGGGAAGTTTGACATCAGAAACCGAGACCAGCTCATGGCTCCCATACCATGGTGCAAGGGGAAGTTCGACATCAAAGACCGAGACCGGCGCATGACTCCCATATCATGATGCTCGGGGAAGCTCAACAACTACAACAACATCTACCACTACAATGACATCAAAGACCGAGACCAGCTCATGGTCCCCGTACCATGATGCCAGGAGAGGTTATACATTTTACCGTTTCAGCTGAGTTACAAAATATAAAATAATAAAAAAGGATCCATTTTGAGTTGCTATCTTTCGACCTCAAATCGTCAAAATCGCCGCATCCTTGATGCATGAGTTACCGTTACACGTTTGGAGATTTCCCATGGGTGATTGTCCCTATCCCCGTAGGGTCCCGCCTTGTTGGATCTGTTGCTCTTCTGTCTAGCATGTCGCGTCCAGTACATCCCCTATGACCTCTTCCTCGCAGATTTGTCCGTCTTGCATTCTCATATCATTGCATACCATCTGCATTAGGTGGCTTCTTAGGGCCAAAAATTCGCGCAATGTTTGTATTTAAGTCCCTCCTATCTCGTCGAGACAGAGATTTCAGTCTCCGTATCTCCGAATAGGAGTAACTTAAATAGGGGCATCTGTTGCACCCTAATTTTTGACCGTAAGATGCCACCTCTTTTTGCGCATTTTTCTATTATTATTTGACTTTATTCAATATTTATGTGACTAACCAATTTGCGCAGGCACGGTAGCGTCAATTGTAGATCCTTACAGTCAAATACTTTAAGGTGACTGTTAGATCATGGAGGTCCCGGAGTTAGTCTACTGGTCGTCTCCTCAAGGTTTCTCAAGAGTTTCAAGGTCTCTCTAAGGCTTAATTCGTACACCAAGTTACCTTATCACCTTTGATTTTGTCGTCATTAATGAAGAAGGGCAATTTTGTTGGTAATTTAATACGGCACACATGATAATGACTAAGCATGTTGCGGCCTCATGAAAGATGAACAAGAGAAACAATGGATCGGGTATTTTTGTGTTGACCACTGTTTTAAAACGAGTATTTTAATGGAGTGGTGCTTTGGCTATGTCGATGGCATGTTAACTTACACCGCTTGTACACCGTAATAGTTTCCAAGCATTTCACTTTGGTACAAATTAAAGCGTGTGAAGTATCTTTTAAAGAGAAGGGCAATTGAGGCATATAAAAGTATTTACATACGGTATGTGTAACCTCAAGGGTCAAAAATTAACATCTCTTCTGAATATCATGTGTTATACATTACATTCCAATCACCAAGATTACAAAGAAAACATAAGGTACAAAATGACTTGAAAGATAAAGTAAGCTCAAGGCACGAGCTACCCCACACATGACCATGGTGACTTCATTAACATCCTGTCTCGTTTGGTTTTATAGCTATTACACAAAGTAGTATAAACATTTGGCACTAGATGCGAGAATTCAATAAATGTGTCTACAACCTTCATATATGCTTCGGTTAAGTTGCTCCTCAAGATTGCGAGTCGTAGATCCGTCGCTCGTCACTATCTGGAGATGCTTCCTCCCAGTGGACCCCATTAGGACAATTTGGTCTAAAGGATGCTTCTAGCGTGCACCACTTGCGACGTTGACGGAAACCATGCTCACAAGAAACCTGTTCCAAGAAATAGATTATCTTCAAAGAACTTACGATAGAGTTGTTTCGACCTGACGAGTAATTGAAAGCATTTCGTAATGGCAATACCGTTAGAATTTGGTCGGTGGTCTCAGACTTAACTAGGCAATATGGTTCCATTACCGACCGTTGCGTCAACCACCAAGGATGCATACTCCTCCAATTGCTGATGCCAAATACGCCAACACCTGAGACAACAAGCAATCAATCTTTGAGCACTTTCATGAACCACTGCAGTGCTATGTCAAACGAGAGAATCAGACATACTTTGTAATGTTAGGTGTGTTCAGGACCACACGAAAATAGGAGAATCCAGGCGGCCATGAATTCTTCCCAAACCATTCATCAAGCAGTGGATTTCTCATCGATGTTCGCCGACGGTAATCAATAATTTGCAGCCGAGTTCTTTCCTTAAATAAACAAACAGGCACAGTAAGACAAAAACAGTTTATTCCTTCTACTCCAAAGAACTCAGAGACAAAAAGAATCACGCCACAATCCAAAGCCTCGACTCAACTGATAACGCCATCTGCACCTTCTCAAACCTGCTGACAACATTGCCTTTAACTGCAAAAGAAGGATAAAGTCAAGAGCATCGGCAATTGTTATGATGCATTACGGTTCATCGTGGATAAAGGAAAGCCGGGAGATAGTTTGCGTCACCTTGGCTCGAGGCATATCACTGTTGTACTCTCTGGAACACCGATATCAGTTGTCATGGTTGTTTGGCCACCCTGCAAAACCAGAAAGAATTATTGCAGCCCAATTCCCACGTAAAGAGAACATAAGACCTGTCAAAGACAAGAAAAACAAGTGAATCAACTGTGCTTTAGAGGATTCTGATGCGTCTTACGAGGCTGGTGAAAGTGCTGAAAAGATATTGGTCGATACTCATAGAAACCCTGCCAGAGCTTTCGCCACAATTGCGGCACCTGCCCGACAATCCTGCATTTCCAAGGCAAGTATCAATAATCAAGAAAAAGAGAATAGCCAATCATGAAGTTCAGCCAGCCAAGAGCTCATGTTACCAAACACCTAAAACCTCAGACCAAAGCATTGATCATACCTAGCTCCTTTTGAGCCTTCAATCACATTAATGCAAGTCCACAAACTAAAGATGAGGCCAATATTCCTTGACAGACTTTCTGAACAAAGGTTATTCTCTCCTCACCAAGCTCATTGGCTCGTCATACTTCGCCAACTTTCCTGAAAATACAACCAGAAGCTCCTTCTTTGAATCACATGCTGAAATTGAAACACCAACCTGAAAACGATAGAGAAAATCATGTGACAAGCTTCAAGTCATGATAAAAACAACGACAACCGCGATAAGATAGGGGCATTACCTGGAAGAGAAGCCCAAAGCATCTGCGCCAACGATATCGATGGTAGCGTCGACGGTATCAGTTCCAAGCGCACTTCAGACAAGCCGCATGCTTTCCCGTTTACCTCAACATCTAAAAAAAACAGTGTACACAATTAATTATTGAATAGAAGAAGAGGGTACGAACACCAGCAACTTCCGGTCACAGTTCAAATCTGCACCAAACCTTCGGTTTAGTAGTAAGCAGCCAACACTTTCCTACAGAGCCTCGTAAATTAAGCAAGCTCGGCTTGACGACACAACCTGCAATGTGCAAACCGATTAGCTTAACCCGAATTCGGTCCTCAAAACGAAAGTTCGGTCACATTGTTACTAACCCTGCCTTCCAATCTTTAAAGTACACCTTTGAACAAACAAGTAGGAAACTCGTAAGTTGAGAAGCATATTAACTCCAGTTCAAGCCTTCGCATTGAACCAAGAGGTTACAAGAATTCAGGATGGAAGCTCAAAGCTGAAATTGTAGTTGTTCCCAAACTAATAACCATGTTGAATAGAAACTCAAACAGAGAGGAAAGAGTAGCTGCTCATGAGTTTTTTTCCTTACATGGGCCACTTGTAATTCTATGATTCCTATACTTACTGATGGGAGTATTTCTGGAACAAGCGAAGCAAATGGATGAACAAGCTCTAGTCAATGGTGAGAAACTCAGGTTAGACATGTTGGGGCTGCACGAGTTTGATAGTGTACGAATAACAACGCCTTGGACTATCATCTGGCCCAAACTCATCGCTATCTGCACCTGCCAGGTCATAAACCCTGAGTTAGTAATCCCCGAGGGAATATACCTAAAAGATCCATCCAAGACAGCTAGCAAATCTTCAAATTAAGGAACCTAGACAATCAAAGTTTTTAAACGAGTTCGACAAATCATATAGGAGAAGATTTTATTATCAACAGACATTAATACAATATCACCAAAACAGGAAGGTTTTCATTCGATTCAGCCCCAAGTTGGAAACAATCAATCAACAATCAATCGGTAATCAGAACCACATTCAAGAGGCGTTGTATTTCAAAAGCCTATATAAGGAGAAGAATGGAAACGAAAAGAGGAGGAGACGAAGTCTATAACACTGAAAAACCTAGAAAACCGATAAACTCAGAAAAGGGGAAACTTATCTCCTCAAGCCGCCGCCGAAGCATTCCCAGGCCACCGCAAATCCAAGACATCAAAAAATCCACTACCGCCGTTTCGAACGCCGCCCAATTCGCGGTAAAGCTCTCACTCATGTTAAGGTTCTGAATTATTTGATCGTTCGATTTGTTAGTGCAGGTTGATTCTCGGAGGAAAATGAACGGAGCATGGCGAATCAAGACGAGGATGAATCGATTGGAGAGGAACAAGAGAGGGGTTCGCTTCCGATTCGGGGGTTCGGGTTGCAAATGGGATTAGGGTTCGCTCTTTTTTTTTCTGTCGTTTTACTTTCACGTTGTTTGCGTTTTGGTTGTACACGGATCACCACACACACACATGACTCACCGTTAAACCCTCACTAGTTTTTTAATTAACTAAATATCCATTATAACCAGTTTTTTTTAAAATTAAAATAATAACTACTACAACCTTTTATTTATCAAATATATCTTATATACACCAATTTATTAATAACTATTTTATTATACCTACTTTTCTAAAATAACATAATTCAATTTAATGGCTAAATATTTAATAATAAAAACTTTTATTTAAAATTAACATATTTAATTTAACCCTTTTTATAAAATCAAATTCATTAAAAGAGTACATTTTCTTACAATTCAAGTAATTTTATACAATCTTTTACAAATAAATAAATAAAAATAATAGATTAACTTTTATTAAAAAAAAAAATCAAATACAACTTCTAAATAAATTATAATAACTTTACTATAATCTTTTTTAACCTCTTGCCAATAAAATCAAGTTAACATCTTTTAAAATCACATCAACGAATAAAATCAGTTCAACTTCTCCTAACTCAATTTAATCAAATCGTGCACAACCACTTCACGACACATTCCACTCTCATACACTTCAAGCGCTTTCATGCGTTCGTGTATGGCTTTACATTTCTGCAATTTACTCTTCTGCAATTTATTCTATCACATTTACATTATCATATTTATCTATTCATACATCGCATTCCGTCCAAAGGAAAAACCTACACATAATTCAACGTTGTGTGTAGTTGCACACCATCTGCATCATTCTCCCCACGATCCTTGATCCCATTCAAGTTGATCGCTTAAGTTTAGGACCTACCCCATAGGAAGGGCCTTATCTTTATCTTTACAACATAGAAACAAACAATATACAACACAGTACAACTTTCTCAAACACAAATAGAGAATAGATGTTAATCATCTTAAGTGAGATATAATCTCCACCCCACAACAATACAATCAAACATGTAGGGACTTTGCCTTAAGAACGACAAAGGCATACTTGGCGACCATCCGAGTATGTAAGACCTTTTCTTAAGACGATGCAAAGACCATTTCTTACAACCCCTTTACATTTGTGGTGGTTATCTCTCCCTTAACATGAAGACTCATCTCTTCTCCTAAACCCAATCAAAACAACTACCCTAAACCCGTAGGAACTTTGACCACAGTCAAAGAGCTCCTCTAACCCTTTAGGGTGAACTACAACATACTCTGATTCCACTCCCGTAAGGATATGTAGGCATAAGATGCGATATCTTATCGAGTATACTTAGAAATAAACCACTAGGGTCTCTAATCCCTTAAGCAGATAAACACTTAGCAGTAAACAGACATAAAACAAGAGGTTCCTGTAGAGTACTACAGAAACTTAGGATGCTAGTACCTTCCCTAAGTTTAACCAACCCCCGAACCTAAACAATCTAGCTTGCATTTGCATTGCATAGTGGGAATTTCGATCTTTATCCCTTCCTTTGGACAAATCAAAGTTCGGTTGCAAAATGAATTAAAGATTCAAACTAATCAATAGTTTGGTATCCGATTTTCATCGCGACACCAAGTACTGAAGTTCTGTGAGAAATATGCTCTGATGATCAACACGCTGAAAGCACACATGCTGCAGAAGACTCTGATACAGCAAAGTTCTGTACATCATTAGAAGACTCTGACTCAATCAGATTCTGATGAACTTGCTGAAAACTGAAGAAGAAATATTCAAAGAATATATCCGTTGGAGTAAATCAAACGTCTCTTTCCTCATTTGTGCTAGACACAAGAACACAGACAAAAAGGATTTTTCTGTGCTTTCTACTTCTAGGAAAGGTCACTTGATGTGAAGACAAAAAGGCTCAGACCTTTTTGGGACTCTCTTCTCAACGCTCAGCTTCCTTGGATCAGCTGCCTATAAAAGGAAGACTCCACCTAATTCCTCAGTTACACAATTTGCTGAAAAGAAATCATTTTATTCAAAGCTCTCATTCTTTCATATTCTTCTTAGAATTATTTGTACTTAAACTTAAGAGAAAAATCACTATTGTGATAAAAGCTTTTTAGAAGCATTCATACTCTTGTATTTGATTTACATTGATTATAAAGATTTTCCTTAAGAGGATTCAGTTGGAATCAGTAGCTCTTGAGAAGACTAAGAACAATTGTTCTTAGGTGTTACTATTGTAATCTGTTTGATTAAATAGTGGATTAAGTTCTTGTTGAGAAAGGCAAATCACTCTAGGAAGGGTGGACTGGAGTAGTTGAGTTCAACGAACCAGGATAAAAATAATTGTGTTTTTATTTCTAAGTTTTAATCTTTCATACTTATTCAACCCCCCTTCTAAGTATTATCTCACCTTCAGAGTGTTTACTTCCTTAAAGTGTATGTGTTTGAACTTATCCAACATTTTCTCAATATAATGTGTTTGACTAAGTTCATAACCCCCACTATTTCATTTTACTTTGATTCCTAAAATAATGTCAACTAGTACAAGATCTTTCATCTTGAATGTGAAAGTTAGAAATATCTTTGTTTCTAAAATTCCATTATCTCCACTACTAAAAGCTTCGCGTTTAGTGACCTAAATAACTTAAAAATCGGTCACTATAACGTTTAGCGATCAATAAAGTGACCATAATTTTTCAATTGGAAATAACTTAAAAATCGGTCACTATAACGTTTAGCGACCAATAAAGTGACCATAATTTTTCAATTGGAAAAGTGTTAGTCGCTAACCTTTAGCAACCTATTTAGTGACCGATTTAGCCACTGTTTTTAGTGTGTTGAGGAAATAAAATTAAAATGAAAAGTATCAAACCCGTGACATTGGGTTGTAGAGTCTACACATTACCACTAGAACACATCATAACAATTGTCAATTTCATATTTAAATTGGTATATATTATTAAAATATATTTCAATTATTAATAATATCATTTAATTTACATTTTTTAATTAAATTAGTAAATTTATATTTATCAATTTTTTATATAAATATATGTTTTATTTGTTATAAAAATAAAAATGTGAAATTTTGACTAAAAACTAAAAATTAAGATGAACTTAAAATATTTAAAAAGGAGAGAAAATTAGGAGAGAAATAGGAACTTCAAATATAAAACAACCAAAGTTATTACTGACCAAAATTTTGGTCACTGAAATTTTTTAATAAATTAATTTTTTGAAAAAATATATTTAGTGACTGAATATTACGGGCACAAAATTTCGGTCACTAATTCGGTGGCTACCTTAATTTGTGACCAATTTAGCGACTTTAAATATTTTATTAACATGATGTCAAAGTTTGATGGCTAATTCGGTGGCTAAAGTGACCGAAATTTTTCAGTCACTAAATGAGTCACTAAAAGAGAATTTTCTAGTAGCGCTCATTGCTAATGATTAATATATTATCAACATATAGACACAAGAATATTACAATATTTTCACACACATTTGTGTACAAACATTTGTCACAAAAATTTAGAGTAAATCCATTTGAAAGTATGATAGAGTCAAAATTTCGATGTCATTTTTTTGGTGCCTGTTTTAAACCATACAAGGATTTGACAAGTGTGCATACTTTTTGGTCATTTCAAAGAAGTATGTAACCTTCTGGTTGTTCCATGTAGATTTTCTCATCGAGATCTCCCTTTAAGAACTTTGTTTTAACATCCATTTGATGAACTGTAATGTCATTTAGATAGGCTAATACAAACAACACTCTTATTATTTTCGTCCTTGCTACTAGTGCATATGTGTCAAAATAATCAACACCTTCTTTTTGTCTAAACCAATTTTCTACTAATCTAGACTTGTAGGTGTTTAATATACCATCACTATGATGCTTATTTCTAAACATCCATTTACATCCAATGGGCTTTGAACCCTTTGGAAGATCGACAAGTTCCCATGTATGGTTTGAAATGATTGAATCCATTTAGTATTGGATAACATCTTTCCAAAAAGAAGAGTCCTTTGAAGCCACTACTTCTTTTTAGGTTTTAGGATCATCTTCTAATTGGAGAATAATAGGGATCTTATGAACATCGTTCTCGCAATTTCCTTCAACTAGATAAAAGGAAATGAGTTGAGAGTCGATTTCATTTGGTCATAGAACTTTAGCTTTTCAGACTCTTTTGCTTATTCTGGGCTTAGGTTATGTTTCAACAATTCGCGAGATACTTTCGGGTTGTACTTCAATAATTTATAGAGAGTCATCATCACGAGATTCTTCATTTATGAGAATCTCATATTCCTTATTCTTCGTAATAAGGTTTTAAAAAAAACCCACATCTATGGATTCAACAATTATGTTAGACTCCAGATTTAAAAGTCTATATGCTTTGTTGTTGGTTGCATATCCTATGAAAGTAAGTTTGATCCACTAATGACCTAATTGAGTTCTTTTAGGATCCATATTCTTATAATATGCTACACACCCCACACTCTAAAATAACCAATATTTGGTGATCTACCTTTCCATATATCATATGGATAAATACATGTTAACTTTAAAGGACTCCTATTCGTTATATGACATGCGGATAATAATGCTTCACCCCATAAATTAAATGGCAATTCAGATTGCATTAAAATAGAATTTATCATTTCTTGATATGTTTGATTCTTTCTCTTAGCTAAACCATTTTGTTATGGTGTACGAGACACAGAACATTTATGTATAATGCCATATTCTTCACAATACGCATCAAATTTCGTAGACAGTTATTCACTGCCCATATCACTTCTATGGATTTTGATACTTCTACTTAATTGATTTTCTGCTTCAACTTTAGAAATTTTAAAGGCATTAAAATAATTATCTTTATGCTTTAAAATATATACATGTGTGAACCTAGAGCAATCATCTATAAAGATTATAAAATACCGGTTTCCTCCATGGGTTAGCATGCCATTAAACTCACACAAATCAGAGTGCACAAGATCAAGCAAATTTGATTTTCTTTCAATACTTTTGAAAGGTTTCTTGTTCATTTTTTATTTGACACATATTTCATATTTTTTGAAATCATGAATATTGCATGAGATCAAACCGAATTTAATTAGTCTATTCATATTACTAATACCAATATGTCCTAATCTAATTCCATGAAGAAATAGGTTCAAGCATATAAGAAGAATCAGAAATTTCATTAATAATATTATCGGTAGTACAAATTTTGATCATTCTCTCAGCGGGATATCCTGTTCCTACAAATACACCATTATGGGTCAATATTATTTTGTCCAATTCATATACATACATAATACCCGATTTTCCCAACAAGTCCCCACTAACAAGGTTCCTATTCATGTTGGGGACATGAAGTACATTGACAAGAGTGACTTTCTTTTCGGAAGTGAAATTTAGTTTGATGGATCCCATTCTAACGAATCTAGATCGTACTTCATTTCCCATCTTCACTTCTTGTTTATCATTTACTTTAGAATAAGGTTTAAATGATGGTTTGTCATAAAAAAACATGCACGGTAGCAGATGTATCATACCACCATCCTTGCACTTTGCCTTAGGTTTCCATAATCTGGCTCACTGTAGCAATCATGTCGTCATTGACATGAACAACATTAAATGTAGTTTTGGACTTGTTATGCCTGCAATCTCAAGCAAAGTGGCTTGGTTTGCCACACAGATAACGACCTCCTTTTGATCCTTTTGGTCTGCTAAAGTTCTTGAACTTGTTATGTTCCTTCTTAGGGCCAAGATGGTTCTTCATGCCATCATATTTCCTCTTTCCTTTTGCAATCACAACATTGGCTTTAGAGTATCCAATGAATTATGATTTTCTCTCAATTCTTCGTCTCCTCCTCGATTTGAAGATGTTTATGAAGTTTCTCCAACGAGAAATCCTCAGAACTATGCAGCAATTTCTTCCTGTATCCTTTCACGAGGGTGACAATTTTGTAATGATTGCACCAACTTGGAAAGCTTCTAGAATGTCTATTGTTATATCTTTTATTTTATTCATGAGAACTTGTAAGTCGTGCACTTGTGCAAGAATCGACTTGGAGTCTAAAATTTTAAAATAAAAGTATTTAGATATTAAGAAAGTTTTCGTACCTTCCTCTTCAGCCTTGAATTTGATCAAATCAGGATATAAGACATAGTGAATCCTAAAAGCCGCCATTAATGCCTCTACGCCCACTCCTTCAGACTTGGTCCCAGAGTCGGAGCCATTTTCGCTAGTGGCGACACCGACGAGGGGTGTATGAAGGAGACATGTGGCATAATGCTTGGGACTATCACACTTATCCATGTGGCACTTTATCCTCTTTTGTGCTTTTGTTGAGTTAATGAGTATAACTCTTTATTAAGGTTTTTAATGTGAGTTCCATTTTCTATGTGGGACTATTCCCAAGCATTTATTGACATTTACTCACTTCCACTTTTCTTGTGATTTTGGAACACACCCATGGACATTTATTGTTCATAAATTGACAAAATACCCTTTTTGGTCCCTTATCTTTACGCCGGGTTTCATTTTGGTCCTTTAATTTTTAAATTTTCCAATGTAGTCCCTTACATTTTCAAACAGTGTAATTTAAGTCTTTTTTTGTCTAATTTTCACAAACGGCGTCAATTTTGCACACATGGCATCTGACGTGACAAATGTTTGCACACGTGGCATATGACGTTGTACATGTGTATCACCAAAGTCATCAAAAATACAATAAACTGAACATTGTAAATGTAACACCCCCTTTCTATACCCCCAAATAAACACATAATTATTTAGGCACATATTAAAAATTTCATCAGAGTATAATTATAAGCACAGTATAAAAGAGGCGCGTCACATTACGCTCGAAATTAAAACATACAACACCCGCTCAACAAAAGATATGCAACAGTGGGATAACTTTGCAACAGAGGAACTTTTATATATATATATATATATATATATATATATATATATATATATATATATATATATATATATATATATATATATATATATATATATATATATATATATATATATATATATATATATATATATATATATATATATATATATATATATATATATATATATATATATATATATATCCTCCAGTATGATTCAACAACTTAAGTCATGTTTACATAAACATTCAACAACAAAATACATATACAAATGTATCACAAAGAGGGATCAAGAACATCCTAGCTACCCGGTGCTACATATCAGAGCCGACCAACCAAAAGAATGAAGACACGCTTCACAAAAAGACCTCCAGCATACCTATTCTGCAATGCCTCGTAGAGCATCATAAAACAACAGAAGGGTGAGAAATATTATCATAATAACAATGCATATAATTATATATCTTAGCATAAAAATACACATATTCTACATTCTCACCATGATTCATCACAACTCACTCATATATATATATATATATATATATATATATATATATATATATATATATATATATATATATATATATATATATATATATATATATATATATATATATATATATATATATATATATATATATATATATATATATATATATATATATATATATATATATATATATATATATATATATATATATATATATATATATATATATATATATATATATATATATATATATATATATATATATATATATATATATATATATATATATACATCATGCATACTTTCACAATTCTTATCATTCCACATAAACATACACATTTATGTTTATTCTCCAAAGTACAATTATAAAGATGATAAATGCAAATCATATAGACCGACTCATGATTCTATGCAAATGCAATGCGGTATCGACTCAATCATCTCAAGTTCACTCAGGAACTTATTGGAACCATCGCTCGTTACCAATGTAACCCCCCGTCGGGCCTACGATGTTCACCCATTGCTCACACCTCACATAGACACACAATGTTTATGGATTGCTCACACCTCACATAGGCACACAATCCGATTTCTCACACCTCACATAGACACACAATCGTTTGTAATCATCGCTCACACCTCACATAGGCACACAATCGTTTGTAATCATCGCTCACACCTCACATAGGCACACGATGTTACAACGGATTCTCATTAGAATCATACAACACAAGAATGTACATCATTATGCTTCACATACAAAATGACTCAAGACACTCTTGAAATGCATACATATTTACAATATATTCATGCATTCATCTCATTCTATCACATAAAAAATATAAACATTAACATCAATTACGCCAAATGGCAACGAGCATCGCTTTACCACCTAAACGGCAACGAACTCTATCACAATCATCATGCATTTACATTTAATTTAAACAATGCATTTATTTGCCAAAAGGCCACAATTCACTACAAATTCCACAATCTAGGATTCACGTCATACGGCTACCCACAACATAACATATAACAGCACACAAGCTACACATTTCGAGAGAAGGTCGATCAACATCCGATTCGAAGAGTCGATATTGGATGGAAAATAAAAAAAAAAGAAATAAATGTTGTGTTGTCATGCTCGTTAGGCAAGCAGAATGGTTCGCTGGCAGCTCGCTGTGTGCTCGCCTAGCGAACACTTCGCTACCTCACTCGCCTAGCGAATCACCTAGCGAACACTTCGCTACTCAAACCCTCAATATCCAAAAATGTCAGAAAATCTCGAAATCACCTGAATTCAATCAAACAAGTTCCAATAGTCTCGGCCTAACATTCCTCGACTAAACTACGCAATTTATTTTGAATTCTAACCGTGAAAACATCGGTTTCTATCGATTTTACCAATTCGACCTAAAATGGAAATATGTGAAAAAACAACCAACACAATCCAAACAACACATACATAAAGATATACATTGATGAGATTATAAGATTTCACACCCTTACCCGATTAAATCGATTCCTAAAAGTTGTTTTGAAGATTTCCAAACTTTTTCCCTTTTTCTTCTCTTTTCCCTTCTTCCCCATTCTTTCTCTCCTTTTTCTTCTTTCCTTTCTCTTTTCTCTCCTCTTTCTCTCTTATATCTTCTATTCAAATTCTTTTCTATTATTTTTTTTCTCACAAAATATCTAATAATTCATTTTCTTACAAAAATTTCTAACTTAACATTAATTAAGAAATATCTAAAATACCCTCCAACCTAATTTCCCCGAAAACTCTCAAAAACGATAAGATAAGACAATATGCAAACGTAACATATTAACACACCAATTCCACAAATAAAATAATAATCACCCAAATAAAATAAAAGACTCAACAAAAATGGGAAATCAGAATTGGGGCGTTACAACTCTCCCCCACTTTAGAAATTTTCGTCCTCGAAAATATTACCTGATTCAAACAACTCCGGATACGACCCTCGCATCCCACTCTCTAGTTCCCAAGTCATATTGCCTTCCGAAGCGCCTCCCCACGCTACCTTCACAAGCGCGATATCCTTTCCTCTTAGCTTCTTAACTTCACGGTCCAAAATCCTAATCGGTAAAGCTTCAACCGTAAGGTTATCTCTCATTTCAACCTCGTCCATAGGAACAACATTAGATGGATCCGGAACATACTTTTGAAGTTGCGAAACATGGAATACATCATGCAAATTCGAAAGATTCGGAGGCAACGCCACACGGTAAGCCACAACACCAACTCGTGCAGTAATCTGATATGGATCAATAAAACGAGAAGTCAACTTCCTCAACTACAAAGCACGACCCACACCTGTAACCGGTGTAACTCTCAAAAACACATGGTCGCCTTCTTGAAACTCAAGATCTTTCCTTCTCTTGTCATGATAGCTCTTTTGTCTACTTTGAGAAGTTTTCATCTTTTCCTGAATAAACTTTACTTTCTCTGTCGTTTGTTGTACCATCTCCGGTCCAACTATCGACCTCTCACCGGTTTCATGCCAACACAAAGGTGAACTCAATTAACGCCAAATAATCATCCCAGGCACCACCTTGCTCGAGCACACAAGCACACAATAAATCCTCCAACGATTGAATTGTCCTCTCGGTTTGACCATCTGTTTGCGGATGATAAGCCGAACTCAATGTTAGCTTAGAACCCAAAGCCTTTTGAAAACTCTCCCAAAACCTCGATGTAAATCTAAGATCTCTATCCGATACAATACTCTTAGGAACTCCATGTAACTTCACAACCACAAGAACATAAATCTCGGCTAACTTCTCCAAAGGATAACTAATATCAATTGGAATGAAGTGAGCTGATTTAGTACGCCTATCCATGATTACCCAAATAGCATTATGACTTCTTTGCGTATTCGGCAATCCCGTAACAAAATCCATCGATATATTATCCCATTTCCACTCCGGAATGTCCAACAGTTGTATCAATCCACTAGGCTTTTGATGTTCCACCTTAGACTTTTAACAAGTTAAGCATGCATACACAAATTGAGCTACATCCCTCTTTAATCCGGACCACCAAAAGATTTTCTTCAAATCTTGATACATTTTATTCGCTACCAGATGAATACTTAAGTTACTTCGGTGTCCTTCTTCCAATATCATCTTTTTCAACTCTGTATCATCGGGAATACAAATACGACCACGAAATCTCAAACCTCCGAAGTTATCAACCTTGAAATCCTCATTCTCATTCATCATTAAATCAACGAACTTCAAATCCAACTTTTGCTTTTCACATACGGTTGCAAGAAAATCATTTGTAACATGTAGCATACCAAGTCTCACACTTCTCGGCATCATTTCACAAACTAAACTCAAGTCTCTAAAATTCTCCAAAAGTTACCATTCTCTCATCATCAATGCGGACATATGTAACAACTTCCGACTCAAAGCATCGGCCACCACGTTTGCCTTACCCGGATGGTAATTCAAACCAAAATCATAATCCTTCAAAAGTTCTAACCACCTTTTTTGTCTCATGCTCAATTCTTTTTGATCAAATAAATATTTCAAACTCTTGTGATCACTAAAAACTTCAAATCTTGCACCATAAAGATAGTGTCTCCAAATTTTCAAAACAAATACCACGACCGCTAATTCGAAGTCATGTGTAGGATAATTCTGTTCATGCACTCTCAATTGTCTTGAAGCATAAGCCACTACTTTTCCATCTTGCATTAAAACACCACATAAACCTGTCAAAGAAGCATCACAATAAACCACAAATGGTTTTGTCGAATTCGGCAAAATCAAGATCGGCGACGTCGTCAACCTTCTTTTTAGCTCAATGAAACTCTTTTCACAATTAATATCCCAAATGAAAGCCTTTCCTTTACAAGTCAATTGCGTTAACGAAAGTGCCAACTTCGAAAATCCCTCAATAAACCTCCGATAATAACCTGCCAAGCCCAAAAAGCTTTGAATTTCTGTAACCGATCTAGGAGCCTCCCATTGCATCACCACATCAATCTTGGATGGATCAACACTAATACCACTACCGGAAATAACATGTCTAAGAAAACTTACTTCCAATAACCAAAATTCACATTTTGACAACTTAGCATACAATTGTTTCTCTTTCAAAATTTGTAACACAATCCTCAAATGATCTTCATGCTCCTCTTGAGACTTAGAGTAAATCAAAATATCGTCGATGAACACAACCACAAAACGATCTAACTGTTCATGAAAAATACGATTCATGTATTTCATAAACACACCTGGCACATTAGAAACCCCGAATGGCATCATGGGAAATTCATAATGGCCATACCGTGTCCTAAAGGTTGTCTTTTGAATATCCTCTCCTTTCAAATGAATCTGGTGATATCCTGATATCAAATCAATCTTGCTAAAAACACACGCAACAACCAATTGGTCCATCAAATCATCGATCCTTGGAAGCGGATACTTGTTCTTAATTGTCACCTTGTTCAATTGTCGATAATCAATGCAGAACCGCATACTCCCATCCTTCTTCTTTACCAACAATACCGGAGCACCCCAAGGAGAAACACTTGGCCTTACAAATCTCTTGTCCAACAAGTCATTCAATTGCTTCTTCAATTCTACCAACTCCAATGCCGACATACGATACGGTGCTATTGAAACCGGTCTAGTACCCAAAACTAGATCAATAGAAAACTCAACTTCTCTTTCCAGTGGTACATCCGTAATATCCTCCGAAAACACTTCTGGAAAATCACACACCACTGGGAACACATCGAGCTCAACTTTACTCTCCACCGACAATGATGCAAACAAACCAAACAATTGAGCTTCGTCTGCTAAAAGTTTCTTCAACTCTTTAGTGGATAGGAAACTCTCATCTTCATCATCTTCCAAAAAAGGAAACCTCACTAACTTGTGATAGAAATTTATATGAACTCGATTAAATTGCACCCAGTTCATACCCAAGATTACGTCCAATCCCTCCAACGACAAACACACTAAATCCATGATGAAGTCTTTACCATACATGGTCAAAGGACAACTTACACACGCCAAAGATGTAGTTACCGACCCCGAAGCGGGAGTCCCAATAACCATGTCACCACCCCAAGAAGTCACGAACAAACTCAAACGCTTAGCGCACTCATGAGAAATAAATGAATGAGTCGCTCCAATATCAATAATAGCAACTAAAGGCATAATATTAATAAAGCATGTATCTTTAATCAAACGATCTGCACTAGTAGTGTCTGACCCAACTAATGCAAACACCTTTCCGCCCGCTTGAGCTTGTTTCGGCTTAGTACACTTAGTACTAATGTGACCCACTTATCCATAATTATAGCACTTCACTACATTCCTCCTACAATCGGTAGTAGCATGCCCAAGGCCTCCACACTTAGAACATTTCACTACGGTCTTCCCACACTCAAATGATTTATGACCCATTTCACCACACTTGTAACACTTAACGGAACCAGAACCTCTTCCTCCAGATCTCTTATCAAAGTGTCCCTTATGCTTTCCCTTATCAAGGGGTGTCACATAAGGTCCACTTCTAGCTTGTTGCTTTCCATTCCTCTCATTCAAGCTTTTGCAATGCGTAGAACGAGCCTTGCTATCTTCCTCGAAGATTCTACAACATTCCGTCAAATCCGTAAACCTTCTTATCCTTTGATATCCCACAACTTGCTTAATCTCGAGACGCAAACCATTCTCATATTTAATACACTTTGAGAACTCAGCAGTAATTGCAGCATAGTGAGGATGGAATTGAGCCAACTCCACAAACTTAGCAGTATAGTCCACCACAGACATACTACCTTGTTTCAGTTCAAGGAATTCCATCTCCTTCTTCCCTTTCACACTTTCAGGGTAATACTTCCTCAAGAACTCAGTACGAAATAAATCCCAAGTTATCTCTTCATCATCCCCCTCAAGAGCTTGACGCATACCGACCCACCAATCGTCGGCTTCTTCCTTCAGCATGTGAGACCCAAGCTTCACCTTATTCCCCTCTGCACAACCCATGACTCTGAAGATCCTTTCAATCTCTTTCAACCAAATTTGAGCACCATCGAGATCAAACCTTCCTTTGAAGACCGGTGGTTGATTCATCTTGAACTCGTCATTAGCATTCACGTTCGGTGCACCTTGCACCGCCCTAGCCATTGCTTCCAAAGCAGCAGCCATCGCATTGTCGTTTTGATCAGCCATATTCTGATCATTCCAAAAAATAACAACAAGGTTAAACAACCGTTCAACCATCACAACAACAAGACAGACACAACTGAATCAACACTGGCTCTAATACCACATAATGTAACACCCCCTTTCTATACCCCCAAATAAACACATAATCATTTAGGCACATATTAAAAATTTCATCAAAGTATAATTATAAACACAGTATATAAGAAGCGCGTCACATTACGCTCGAAATTAAAACATACAACACCTGCTAAACAAAAGATATGCAACAATGGAGTAACTTTGCAACAGAGGAACTTAGTCCTTACACCCACATCTCAATATTTAGAATAAAAGCGGAAAATCTAAATATTGAATAACATCAAACATATATATATATATATATATATATATATATATATATATATATATATATATATATATATATATATATATATATATATATATATATATATATATATATATATATATATATATATATATATATATATATATATATATATATATATATATATATATATATATATATATATATATATATATATATATATATATATATATATATATATATATATATATATATATATATATATATATATCCTCCAGTATGATTCAACAACATAAGTCATATTTACATAAACATTCAACAACAAAATACATATACAAATGTATCACAAAAAGGGATCAAGAACATCCTAGCTACCCGGTGCTACATATCAGAGCCAACCGACCAAAAGAATGAAGACACGCTTCACAAAAAGACCTCCAGCATACCTATTCTGCAATGCCTCGTAGAGCATCATAAAACAGCAGAAGGGTGAGAAATATTATCATAATAACAATGCATATAATTATATATCTTAGCATAAAAATACACATATTTTACATTCTCACCACAATTCATCACAACTCACTCATATACATCTCCATGTGTATATATATATATATATATATATATATATATATATATATATATATATATATATATATATATATATATATATATATATATATATATATATATATATATATATATATATATATATATATATATATATATATATATATATATATATATATATATATATATATATATATATATATATATATATATATATATATATATATATATATATATATATATATATATATATATAACCAAGCATATTCATCATGCATACTTTCACAATTCTTATCATTCCACATAAACATACATATTTATATTTATTCTCCAATGCACAATTATAAAGATGATAAATGCAAATCATAGAGACAGACTCACGACTCTATGCAAATGCAAAGCAGTACCGACTCAATCATCTCAAGTTCACTTAGGAACTTATTGGAACCATCGCTCGTTACCAATGTAACTCCCCGTCGGGCCTACGATGTTCACCCATTGCTCACACCTCACATAGGCACACAATGTTTATGGATTGCTCACACCTCACATAGGAAAACAATCGTTTGTAATCATCGCTCACACCTCACATAGGCACACGATGTTACAACGGATTCTCATTAGAATCACACAACACAAGAATGTACATCATTATGCTTCACATACAAAATGACTCAAGACACTCTTGAAATGCATACATATTTACAATATATTTATGCGTTCATCTCATTCTATCACAAACAAAATATATACATTCACATCAATTACGCCAAACGGCAACGAGCATCGCTTTACCACCTAAACGGCAAGGAACTCTATCACAATCATCATGCATTTACATTTAATTTAAACAATGCATTTATTTGCCAAAAGGCCACAATTCACTACAAATTCCACAATCTAGGATTCACGCCATACGGCTACCCACGACATAACATATAACAGCACACAAGCTACACATTTCGGGAGAAGGTCGATCAACATCCGAGTGGAAGAATCGATATTGGATGGAAATTAAAAAAATAAAAAATAAATGCTATGTTGTCATGCTCGCTAGGCGAGCAGAATGGTTCGCCTAGCGAGTCCTTCGCTACTTCACTCGCTCCAGCGAGTTTTGTTCCTTTTTGATTCTGCCCAAGTCTGGGAACGTTCGCTGGCAGCTCGTTGTGTGCTCGCCTAGCGAACACTTCGCTACCTCACTCGCCTAGCGAATCACCTAGCGAACACTTAGCTACTCAAACCCTCAATATCCAAAAATGTCAGAAAGTCTCGAAATCACCCGAATTCAATCAAACAAGTTCCAATAGTCTCGGCCTAACATTCCTCGACTAAACTACGTAATTTATTTCTAATTCTAACCGTGAAAACATCGGTTTCTATCGATTTTACCAATTCGACCTAAAATGGAAATATGTGGAAAAACAACCAACACAATCCAAACAACACATACATAAAGATATACATTGATGAGATAATAAGATTTCACACTCTTACCCGATTAAATCGATTCCTAGAAGTTGTTTTGAAGATTTCCAAACTTTTCCTCTTTTTCTTCTCTTTTCCCTTCTTCCTCTTTCTTTCTCTCTTTTTTCTTCTTTACTTTCTCTTTTCTCTCCTCTTTCTCTCTTATATCTTCTATTCAAATTCTTTTCTATTATTTTTTTTTCTCTCAAAATATCTAATATCTTCTAACTTAACATTAATTAAGAAATATTTAAAATACCCTCCAACCTAATTTCCCCGAAAACTCTAAAAAACGATAAGATAACACAATATGCAAACATAACATATTAACACACCAATTCCACAAATAAAATAATAATCACCCAAATAAAATAAAAGACTCAACAAAAATGGAAAATCAGAATCGGGGCGTTACAGTAAACATCATTACATGATGAAAATTATTTCCAAAGTCAACTGGGTATCATTACTGAGTGTGAATATCAGATAATTATGTTTGCCAAACTTTAACTATTAGAAGAGTGTAATTAAGGCATCAAAAAAATTATTAAAACAATTTGGACAATATATTAAACTAAAAATCCAAATCAAGTTTATGACCTGAAAAAATCAACATTTTGGGCAGTATATTAAAACAATTATTAAAACATTTTGGGAAGTATATTAAACATTTTGGGCATCAAATTTATGACCTGCAAAATTTGAAACCTTGAAACCCAAAAATCGAATCCATAACCTTGAAACCCAGAAATTGAATTCATGACCTTGAAACCCAAAAATCGAATTCATGACATTGAAGACCGGAAATCGAAACCCATAAACTGAAATCGAAATCAAATTTGAAATCAAAATCAAACTGAAATTGAAATCCAAAAACTAAAATAAAAAATGAAATTGAAATCCAAAACCTGAAATCGAAATCGAAATTGTACATATATTATTTTAGATCTATTTTTTAGATCTTTGGATCTATTACACGGGAAGAATTTAAAGCTAAAGTGGTTACAGTCACTCGATTCAAATTTTTAATTTCATGACCCAGAAGCTGAAACGATATTGGCAAGGGAAGGTTAATGTTCATCTTCTTCAACTTGTTCGTTTTCCTTTTCTCCTAATTGAGCATTCATATATTTAATTAATTTGTAAATTAAATATAAAAAAAGTGTGAAGTGGCCTAGTGGAATAGTATCTTGCCTAGCAAATACCTTGACCATGGTTCAAATCAATGGTGAAGGCATCTTTTTGGAAATAATTTTTGGAATTTCGATGGTCCTCGTGACTTGGTAATAAGCATATGCCACATCAACGCCACGTCTATGTCAAGTGACACTTTATTTTGACTTCGACTAATTGACCTAACGGAAAGGACTAATGTGACGTTGTTTAAAGGTATAAGGGACATAAATGGTCCTTTTTAAAATTGGGGGACCAAAATGAACCCCACCCTAGAGATACGGGATTAAAAAAGGTATTTTACCTTCATAAATTCAACGACAACTCTTACTCATTTAACAATATTTTAATGCAACCAGGCTTATAAATACAAAAACATGTGCACAATAGTATCAATACCTTGAATCATGTCATTATTACTCATATACCACTTACCATTTAGTTACCAAAAATTGCGGCTATTGCTACTTAAATAATGCTAGTATAATTTAAATATTTAAAGTATGCAAATAAGATATGACTTTTGATGAAAGGAGAAACACAATCTCATTTAACTCTAGATTTTGTTATATGCCATCATTATATGTCTAAAATAATACAACATGGTATGCATTATAAGTTCCCATTGTCAATAAACATAATTGCCATCGGGTGTTTTAGAATCTCCCATTTTGATGTCATTAAAGGGTATTCAAAGATCCAGGACCGAGAAAATGCGTACATAGAAAGAGATGACACAATTGCCATACTCTGTGCTGATTATTTCATTTTCATCAGAGGTCAAGACACCCTGAAGACGGACCAACATCTAGAAAGTACCCATCAAGATTACTCTCTCGGGGGAAGATAGAAACAGTTGAAGAATAAAACGAATCCACCCACGAAGCACAAACATCTTTTTTTAATTTTTGACTCATAGTGGATATTATTTTCTCTAGAATATATAGAAGGAAAGGAAATAACAGTAAAACAGGAAAGGCACCTTCAAGAAATGAGAATTTGACTCTTCAAAATTCATATGATGGCATAATAGATCATGTCAACACTTCAAGTCACTTGCACGCAACACTAAATTTTTTTATTTCCCAAAAATCATTATAAGAGTACCTCAGAAAAGACATTTGAAGCATGGGATGTTAAAAGCATGAATTCCTAAGAAATGATAATTCCTCCTCTTAATCTTCCAAAGCAGCTGAAAAGAATGGTCAAAATTCATATGATGGCATAATAGATCATGTCAACGCTTCAAGTCACTTGCACGCAACACTCAATTTTTTTTATTTTCCAAAAGTCATTATAAGAGTACCTCAGAAAAGACATTTGAAGCATTGGGCATTAAAAGCCTAAATTCCCAAGAAATGATAATTCATCCTTTTAATCTTCCAAAACAGCTGAAAAGAATGGTCAAATGAGGTAGATACAATAAATCCTTACACTGTCAAACAAGGGCTTTAGGGGAAACTATTACAAGCCGACCATAATGGTCACCGAGTGACCCCTCGAAAGAGGTTACCATTTATCTAAAACATTTGCACCACAAAAGAATCACCTTATGGAAGAATGCAGGCAATCTAAGCCCCAGATGCATCTAAAGCCTCCCGTTATTACACTTCTAAAAAATAGCAAGTTATTTTACTTGCTCCATGAAAGTAAAGGGAAAACATATCATTTTTCAGGTACACTATTTTCAAATCTAATTTCCATTCACTCATCTCCTTCCCATATTGAATTGAGCATTGGAATTTTAGCCTTACAGATCATCCCTCTCCTCCACCGCACCAGAAGCTCTGGTCCATCAATTTTCATCGCAACCACTAATTCACCAATCAATTATGGTTCCGCAACGAAATAGTATTTAAAGTTATAAATAAAGGTCGAGATATAACTCATGGCCGATAAAACAAATGAAACAAGTCCAGGATAACCAACATGAGTAACAACCTACTTTCCATCCATGATATACTTCTCAAGGATGGATTTTTCAATGTTCAAAAGAACCTCGAGGTTATATAAGACAATTTTATGTACAACTTTCTCGAAGGGTTCATGGTCAATGATCATCGCATCACTGATAAGGGCAACCTTATCCTCATCAAATGCGGGGAGATTAAAAATTTTCATAGACTCAATAAAGTCTTTAAACATATTAGGAGAATAATTAGAGTGGATTAGGTCGTATGGGAATGAAGAAATTTCCCAAGAAACTAAGAAAATACTAAAGAAGACTTTCAAAAAATTATTTTCTTCCCAGGTATTGATAAACTGATCGGAAAACTCTAATAAATGCCAACAATTAGGGTGCAATGGTGAGAGCCCCACCACCAGATAACGAAGAACTTTCTGTTCGAAGGTATTAAAATGGAGAAACAAAACCATTTCCATGAATACAACATCAAACATCCAGAAGAAACGATTATGAAATTGGTGTAGTTTGATACCACTAGTATATGACTGAAGAGATATAAATAAATTATTTGAACACTAGTTATATGTCAATATTTGAGTTTTAAATAACACTACTCAAGTCAATATCATAAAGCTAAAATTATTACATAGAGTTCTTTGAAAGAAAATATACACAAATTGAGAAAAATGAAACATCTCTTCACATATGGATATCATAAGTGAAATCTCTCTCCAAAATGTTTGGCTGTTTGTTCTGTTTCAACTGATCAATAACCAATGAATAATTCACATCAACAACAAATTTCCTAAGATGAATTACATCATCAATCACAAGCCTAACAGGAACTTTCACCATTATTAACAAAGGAATATGTTCCATGTTTTGATCCAGCAACAATTTATTTTGCATCATAGGATCAAAGTCACTATCTCCCTTCAATGTCACATTAAAAACTGTTATTTCCTTTCCTTTTTGCAAGAAAGGTTGAAATTGCCCCGCAGAAATTATGGTTCCGGAATACGTTATACTAACTTCATTTTCTAAATAATCCAAACCAATGCCTTCATTTGGATTCACAGCTTTCATAACAACGTTCATGTCGGTATGTAGCTTATTGTTATTTTGTAGATCGAAACCTTTTACGTCAAGATTTTCAACATTGTAGGTAGGAACGTATGGTTGAACATAATAATAAAAGGCTATAATAATTGCGACTATGATGAAAATTATTAGACAGATGCAGCAAATACAGCCATGGCAACATCTTAGGAAGAAACAACAACAGCTGAAGAATCCACAACTTGAGCTACGGTGGGAATGGTATCTTTTATAATCATGTAATGCTTCATATCTGTTGGGAACATAATAGTTAGATTTCATGGTAAATAGGATGAAGGTGATGGTTCAATTGTTCAGAGAACTTTGCATTGGTTAAGGGTTTTTGTATGGACAAGGTTTTTCTATAAACATGTTTTGTGGGGGCTAAATCTGGTTTCTAAATCTCTGTCTTCCTATTATATTTTTTTAAAGATTGATTTGGACAAATATAAATTAGAAGGTCAATCAACAATCACTTATTTAGGCCAAATTTATTTATCTGGTTGAAAAATTTAAGGAAGGCACATGTGGTTGAGATGCATGATTGAGTTAGAAATTTCTCCTTCCGTTTTATAATGAGTGATTTATTTGTAATAAAAAAGTATCTTAAAATGACTCATTTCAATTTTTAATATATATTTTTCAATTTTATTCTCTAATTAATATTACTTTAATCATTTCCAATAGATGATAAAGGTATTTTGGTAAAAGTTTCATTCTCTCTCTTTCAATTATTCTTTTTTCTTAATATATGTGAAATGGTCAACCGAATCACTCATTGTAAGACGAAGAGAATACTTAAAAATGTATGAAGATAAATTGTGATAGTCAAAGTGACATTCATTTAATCAATCACGAAATTTATTAGAAGAGAACAGAACACATTGATATCCATTTAGACTTTATATAAAACATGATAAAGTTAAAAGAGATTCAAGTTCAAAAAGTAACCTCAAACACTGAAAAAAAGGTAAAGTGTAGAAGTTTTATTAGGTCGATTACACAAAACGCGACAATTTACCTAATATTGTGTTGGTATTTTAAAACAATGTTATGTAATTTAGTTTAACTGCCACATTTCACATAATTTAGTTCAACTCACAGTCATGTTCTACATTCCACTTTCTGTACACATTTTAACTCTCATATTTACCTATTTTCACTTTTTTTCATGTATCTACTTTTACTTTAATTAATTAATTGTACTAATATATTTATTTTTTTATTTTAATAATTTATTTATTTTTATTGTAGAATTTTTTTTTATGGATTATAAGTTTTTTTTAATAAAAAAAATGACATTTCACTTTGGAACTTTTTGTATCTCTCACACAAAACCCCTTCTCACATTTAAACAAATTGAAATGAGTTGAACCCTTCCACCAAAAGTTACTTATAGTATTTCGCAAACCACCATCATCGTGAAACTCACCATCACCGCGATCCTCATCTTCACAGTGAACCTCACCATTGGAATAAACCTCCCTGTTTCAATTTTCCTTTCGTTATGCTTTAGATATCATTCTAGGCATTGATTTATAAAGTAATGGTCTTTAAGATCTACGACAGATGTACGAGTTCCTTTCAAATCTGTGAGATGTTGGATCGAACTCTAGTATGGTCGAAGTCTGATCGCGAGTAATGCGTGTTGTAGTCGAAGTCTGTTCTAACATGCATTAGTCAATATTGCTAGGGTTGTTAGCATGTTGAATTGGGCCTTGCTTGTAAGCCCAATTGTTTAAGTTAGCTTGTACCCTAAGTTGGCTTGTAATGGATAATTGTTAAAAAGCCCATTAGGTTAGTGTGCTATTTTTCTTATAAATATGATACTAGTTTCTCAATCTTGACATAAGGAAAAATAGGAAGATAAAATACTAATTTCAAGAGAGAGAGGTTATTTTGTTATTCTTGTATACTTGTAATCTTGTTTTAAGAGAAAGGAAAGAATAACGGTTTAATAACCAATCCTTGTTGTTTTTTTTCTTTATTAACCCTAACCCTTGTGTGTTTCTTGCTAAGAAACCGTTTATACTTTGTTTAAAGGTATCTGATTCACAACAAATTGGTGCGGTGAGCGTGGAGAAGATGCCTTCAACAAAGTATGAGATTGAAAAGTTCACCAGAGTGAACGACTTCGGTCTGTGGCGCTTGAAGATAAAAAACCCTATTGGTTCAGCAAGGTTGTTTGGAAGCGTTGAAGGGTGAGGCAGCCATGGACATTGCGTTAACGGCAAAAGAAAAGACGTTGCCCAGTTGCAAGTGTTTCCGCTGTATGCAGTTGATAAAGCTGCATGAAGAAAGCTAGTTTCTTGATGTGATAGAGTTAGATCCAAGGTGGAGATTTGTGAGATATTGGATCGAACTCTAGTATGGTCGAAGTCGTTCGCGAGTAATGCGTGTTGTAGTCGAAGTTTGTTCTAACATGCATTAGTCAATATTGCTAGGGTTGTTAGCATGTTGAATTGGGCCTTGGTTGTAAGCCCAATTGTTTAAGTTAGCTTGTACCCTAAGTTGGCTTGTAATGGATAATTGTTAAAAAGCCCATTAGGTTAGTGTGCTATTTTATTATAAATAGGATGTTAGTTTCTCAATCTTGATATAAGGAAAAATAGGAAGATAAAATCCTAATTTCAAGGGAGAAAGGTTATTTTGTTATTCTTGTATACTTGTAATCTTGTTCTAAGAGAAAGGAAAGAATAGAAGTTTAATAACCAATCCTTGTTGTTCCTTGTTATTTTACCTTATCTTCTTTGTTAACCCTAACCCTTGTGAGTTTCTTGATTATTAAGAAACTGTTTATACTTGTTTAAAGGCATCTGATTCACAACAAATTGGTGTGGTGAGTGTGGAAAAGATGCCTTCAACAAAGTATGAGATTGAAAAGTTCACCGGAGTGAACGACTTCGGTCTATGGCGCTTGAAGATGAAAGCCCTGTTGGTTCAGCATGGTAGTTTGAAAGCGTTGAAGGGTGAGGCAGCCATGGACGCTGCGTTAACGGAAAAAGAAAAGACGTTGCCCAGTTGCAAGTTTTTCCACTATATGCAGTTAATAAAGCTGCATGAAGAAAACTAGTTTCTTGATGTTATAGAGTTAGATCCAAGGTGGAGATTTGTGAGATGTTGGATCGAACTCTAGTATGGTCGAAGTCTGTTCGCGAGTAATGCGTGTTGTAGTTGAAGTCTGTTCTAACATGCATTAGTCAATATTGCTAGGGTTGTTAGCATGTTGAATTGGGCCTTGCTTGTAAGCCCAATTGTTTAAGTTAGCTTGTACCCTAAGTTGACTTGTAATGGGTAATTGTTAAAAAGCCCATTAGGTTAGTGTGTTATTTTTCTTATAAATATGATACTAGTTTCTCAATCTTGACATAAGGAAAAATAGGAAGATAAAATCCTAATTTCAAGAGAGAGAGGTTATTTTGTTATTCTTGTATACTTGTAATCTTGTTATAAGAGAAAGGAAAGAATAACAGTTTAATAACCAATCCTTGTTGGTATTTTTCTTTATTAACCCTAACCCTTGTGTGTTTATTGCTAAGAAACCGTTTATACTTTGTTTAAAGGTATCCAATTCACAACAAAATCTAATTTAGTCATATTAGATCTACACTATCTCTTTCTCTAATGTACAAGATCTCTTGTCTTTTAGAAACAATATACTTCTGATACAATATGTTTAGGCATTCTCAAGCTTCTGATTGAGAATGTTAATCGATTCCTTACATCAGAAGCAGCATTTTCCTGCCACCTAATTGGTTAGATTATCTAAATTTAATGGTGTTAAGCAACATATTCAAATTATTTTATTGTTGCAGTATGACGTGAGTAATATTGTATGGACCAAGACTTAATTGATCCATGCTAAAATGACCCTAATATAGGGAAAAATTTACTCATGCCTCATCAATTATCCTCCTACCACTACTTTATAATTTTTTGGACCAAAATACCCTCAAATAAATAAGTTATATTTTAAAATTTTCCATTTTTACATCACTCTCGCTCTAAGTATTCCAAAAAACACACATATTCTCGTTGCAAACTGGAACTCATTTTTCAAGTCTTTTGGTTCGCATTTTTCATACTTGGAACATATTTAGTAAGTGTTTCGGTTTTCACAAGTTTACCGGAACTCATTGCCAAAGTCTTTCAGTTTTCACTATACACATCGGAACTCATTTGAGTTGTCTTCCGGTTTGGCTTTCTTTTCATCATAAGTCTTCTCAAAAGTGTTCCGGTTTTTTGAATTTTTTCTCATCAGAACTCTTTTGAAATGTGTTATGGTTTTTATTTTTTAATTATTTTTTATTTTAACAGTGGCACGAACACGAGGCAAGGACGGTAAGATTCTAGATCTTGGTTTAGGATGAGGCGCTCTGTCGATGTTGGCAGGCGAGGAAGGGCATATTGGTGCATTTGTATCTGCAACACAACCGACTGGTTTTTCAGGAGGGACATAGGATATGTCTCTTATGGTAAAGTATGAGCATCATGTTGCTCTACATTTATGGTTCGGTGAGGTAAATAAATGACATTTATTTTATATTGAGTAATATTTGAATTGTTAATGTTATGTTTTATAATATGTGTAATTTTAAATGTTATTCAGGAGAGCGGTCGATACAGAGAGTTGAAGGTTATTGGATATGAGTTGAAGCTTATAACGAGAGTTCCACTAGCACTTCCACAACAGACGGAGACTTAGGTTTTTAGGTCTGCTCTATCTTCATAACTTTTGAGTCATCTCTTTTTCTACTCCATTAAACATAGTATGCGTCCTCAATAAGTTTAAACAAATGTTGTATCACACTTCTAGGACCTCTTATATCTTATGCTTGTATATTTACATGATCCGAGTAACATTCTCTAGATCTCACTCTTGCAACGAAAGCAATATGTGTCTAGGTGAAACATGTCTCTTTGTCAAATCAAAAATATGTTGCTTCTCATATGTGGATAACCTACTAACAAATGAATGACCTTCTAATATATCAGGTAAATCATGGTTATGAACTCCACATTTTACATCAACTTTCCATCCAGACCCATCTTTTGCCGGAGTTGACCCGATTTTAAATCGACATCTATATTTTTTTTGTCGCACTTTGAGTTTCACTATCAGTATCCTTGTATTTTCCACCTTTATCACAACCAAATATTAATTTGTAACTTCTCCCTCTCGCCTATTTCAGTATCTGAACGAGTGATAATAACAATTACTATATTTCAAATTCCAACCTCTTTAGTCCACCTTATTTGTCGAGACGTTGTCTTTTATATGAAATGATGTTTGAGTATGTCTGGTCTACTTAAATTAACCGAAAGGGAACTAAGGTACTGTAGTTTCTACAGTCTATGTGTTACTAAATAATGCTTGATGTACTGAAAATTATTGCCACCAAAAGTTCTATGTATACAATAATTAGCATGTTAGTGTAAGAACCTTAATTGTAAGCTTACTTAGTCGTCGTTTGTTAGTTTGATCTTAATGTTAGTGCTAGCTTTTCTTATTGTAGGTACGCTAATAACTTGTTTCTAATGTTTTAATGTTTCATATTAGTATGATGAAACATACAATATTTGTCAACAACTTCAAGCACATCCCATGGCTCATTCTACAACAGCCTCATTTTTAGTTTGTTTAAATGTTTATGTACCAAGTATTAAATTAATCTTAAAATATGGTTCGTAGATAATAGAATTAGAGTTTGACTTAACTCATCATTATAAAATCTGCTTGTAAGGTGAAAGATGTTACTCTATATAATTTTTTTATAGGTTTTATGGGACTTGAGATTTTTCTAGTACACTCCTTCACACTCAACACAATTGGATTTAGTGTGTGGATATAAATCGTAGGTGGTCCGAATTATCGATATATGAGACTTGATTTTTTCAAAACACCCCTTTGCACCCAACACTTTTTTATAAGCTTGGTGTGCATATATAAATGGTGGATGACCCGAATTGTTAGGCTCATGATACCATGATAGAATTAGAGTTTGGCGTAATTCATCGCTATAAAATCGGTTTATAAAGTGAGGGGTGTCACTCTATATAAGTTATTTATAGATTCTATCTTTAATCAATGTGAAATTTGGATTTTTCTCAATAATAGATATCTAAACTTGGACTAGGGGCCAATAGTGGATTCTTAGAGAAGACAAAGGGGAAGGATGATAGATAAGGTCACAAATATGTTGTTGACTTTTCACTGTGATTTCATTCATTTATCTACAAAGTTGCCATTTACTATGTTATCAAATGGTCGCTTAAATATCTTTATATGTCTTTTATTTAAAATATTTACCTAAGAGAAATTAGGATGATGTAGTTGTTGTTTTTCGGTTTTGAAAAAATTGCCACAAAGAAAATTAATTGAGACGGGTCACGTATTAGGTCGCTTTCTGTAAAACTTTTCGTCGTACTGCCAAAAATAAGCAATGCAGTCATGTTTCAACGATGTCTTCAGGATAAAACAACTCGTTCAAACATACGATTATCACTTGCACTGTAATAAATCGTTCATAGAGATACACCTCTAGATGGTGTTTTAAACCACTTGTATCTTAAAATAATTTTAGTCGTCGATGGTGCGATAAACCACTCGAAAATAAGAATAAAAAAATTTAGATGAAGAGAATGAGAGGAGAAAGAAAGATTCGGTTGATTTGTGGAAATCTGGAGTGCATTTCAACTAATACCAGAGATGATAAGTATAGCCAAGGATCTGATATGATGGAGAGAAAACGTGGGAGAAAAAAGTGGAGGAAATTGTGGAAGAGTGGAACCGACTCAGTCAAAAGAGTCGTTATGCACATGGTCAACAAGAAAACAAGGATACTTGGTTGGCAAACCGTTAATTAATTAATAATAATTAATTAATTTGTAATTTCCAATATACACACCACTATTAACTAATAATAATTAATTAATTCACATTTCACATAATTAATAAATTAATTAATATTCAATAATAATATTAAATAATTTTTCGGGTACCAAAAGAATTGGATAAAGTCCCAATTCCATGCCTGGACCGGACCGAGCCTAGCAGAACCACCCGGTCGGACGGATAACAGCGGCGTGCACACGTGTGTGTATTTTTTTCATGATGGTGTATTCTCCCACCAAAAAGTTGGCTACCCCTTGGGGCCCAACCTAATTTGTCCACTTGCAATATATAAACACTACTAAAGTGTGCTCTCCCTCCTATGTGAGACTTTAATGAACCTTTTCAACTTCACCAACACACTAGCTCATACTTATGTTCATTTATTGCCAACTTAATACCATTAACTTCTTCCAAGTCCCCCTCCAAGTTATCATTATTCCAAGCATTCCAACAATCCCACATTTGAATTTAAAAGGTGAATTTAGAATGAACGTCAAACGTTTCTAAGATTATGCATAAGTAAAGGTGTCTACGACTTGAACCTCAGCGTAGCAGGTAGGATTCTAATTCAATAAAAGTGACACCATTGTCTTGTGCTCTATCTCAGACATCAAACTTGCACACAACCTTTTCCTAAGGTGTATTCTAATAGTCTGTGCTTTAATTACCCTGCACGTGTATCTCGGTTTAGTGAAGGCTCTAGGAGTTCTGCCTCAAAATTCCATAGGAACCGGCCTAAGTTCCACAATAACAAAGGTGCGTCTATCAAAAGTACTCATGTAGCCTAGGTACTCCCTCATACAAAGTATAGACCTCATTAAGAGTTTCTATTAGCTCATCCTCTTATTACTTCAGGATTCATGCTTCACTTGCATGATCATCTCACATTGCTCACGACTTGTTATTACCCATTGAACATATTTCTTAGGATCTCCAGTCATCTAGGTCGGGTTACCATAATGAGAAACTCATTTATTTATTGGAGTTAGTCCCATCTTCTTGGAAGTATTATGGTCTTTCTCTCTAGCTAATCCTTTCGTCAAAAGATCTGCTAAGTTTTCATCAGTGCGTACATGATCTCCTCTTACAGCTTCTTTAGAGATACAATCTCTAACAGTGTTGTGCTTTCTTCTAATTTAACGTCTTTTACCATTATAATAACGGTTCTCAATTTTTCCAATAGTCGCAGTACTATTGCAGTGGATTAACACAGCTGGCATAAGTTTTTCCCACAGAGGGATCTCTGCTAGCAAGCATCTTAACCAACTTGCTTCTTCACTAGCTATGGCTAGTGCTATCATCTCATACTCCATTGTGGACTGAGCCAGGATAGTCTGTTTCTTTGATTTCCAAGATACAACTCCTCTAGCTATACTAAATATATAGCCACTAGTAGCTTTAGAATCAATCGATAAGGTGTTACAGTATGCATCATTGTATCCTTCTAGTACAACAGGAAATTTCTTGTAATGTAGGCCGAGATCCACGATCCTTTTAAGGTACCTCATGACTCGCTCAATAGCTTGCCAGTGCTCGTTACTCGGCCTACTTGTAAACCTGCACAACAATCCTACGACATATGCAATGTCGGGTCTAGTACAATCAGTGGCATACCTAAGATTGCCAATGATGCTCGCATATTCTGTTTGTATGACACTTTCACCAGTGTTCTTAAATAGTTTCACACTTGGATCATATGGTGTGCATGCAGGTTTACAGTCAAAGTATTTATATTTCTTTAAGATCTTCTCCATATAATGTGATTGATCCAAATAAATTCCTTATTTAGATCTCGTGATCTTTATACCAAGGATCATACTTGCTTCTCCAAGTTCTTTCATATAAAAGTTGTTGCACAACATTGATTTCATATCATTAATGGTCTAAATGTTTGATCCAAATATGAGTAGATCATCTACATAGAGACATATGATAGTGCAAATGTGATTTTCAAATTTTTAATAAATGCATTTGTCACTTCTATTCACTTTGTATCCATTTGATATCATTAAGTTATCAAAATTTTCATGTCATTGCTTTGGAGCTTGTTTTAATCCATACAACGACTTGTCTAACTTATAGATCTTGTTTTCTTGTCCATGGATCACAAACCCTTCCGGTTGTTCCATATAGATTTCTTATTTTAAGTCATCATTTAAAAAAGTTGTTTTAACATCCATTTGGTGTACTATTAAGTGATAAATAGAAGTTATTGAAATAAGTACCCTAATGGATGTAATTCTAGTGACCGGAGAAAAAGTGTTGAAGAAATCTATATTTTTTTCTTTGTCTAAAACCTTTGGCTACAAGGCGAGCCTTGTATTTATCAATAGTTCCATCAAGTTTTAGTTTGTTTTTCAAAACCCATTTACAACCGATTGGTTTGCAGCTAGGAGGCAAGTCTACTAAGTGTCAGGTCTTGTTAGAATCTAGATATTCTATTTCATCATTTATAGCTTCTTGCCATAAATATGCTTCCAGAGATGACAAGGCTTCTTGAAGATTTATTGGATCTTCTTCTACATTATAAGCCACATAAACGGGCCCATGATCTTGAGCAACTCTTACTCTTTTACTTCATAAAAGTTCTTTTTCTACATTGTCGTTGCTTTCTGTACTTTTTATCACAGGGATGTAACTCGATTTAGTCCCCCCACTATTTCTCGATTTGAAGGGAAATTTATATTCATAGAATTCAACATCATTTGATTCTATGATCACTTTTGCATTTAGGTCATAAAACTTATATGCCTTACTGTTTGCTGCATACCCATTGAATACGCATTCATAGGCTCTACTAGTGAGTTTAACTCGCTTCAGATCCGGCATTCATAGGCTCTACTAGTGGTTGTCTTTTCTTTAATATCTCATAAGATAAGATCTTACTTTTTACTTGGGAACTCTATTTAGGATATAGAAAACAGTCAATAAAATTTCCCCCTATTAGTGAGGCACAATACCAGAATTCATCATAATTGCAACAACAAGTTCAATAAGAGTTCTATTTTTTCGTTCTTTTTTACCATTCATTTCATGAGAATAAGCAGCAGTCGTCTCATGTACAATTCCATGTTTAATATAAAAATCATTAAATAACCCATAATCATATTCAGTTACCCTATCACTACAAAGTCTCTTAATCTTCTTACTAAGTTGATTCTCAATTTCAGTTACATACATCTTAAACATGTCAAGTGCTTCACTTTTATTCTTCATTAAGTATAGATAAGTTTAATCAGAGCAACCATCAATAAAAGTGATGAAATAACATTTACTATTTCTAGTTAAATTTGCATCTAATTCACATATATCAGAGTGTATAAGATCTAAGCGATCCGATTCTTTAATAATTGATTTATGGGAAGTCTTAGTAAATTTAGCTTGACTACAATATTCATATTTATTTGTATCATTGACATTTAATTTAGGGGTTAGGCCTAAGTTGCTTGCATTAGAGATAACTCACTTATTAATGTGACAAAGTCTAGCATGCCAAATATAAAAATCACACAAAGAGTAAACAGAAAGAGAAATTTTATCCAAATCAACATTCAACTTAAACATGCCATCGGTGGCGTACCCTTTCCTAACAAAAATACCAATCTTAGCGATGGTGTACAAATCTGCCCCAATAGACTGACTAAACCTTCCTTATTCAAAAGAAAACCATAAACAAGATTCTTCCTAATTTCAAGAACCTCCATGACGTCCTTCAAGATTAAATTCTTTCTTGAGGTGAAGTTCATATCAACATCTCCAATTCCAGCAACATCAGTGGTGTGAGTATCTCCCAACAACACTTTCTTATATTCAGCATTCGCGTATGTCTTGAACATAGCACGATCATAGCAGACATGACGAGAGGCGCCAGTTTCTATCCACCAACCATAACTTCCACCAACTATGTTGATTTCAATAATCATAGCAATAAATTGATCATCAGTCATATTAACTTGGGCATTAGAGCCAACATGTTTAGGTCTACTCTTACATCTCTTAGCCATACAATCGGATTTTCCATAATTAAAGCAACTGAAAACCGGAGCTTCATTTCTTTGAGTTAGTGGTTGTTGTCTAGTAATCAGAGCAGATGGGCCCTTTGAAGAGTTCCCATTCTTGATTCGGTTCACAGCATTGTGATTCTGATTCTTTAATGGTTTGCCCGTAGGCTTCTGAACCGCACTGAATCTCTTTTTATTGTTAGAAGTAAATAAGACTTCATCCTTCTAATCTTGTCTTCTAGCTTCCTCTTTAATTCGGAGATGAGTGGTCAGAATCTCAATTGAAAACTCTTTTGTTTTATGTTGAAGCACATTTTTAAAATTTTTCCAACCAGGGGGCAGTTTGTTAATTATCACAACAATCTGAAATTGTTCATCGAGGAGCATACCTTTAGTTAAGATTTCATGAGCAATCTTTTGAATTTCATGGCTTTGAGCCTCCAAACACTTTTCATCCACCATCTTATAATTCAGGTAGCGGCTAAGAGCATATTTCTTTGCACCTGCTTTTTCAGTATTCTTATTTGGAATGAGAGAAAAAGAAAAAGGGCCAGTTGAGAAAAATATATGGAAAAAAGAGGTATCTGCTCTTTGATCTTCCATATTGGTCAATGTAATACCCCAAATTTTGTCCCGAGATTATTAGGTTCATTTTGCACATCATCTCATTCGCATGGCATTGTAACTAACCACTAACAGGTTTGTGTAGTCTGTTTGGTTTTTGCAGGGAAAGTCACATTGTGCGCTCTTTAGCTTATGAACGGCAAAATGGTCATTTAGTTCAGCCTGCTGACGATTTATGAGGCCGAGGGTGTTAATTAGAAGAGTTTAATCATGGAGGATTTGAGTCGGATGAATTAAATCAATTCAATTTATTGGGATGAAGTTAGTCGGAAGAGTGTAGTCATTTGAGTTTAACCGAACGAGTTGGATTTATTCGGAGGGGGGTTATTCGTTTAAGTTATCGGAAGGATTATTCAGAAGTTTTATCGGAGATGAGATTTAATCGATTGAATTGGTTTGAGAATTGAGAATTAGTAAAAAATAGAATTTTTATTTTATTATTGTGGTTGAATATCCAAATAATGAAATATAATTTTATTTAGGTTTTATTTCATTTTAATATAAAAAATAATAATAATAGTTTCATTTCATTTTAATATAAAAAAAAACAATAATAATTTTATTTCATTACAATATCCAAAAACATGAATAATTTTATTTCAATTTCAAAAAATAATTTTATTTCTTTACCATATAAAAAAAATAATAAATAAATTGACAAAATTAAATTGCATTTCTTTTTCTAAAATCCTAAATTCCTAAAAAAAAACTTTTTCCGATTTCTTCGAGTCTCCGACTTTATCCAAATCTGCAAATCAACAACAAAAAAGTTTTAAAACGGTTAAAAATGTGGTTCCGATACCCTCAGATCGAGTGTCATCATCGGGTACGTCGGGAGGGTAACGACGAAGTCGAAGCCAACTCCCGACTTATTTTCCGACCTCGGGCTAAAACCGGCCGATTCTGTTCATAATTCTAGGCAACCCGGAGGAGAGAGAGAGAGAGAGAGAGAGAGAGAGAGAGAGAGAGAGAGAGAGAGAGAGAGAGAGAGAGAGAGAGAGAGAGAGAGAGAGAGAGAGAGAAAGTGTTTTTCAAAGAAAAGTGATTTTGAGAATAAGCATTTTTGAAGAAGCACTTATTCAAAAAAATGATTTTGGCCAAACGAGTCACAAACACTTTTCCTAGAAATTTACGGAGTCCAAGTGGATCAAACGCAAGTCAGCAACCACAATCCCTAAAAAATATCCAGAACTAACAATCAAGCCAAAATTCCAGCTAGATCAAGTCATGTAACTATCCAACAAAATTAAGAACCGCTTTTCCAATATTCCAATAACAACTTCGCAACCTGCATAACAAATTCACCATCAAACCGTCAAAAATGCAAATCAAAGCAACGATTCAGCCACAATTTTAGGGGGAAAAATGGAAACCATATGGATCGACTAAGCCCATAAATATGTAGCAATATAAGGTGTTCACCATCATAAAATTCGAGACGGAGGAAATGAGCGAAAAAATATAAGAACAACCCAGAACTTGATAAGAAGAAAAGGGAGATTCATCAAAAGAACCCATAACTTCTTCGTGAAGAACAAAAAGGGGTGATTTTCATCAGCGCATTCATCATAGAACGAAAGATAGTGATCAGTCATTGTCCTCAACAAGGAAATCGGCGGCCAAAACGGGAGGCAAAATCCACCATCATCATCGTTCCGGCCAAGCCCAAAAAGCCTCAATTTTTCTTCATCATCGACCATTATTTCCAACGAACAAAGCCACTTCGAATCGCTTCGAACCCAGAGAGGGTGAGCAACTCGGTCTCTTTTATGATTTGGGTTTTTATTTTGTTTTCAGGTTCACATGAGATGAAGAGGAAATGACATGCAAGCCAAGAAGAAGACGGAAAGCTCGAAGCTCAGGACAATCATGGCCGCCGCCGGCCGCTTTGGGGAAGAAGAAGAAGAAAATGAAAACCCAAATGGGTTTCTACAATACACGAACCCCCTCCCCTTCTCATTATTATTCCAACTTTTCACTTTATTTTTTTTATTTTTTATTCTTTCATTTTATTATTTTATTTAGTCTTTTTAGTTTGTTTTCATTAATTGCCACCAATATAATATAAATTTTGTTTAATGGTGTAAATTAAGAACCATTTTAACATTAAGACTTATGCTAATTAGTAATTAACATTTAAAACTTAAGAAAAAACTTTTTTTTAATAGTAAGATTTGATAAAAACTAAAATTTAAAAACCATTTCTTAAAACATAAAACCATTTCTTTTTTAATGAACCAAAACCATTTCTTGAAAACATAAAACTGAAACCTTTTTTAGAGATTTAGGATTAAAACCTTTTTCTAATTAAAACTTATTTTAAAAGCACAAATTAAAATTCTTTTTTAAAACTTTTAGTCTAAATTTTTTTTCAAACAAACAAAACATAAAGGTTAGAACTAAGATTTTTTAATAAATTAAAATTTTTTAAAGAAATTTAAGTTTAAACTTTTTAAAAAAAAAACTTAAATTAAATCTATTTTTATAAAAGTTAAACTAAAACTCTTTCTTTTTGTTTTTTAAAATTTTATAATTAAAACCAATTTTTCAAACTAACATTGAAGTCATTTTTTTTTAAACTTATAATAAAAACATTTTCTTAAAACTTAACTTAAAACTTAAAATAAAACCATTTTTTAAAAAAAAACTTAGATCAAAACCATAATTTAAAACAGAAACTTAATTAATAGAATTTAATGAAAACCAATTTTTAAAATTAAAATTTAAGTTAATTTTTAAAATTTAACATTAAAACTAAATTTAATAACTCTTAAATGTAATTATTAATGTATTGAATTAATCTTTTTTTCCTCTTTTCTAATTCAAATTCAAATTCTTGTAAATATTAACTTCTAACATTGAAAATAAATTAAAAGTTAACTTAAATAAAAATTTTAACTTTTAGAAAATTTAAAACTCTTTTAGAACTTTACTAATTTTTCTAACTCTAACTTTTCTTTTAAAAAACAAAAAAACTAACTTTTACTTTAAAACAAAAATTCATTTTTTAAATAAATTAATACTAACATTATTTTGACACTAGACTTAAATTTATTTTCAATTACTTATAAATCCTTTCATTTTAATTTCTAACCTAAAAAAATCATAAAATAAAGGTCTTAACATCCCCGATTAAATTTCCGCTTCAATTTTCATGGCATTCCTAACATTTTTCATGGTTGTAATTATGCGAGGACGTTGTCGCTTTCAATTCCGTCATTATTTTTGCATTTTCTATGGTTGTAATTTGTGCGAGTATATCGTCGTTGTGCATGTTCGTTACTGCTTTCGCACTTTCTCATATTTTCTTATTGTCGTTTATTTAGTTTGCATTATTTACCGTTAAAACCTTCCAAAGGGTTAGGTCTTACCGTTTGACCGCCGAGTCAATAACCCTAACCTTTGACCATTTCAAAACCTTAATCGCTTAGACGTCCCGCCGTGGACGAAAATACCCTTTACCCTAGCATTTGGTCGAGGAGTCGCCACACGCCATTTTAGGGTTTCCCGCCGTGGAATACCTCGTTTAACCCTAATTTCAATTCAACTTTTTAACGTAGAAATAGGAGTCGCCGCACTCCAAGTAAGTGTTTCCTTAAGAAATGTTTACTTCCCCATTGAAACCTTGACCATAGACAAGAAGTTTCTAACCTCCCTTTCTAGGGGAACTGCGATTACTCTGATTCCATCCCCTACCCAGGATACGTAGGCACAAGATGCGAATCATGTCGAGTAAACTTAGAACTAACCCTTAGCTCAGTATATATCTTCAAGAAAATAATTAAAGCAAATAGTAAATTTAAACAAAAGGTTGCTATAGAGTACTACAGAAGTTTAGGGTGTTAATACCTTCCCTAGACTTAACCAACCCTTTACCTAGGTCTCTCCCCGCATTGTTTACAATGCAAAAACTAGGTTTTCCTTCTTTTGACTTTTTCCTTCGAATAAATCAAAGATCGGTTGTGAACTAAAGATGTGATTCAAATTAATTAATAATTTGATATCTTATTCTCACTGCAATAGTCAAGTCTCGATGTAAGACATTGTCTTGATGTTCCATGTGGAGAAAAATGTGTGTGATAGTTTGATTGGAACACTTATAAACATTCCAGGAAAGACTAAAGATGGTAAGCGATCTCGTCTCGATATGGAGGCGATGGGTATACAAAAACAATTGGCTCTAATAGAACAAAGGAAAAGAACATATCTTCCTCCGAATTGTTGCACTCTATGTAAAAAAGAAAAGAAAAGTTATTGCGAGCGTTTGCATGGTATCAAAGTTTCCCAAGGTTACTCATCAAACATCAAGAATCTTGTACCAATGAAAGATCTCAAACTAATTGGTTTAAAATCTCATGATTGTCATGTCTTAATGCAACAACTTCTATCAGTGGCTATTTGTGACATCCTACCAAAAAATGTGAGAGTAACTATAACCAGATTCCATGAACAATTGCATGATCTCCTTAGGATACCTATTCATTCAAGTGATCATAAGTCCCTTGATCACTTGATTTAATTAAATTCTTACACTTGCACTCACTTGATCCACCAAATCAATCTCAAGTCTGGGTTCACATTTAAGATCTTGGAGATAGAAGGCCATCAAGGTCTAATTATGCTAAGCTTCATCCATTCAAGCACCTTGCCTCACCCTTTTCAAAACTAAAAACTTCGTTTCAAAACATTTGTTAACTATGATGTAAATTATATGACATGAGCATTAAGACATGTAGAAGAATGAGACAGATTATTCCTACTCTTGTTATGGATATCTTTGAATATGGGATGTTGGCCCCAGTTACTCAAAGTATTCGCATTCATTCATAGACTTTTGTGCAATACAAATCAAACAACTTTCAAACTTTCTTCCCCACAAACAACACTTCAACGATCCTCATCAACAACATCTTTCTCTTTGGACCAAACATTATAATCTTTGGATACCATACAATCTTGATGTTAATCACCTTCTCTTGGTTAGTTACCTCTTTCATGGGTTAATCATCTTCTCTATGTTAAACATCATTCTCTAAACCATATCCCTCTCTTTGGGTTAATCATCTTCTCTATGTTAAACATCCTTCTTTGAACCATATCCCTCTCTTTGAATTAACCACCTTCTCATGGTTAAAACCATTTTTCATGCATATCTGCCCTATAAGCGTCGTGCTTAGGCAAACCTTTTCTGCCATGTAAGCTCTGTGCTTAGGCAAACCCTTTTTCATGCATATCTACACTGTAAGTTACACGCTTAGGCAAACTCATTTCATCCATGCCCTGTAAGTTCCGTGCTTATGCAAACTCATTTCATATATTCCCTGTAAGCTATGTGCTTAAGCAAACTCGTTTCATGCATTCCCTATAAGCTTCATGCTTAGGAAAAACTCATTTTCTTATAGGTCTTGATCCCTAGATCTAGAAAAAACCCTACAACTCTGCATTGGCTAATCACTATTTATTGGTTAATCTCCACACTCCTGGTTCAGACACCTTTTTATGGGTTTAAACAACACAATCTTGGTCCAAACAACACTTTTACCACTCATAAACTTTTTCAAATCAATTCAAATAATTTCTTTCTTTTCATAAAAGAATTGTTATAATTTGTTCCTTAGCAGTCAGACTAAAAGTTTACAGCATCCAAGCAAGGACTAGAATCAGCTAACATCGAAACACTTCTTGGATACGATTATAATTGTTTCCTAAAAACAACCAACAAATACTTATTTTCTACCCATGAACTATGGAGCTCCGATTTTCTTATTGTACTATGAGAATACATAGGCACGAGGGTTTGAATCCTTAATGAGCGTATTAATTAAAAACTTTTTCCCTTAATTAAAATCAATCGCAAGCACTACAATAAATAAGGCTTTTCACGACGAAGTTTTCGCCTCGAACAATAAAAAAACTGAGGTATAAAGGTCAGGCACACTATTTTTTATTATTAAAAAAGAAACATCATCGGTTTTTAAAATAACCGAGGTGAAAAAACAACTCAGTGTAAACTTCGATTCCCAGCTATCTCAGTTTATGATTTTATTTGTTTATAAGTGTAAACAAAATGTTCTAACCCTTTGATTTTCTATTTAACCGAGGTATAAAATAATAAGATTTTACTATAAAAGCACTTGTTGAACAAATTTTACCCTAATCCTTACTTATATGAAACTGCCTTAAACTCGCAAGCATCATTCTTTTGGATGCATTGCAAGATAGAAAAAATCTTTAATGTTCTTCTATCTTGAAAAAACATTTTTCTTCCCTTACAATCTATCTCACATAATGGTGTTTGTGTTGTTGTTGTTGTATTTTTTTTGGAATAATCTTAACTTAAAGAAGGGTACTCAGTTGATAGATTGCAAGTGCAGAAAAACTTTCTTGCCTCAAGTTGCCCAAAGAAATGAGCTTAACCAACAATGAAGTAAGCTCAACCTTTGAAAAGAGCTTAGTTGGTAGATTGCAAGTTCAGAAAATAATTTTTGCTTCATGTTAAATAAAGAATGAAGTTTTATCAACAAAGAAGGGAATTAGCTCAACCTTTGAAGTGTACTCAGTTGATAGATTGCAAGTGCATAAAATAATTCTTGTTTAAAAAAAATTATTTTAGTAGATATGAAACAAAATTTGGATATCACTAAAGATTTGTTGTAAACAATGCTTTTTTTTTCATATTCTGTGTAAACAATGTATTTTTAAAAACAAAATAGTCACCTCGGTTGTTTTTTATCACCGAGGTGATAGTTAATATAAAACCTCGATTTTATAGTAAAATCGAGGTGGTTAGTAAGCATATTTTACTTTTAAAAAACTCGTTAAACATATTTTACCCTAATACTAAATTATATGAAGCCACCCTAAAGAGAGAAAACATTCACCACCATCCATTTCTATCATGAGTTGCTACTACAAATTTTACAATGTATTTTTAATATTCTGTATAAACAATGTAATTTAAAAAATAGCATATCCACCTTGGTTTTCTTCTTGGTCGGGGGGATAGTTAAGCGTTTTTTACTATTCATCCTTGAACAAATCTTTGTCGTCCATTTAATGTTTATCAACGCTCAAAAACTTGTCATTAGTGATCCGTGTGAAACCTAAGGGATATCCATTTTTAAAGCATCATGAATATTGAAAATCTAACCTAAATGAAACATGAAGCGGTTAAAACATAAAGAATTTTGAAAAAGTTCTCTAAGATGGATTGCAAGAGTAGAAAACTACTTGGGTTTAAGGTTGTTTCCTTAAATATTTATTTGAGCACAAAATCATATATTTGAATATTGATTTTATTTATCTAACCCTTATTTTGTTTTGCTTCAAAATCAAATGCATGCAAGATCCGAAGAGACAAACCTTGCATCCAACATTTGATCTTCCCCAAGACTCAATGATTCGAAGATTTAAGTTCTAGATCTTCAGTGAATTTGATTTTTACCTTGTTCTCTAGGGAATTTGATTGTTATTTTAAACAATGGAATATTCTGAGTAAACAATATAATATTATGGGTAATAATATGTGTAAACAATGTAACAATTAAAAAAAATATTATCTAACCCCTCGATTTTCAAGATAAATTGAGATGAAATATACACTATTTTGAAAATAATAAAAGTGTTGTTGTTGGGATTTGAACCAATGTGCATTTAACTTTACCTCTCGATTTTAATAACGTTGAGGTGATAAGTTGTGAGTTATCATGTCGCCCTCAATTATCCCGCTTCTATAGTCGAGGTAGTATGTATTTTGCGTCCGAGGTAACAAGCGTTTTTTGTAGTAGTGAAATAACATTTAGATAATAACAGTCATTCGCGCAAAGAACAAACAAAATGATTCTTGTTGAGTACAACAGGTGTGAGGGATGCTAATAACTTCCCCTCGCATAAGTGACTCCCTTACTTGTCTCTTTTTATTAAGGGTTTTATTGATATTTCCCCTTTTCTATGGAATAAATAAAATTTAGTGGCAACTCTGTTGTATCTTCGAGCTTGCGATGCGCTCGGATATCTTTCGCGCCACAACATGAAAGATCACCATGTCCACTGTTAAACATGATACCACGACCCATTGTACCTTTCAAGTACCTAAAAAAACATTTGAATTTTCCCAATATCATTTACCTACATTAGACATAATCTTTAAAACTTGACTTACAACTTTATTCTAGTTCAAACCATAGCATACATTGAACAACCAACAACATTGGTGGTATAAGAAACCCTTGATATGTACTCAGTTTTTGAATTTGTATTTAAACATTGATCCAATGAGATTTAAAAGTGATTTTCCAATGGAACACTCACAAACTTCAAACTACGCATGTCAAGTTTTTCTAACACCTTTCCGACATAGCTTTTATGATAAAGACGTAACTTTGTAGCACTCGTACCCATATCCATATGATTTTCTATTTCAAAAATCTTAGTATCACTTAAATCTTTCATGTCAAACTCATTTCTCAAAAATATTTTTCAGTTCATTTACATTTACATTATATAAATAGTTATCCATGATGAACATATCATTCATATACAATAACACCAAAAACAACAACAAACATACTCATATTTATTATAGTCAATTTGAAGCTTGTATGAATCAAAGTTCTTGTACCACCTAAAAAAATATATTAGGTCTTGGATGTTTACTTGTCTAGTCTCATGTCTCTCATATGACTCTCCAACATTTTGATATATTTAAATTTTTTTTGGGGGGATTAAGTGTTAGAAAAGTACATGTAGGAATCAAAAGCCTCTATACAAAAATGTTACCTAGGCCTATAAATATATGGGATGAGAAGGTATTGATGGCAGTCACATTTCAAACTCTCGGTTGCTCAATTTATTATGTGAACTCAATAGCACATTAAATAGTAAAAATTGCAATAGCACACAAAATGTAAGTGCAAAATTGTTGCTGCATTTATGCTACCTAACATATACTTGTGCTTGACCAAGCAAGCACGTAAAAGAAACACTTTTAACTCTCTTGTTTTAAATTCTTACTGTTTTTTCTTCTTTCCCTCAAACAACAAAAGCTTAACCAATCTTGTGATCTAAGTGTCTGTAATCCTCATTCGCACCCTCTTTCATGTGACAACCCCTTATCACACTCTCCTTTTGCCTGTGAACTGATTCAATTCCATGCATTCTTTCCAACCTATATATATTTTTGGTTTCTTCACAATATTCACCACTTTGAAACTGCAAGAAAAATTATTCATAATGAAGAGATGTTTCGTCTACGCTATTGCATTTTTTCTTATTTTACTTTATGTTCCAATCATCACTTCTTCAAGGCACATAAGCCACTCAAATTCACGTAAGTCTCCAATTCTTTTTATTTCATTTTATTTTATGTGTCAAACGTTTGTGTTAATTTTTATGTTAATTAATAGGACATGGAGATGGACATTCATATCATGAAGTGGCAAATATGCGACGGCCGATGCAAGTAGCCGGATCACGGTTACCCGATTGTTCGCATGCATGCGGATCGTGTTCGCCGTGCAAATTGGTGATGGTGAGCTTAGTTTGTGCATCACTTGCAGAGGCTGAATCCTGTCCAATGGCTTACAAATGCATGTGCCATAACAAGTCCTATCCTGTTCCATAGAATGGATTTTTAGTATATTTCAAGTTTCAATTTCTAATACGTTGTAATATATATAGTGCTCATTTTCTTTGTTTTTTTTTTCTTTTTTTAGTTTATTTTTGTTGTTCAATATGGTAGAAATAGTTTCCTAGCAATGAAAATGGTTTTTGGTATTATGAAAATTAATGTTTTAGATTATGAATATCCATTGCAATATTGCATTGCATTTTCTTTAGTGAATTCAATGCTTTGGTTATATATAGATTGGGCTTCTTGGGCCGTAAATTTAAAAATATGTGGGCTATTATTGGCATCCCCACTTTTTGAAATTTCATCTAGCACCCATTAACTGCACCCCACACCCCCTTTGTCTTATTTGAATTGATTGTTTTGTTCTTTAATTAAAATCAATAAGTAAAACTATCAAATTTTATCAAAATTTTTTGATAAATTTTATATGTTGAAATTCTAAAATTCAAACATAAAAATTCTATAATCCAAATGTAAATTTTTTAAATTTTTGTTTGAAACATATGGTTTATACTTGTTTTGATTCCAGACAATTTAAATAGTAAAAACAAACTTTTAGTTTGCACAAGCTATACAAACATGAAGAATTGATTGAAAATTTTACATATAAATATTTAAGTATAAATTACATTATATTCAACTCATTTTAATTTAAATTAATTCCAACATAATCAAATCACTCTGAATCAATTTTGGCCACCATTAAACCAAACATATATATATTAAGTCTATCTAAGGTTATATTTCTGAATAAGATTTTTAATTGCAAATTTGGAAAATACCTAGACCCCTTGCATTTCAAACTACACACTTCATAAGAAAGACTTGGGGATCACCGACTGAAAAGGTTGACTATTTGCCACAAGTGATGCTTCAGTTGAGTTATCCTCAATGTTTTTTAGTTTCAGCCATGTTATCCAAAGACTTTTTCAAGAACTCATTATTCTTCTAGACTAGCTCAAGAATAAGAGTGTGAGAGGCAATAGCAATGGCGTCATCAATCAGCTGATGGATAACAACTTCCCCACTTTCCACTTCCTATTGGGTAGCATCTATAAAATCAGAATTATTGGAGTTTTGATCACTATAACTTGAGTAGTTGCACAAAGATTCTTTTAGGACCTTGAATAGGTTTTCTTTTTAGACTACTTCAAAAACTCTTTGGAAAATATTTTAATATCGATATCTTCACCCAATGAAACAATGACAGTTAATGTCATGTTACTTTTTATTTTTTATTTATTTAAAAATAAATTAATATTTTAAATCAATTTTTATTAAAGATATCGATATTGAATAATTTATTATGGATACTTAAGATTTCGCCTCTTTTTATTAGTTCTTATTTATCTTCATGTAAAAGGAAAAATCTTGAATTTTCTATTAGTGTTTATAATATGTGAAATACACATTCAATGATTGTAAAATTTCATGCATATTTTTATATAGTTTAGTTCAACGAAAAAGGAAAGTCGTGTTTTTCTACAAGTAATTTATAACTAAGTTTTAGAGATCTACATCTACCAACACTCGTACAAAGTAACCAAAAGAACAAGTAAACCGAGGTTTATTGGTTGTGACATTCGTACAAATATGGGTACCAACACAATTATTTATGGTAAAGAGAGTTTTGGAACATGAGTATTCGTGTAAAAAGTCACAAATGTGAATCAAAACTTAGGCAAAGGATTGTCTAAGCAGACTAGGATTGATCTTAAATTTAAGAAATATGTTAAGGAAATCAAGGTTGATATTCCTTGAGCTAGATGATCAAACACTTTGCACGTTTTCTAGGGAGGAGGAGAATTTGTAAAAATCTTTGCTTAGAGAAGTGATTCCTTCCGATGATTTCCACAGTGTTAGCAACTTAGCTCTCAAAGCTTCCACTTTCAACGAGATTACCGCACTCTGAGTCGTCACAAGTTTTGAAGGCTCTGTGTAGGCTAGCTGCAGTTTAACCGTGACAAAACAAATAGGTGCCTTATTTAAACGTGATTTAACCATGAAAATATTTTATGAGGTCCTATTTGTTGGAATTAAACCCAAGACTTTGAGTAATTCTGAATCAATCTTGATGAACAAGATTTAATCAACCAATTGAATTCTCTTCTTGTTCTTCACTCTTCACTCGAGCGAAATCAATCAGACCTTGATTGCAAGATGATTCTAGAGCACAATGAGAATGGAGAAGAAGAAAAATCAAATTGAATTAGAAAGAAGGGAAATTAGGGATTCAATACAAAACAAGGGAAGAAGAAGAGTTTCTGCAAAGTAACTCTCTGCTCTCAAAACTGCAATTTTATTCAAGTGAATCACTTTACAATAATATGGGTTACTCCCTATTTATAGAATCTTGATAGTTTTTCCACTAAGCAAAGCCCAAAGTACCTAATTTTGTTAACACTACAAAATTAGGTCCAATCCAAAATCCATGTCAAGGCTACTCCTCTGAAACCTTCAATAACAAAAACAATTTCGACACACATATTAGGCTATTAGACAACTTCCTTGTTCCTGTTGAGCGACCTTCTTCGACATAAGGAATTACAATGTGAAGTAGCCTACCTTGCATGCCTTTAAAGATGGCCCTACATTTGTCCATATGACTCTTTTGTACATGTTATGATGCATGCTTTCAAACTTGTAAGGTGCCCATCTTCTGTAATTGTAATGGTAATACATTCACCCTTTACACAAGGTTATGGTAGATGACTTAACTAGATGTCACAAAAGATTTTAGCGCTTGTGCAAACAATTTTTGCTAAGGCAATGATTTATGGATGTCGAAAGTTAGTGGTAAGAGTTGTGATTTGAGGTAAATCCAAGGAATATTGATGGAGGCTATGATGAAAATAGAGAAGGTTGGTGTTAGAGTTGATTAAGAAGACTTCAAAGGTATATATGAAGGAAATATGTTACCATGGTCGCCAGAAGCCCCGCTGAGTCATATTTCGTTGTTGCATATTCATTCAAATAGGTCTTAAATGTTGTAGATTTTGGATTGGATTTCATGGATAAGATGCAGCTAAAATACAGTGTGGCAACTAGCAATTTGGCCATAAACAACGATTCATATGCAATTAAGATTCTTAATTTTTTATAATAAAAATTATATTTTTGGTAATGATTGCTATGAGCATTTGAAAGCGATGTATATCATCTAGAAAAAAATAAAAATGTTTTGGCATTTGTGTTTTGCTTTTATTGCGAGGTAGCTTAGCTATTTGATGGATTTTTTGGACTTTTTGGACTTCTTTATCAATATGTCATTGACAAAGAGACATAGTATAAGCAATTAATTATTGCATCTTCTTACATATACTCTATGATCAGTTGTGCACTTCATCTTTGGAGACTTAGGTTCAAGATTGAGTGATTCTGAAAATGCATCTCCGAAATAACCTGATAAAACACACATCTGCATGACCATACCCCCAAATTTGTTTTTCACTCAAAACCCTCACGTAAATCCCTTCCATTCTTAATCCATATTTTCACTCTGAATCCTCAATCTTGTGTTTCATCACATCAAATGGAGCAAAAGAAGTTGAAATTCTGGGTAAAGATCATTTATTTCAAGCCTCATTGATGACATTAAGTCTGTTTTTGTTCGGAAAAACAAGCGTTATTTATAGAGATGCATTTTTGGAACGAGTATGAACTTACCCAGAGATGCATCTCTGATATCTATCTGCGTTTATTTTTTCAGTTCTATTTTCAACATTAACGATTATTTACTATTTTGTGCTAATTATTTTTATTAGATATGGTGCACCTCGATGTTTTCCCCAAACAAGTTGTGTCTCCCACTGTTAAAGGTGTTATTGTGGAAGTGGTAGATGTTGGCAAGCAATTTAAAAATGAGCAAGAGTTTGAATCTCGTGATCACATGCTTCAATGGATTCGTATGGAGGTATCCAAAATGGGATTTGGTGTGGTTATCGGAAGGTCAGATATTAGTTCAAACTGAGATTTTCTTAGTGGGCAAGCTTTGATTATTTCATTTATGCAATGTCATTTGATCTTGGTTCAAGATCTTTGTGGCTAAATAGTGTTGAATTGTAATTCCTTATGTCGGTGCAGGCTGCTCGACAGGGACAAGAAATTTGTCGAATAGTCTAGTATGTGTGTCGGAATTATTTTGTTATCGAAGTGTCTGGGAGTAGCCATGACATAGATTTTGGATTTGGGCCTAATTTTTTAGTGTTAGAAAAATTAGGTATTTAGGACTTTGCTTAGTAGGCAAGCTATCAGAATTATATAAATAAGGAGTAACCCCTATTATTGTAAAGTGATTCACTTGAATAAAATTGAAATTTTGAGAGCAAGGAGTTACTCAGAAATTCTTCTTCTTTCCCTATTTTTGTTTTGCTAGAGGGAAAATTTAACAAGGTTCACGTGATGAAAAATTCAATGGAAACATATCAAAAGTTTTGTTATGAATGGTTTTCAATACTTAGTTTGATAAATGGTATATCCTAGCATGTTGTCAACACGAGATTCAGTCCCTTCTTTTGAAGCGAGGTCGCCCCTTTTCTATTTACATGTGAACTTTTAATTTATCCTAGGGGAAGGAAGAGGAAAAAGGTTTAAATAAACTTGTGGGTGCATGCAATGCAAAGCACTAAGAGATTTGGGAATCGGGATTGGTTATACTAAGAGGAGGTATTAACACCCTAAGCATCTATAGTATTTTATAGGAACCTCTTGCATATATTTGTGCTTATTATTAATTAATATCGGTTGTGTATTGGGGATTTGTTGATTGTTTTGAGTGAGTGATAAGAGATGTTTTTTTTTTGTGGTATAAAATTGAAATGGTTTGAGATAAAGGTATAGGAACCTAAGGGTTTTATTTATTACTATGCTCACTAAGATCTCGCAATCTTATGCCTACGTATTCTCAATAGGAAGTTGAGAAATCAGAGCGTTCGTAGTTCCACCTACTAATGGGTGGATTTGGGGTTTGTTGGTTTGAGAGAAGAGACAAATTGTTATATTAAGAAAGATATCTCACCTATTGACCACAAACATTTTGAAAAAATAATAAGGGAATAAGCTTTAAACTTGGATGTAGAAAATCCAGGGTAATGCCACATCTTTCTTTGAATGAGTCTTTGCATATTAAGAGAAGGACCTTGACTTGGATGTATAATCAACAAGTGTGACACTTACATCACTTAAATGAAAGAAGTTTTTTTGGACCATAATAAGAGAGGGACTTCAGCTTAGATATTGAATCAACAAGTGTGCCACTTACATCACTTAAAATGGAAAAATGTTTGAAAATATTTGTTTGAATATTATGGAAAATAGAAGATAGATCTCTTCCATAGAGATGACTCATGTCTCATATTTGGGGAAGTGGTTTGAGTTTGAAACCAAAGGTTGGCTAGGGTTTGACTTGAAGCTTGAAAGTTTGAAGCCACAAGGGGCAGTGTGTTGACTTTAGGACCTCAAAGAGGAGTTCTCATCTCTTTGTTGGAGAGTTTTGAGTCTGAAGTCTAACTTCCTTGTATAAATCTCAAGATGAGGCTAAGTTAATTGTGAGGTATCCGTGTACAAATCCCAAGAGGAGGCTAGGGTGATTGGAACTTCAACAAGGGAGACCTAATGTTTGAACTAGGTTGTAGTTGAAGGATATCCTAATGTTTTTGTGTTATAAACATAAATGAAAAAACTAAAAGGTTGCTCGCTAGGATATCACAATCCTATGCCTACATATCCTTAAGAAGGAAGTCAGAGCAATTGTAGTTTGGCCGTAAGACCGAAGAGTAAAAATGTCAATAGAAACTTAACAAGATAAGTTTGTTTAAGCTTTTAAACAAGTGTGGTCATCGAGGATGACATGAGTGTGGTATGTCTAAGCATGTGTAGTATGTGAATGTACATCAAGTAGAGAGGTATATATACATCATGGTAAGAGTTTATGAAAGAAATATTAGAATATGTGAGTAAAGGTTGAATCAATGGAAGCAATCATAAGATAATTCCAGCAAGCGTATGTACAAGATGATCAGAGATCTAGTGAATAATGAAGGGTGATCAAAAACCTAATGAAGGTTTATACAGGAAAGCTCATGAGCAAGACATTCAACCATAGTTGAATCAAAGACTTTGGGGAATCCAAACTCAAGTGGAAGTCCAAGTCAAGCATCAAAGATATTTTCAAAGAAATAAGTTATTTGAAATAAAACCTTAGGGTTTCAAAAGAATAACCAAAATATTTTCAAAAGAAAACAATACCTAAGCAAGATATGGATAGAGTATAAGTCCAAAAAATCAAGTTAAATGTTTTGAACAAGGTTTACACAAAGTGTATCATGACCATAAAGACATGTATCTACAATTAGGTCAAGGAAAAATCAAAAGAAATTATGAAAAGGGTATGAAAAACACCTTAAAAGGTCATGGTTTTCCACTTAAGAAAAATGGAAAAAATAAATATTATTTTTGGAATTTTTTAAAGGATTCTCAAAATATACAAAATAAATGAGAAGTGTGCAAACAAAATTGGCTCAAAAAGATTAAATTTTCTTATTGAAATAATTGAATGAATTTGTGAAGAAAAGTGAAGAAAAATAGTGCTAAAAAATAGAAATGTTCCTCCCAAGTGTTAAACCCACGTCCTTTGGGTGAAAGGCTTAAAACAATACCAACTGAGTCACGCGTGTATAGTTTATATACAATGGAAAGAGAAAATAATATAGATAGTTGAGTTGAAACTGACTAAAAAAACAAAAGACAAAAGGTCTAGGCCGAGGGGGACTCAAACCCCAGACCTTCGACTCGCTCGCACACAAATACTAGTGTTTCCACTAGGGCATAATGTCAATTCAAGTTTTAATCTAAAACCGACAAATAATATATTAAAACTTCTTTTTATTTTGAAAAATGGCTCCCTCCATGCTCGTCTTCTTCCACGAGCTTCATCAATATTTGAATTTCTAAATTCCCTTAATACTCAATTAAAATGACATGATGTAAACATGAAAGTTGCTAGAAATTTAACAAGGAATTGAATGGCATTACTCAATTTTATTTAAATTAAGTGAATTTTGAATTAGCATGTATGAACATATGAACCCTAAAATTGAAAAAATTAATATGAAATCTTGTACACAATAATTTATATACAATTAATATAGGGAAAACATTCACGACATCATAACAAACAAGTTTGTAACTTAAATGATCAAATATGACACATAGTTCGTAGAGATCGGTTTAGAGCCACATACCTTGCTCAAGTGGAAATTAAATTCCTTGGTAAGAGTGTTCCAGATGCAGTTTCTTGATGCCAACAGCTTCCTTGACCTCCAAGGAGTGTGTTACAATGCTTCAAATGGATGGAAACCTTATGAATTACTTGGTCCGATTCAATATGCAGCTTTGAAGAAAATGGAGCAAAAGAGATGTGACTTAATGATTCTGATGTCACGGAAGTTTTATGAGTGTTTGTATCACTTCTATATGATGTATATGAAGTGTTCGGATGACTGGTTTGGTTGGAAATTGCTTGGAGTTAAAGTTCCAAGTTTTCACCTCTTTAGGATTTTGAAATTTTGGAAGGAACATGAATGACAGAAAACTAACATCTTGTTGAGTTTTGGTATGCTTAGAATGATCAAAGTAACCTCTATTTATAGTGAAAGAAGTTCAGATATTTTGAATTTGAGAGGATTGGGGTGCAAGCCTTTATCCAATAGATGATGTTATGTAGCTATAACTTGAATGCCAAGGTACATAGCTTACATTCTCACATGGCTACCAGTTCTGATCTTTTGAGCCTGATCCTCTCACACTACATCTCATCCCTTGGTTTTTTGATCATGTCTTGACAAATTGGATTGGTTTTTGGAAAATTCACTATAGCACTTTAATGTTAGAGGACAAAACCTCACTTCTCACTTTTGAAACGATCATTTTCACATGCCAAGTGACGAATCTTTGCAAATTCAGTTATGCTTTATAGAGCACATGCTTATATAATCATTTGGGAGTTGATATTGTGAAGATTGAAGGCCTGTAATACTTATCCAAATCGTGTGGCTTTTGAGGTTTAGCAATTCTGTCTTGAAAACCAGTTGTGGCAAGGCATGTTGCAGCATTCATAACTTCTTGCTCAAGTAAGGGATTTTGATGTTCTTGATCATTTTGGAAAGATGGTATAATGTAATTTAAGTTTGATGTTTAAGGTTTAATAATTATGGATCATGGAGAAAAGTGGCCCCAAAGTTGGCTCCAACATAAGACAAAATCTGTCTAAAAAATTTATAAGTGTCAAAGTTCAAAAAGTATTGAAACCCTAACTTCATGGCCTTATATCTCAAAATTTGTGTACCTTTTAGGAATCCAGCCTCATTGAAAAAGTTATAGTATATAACAAGATCTTCAATTTGATCTTTGGATCAACGAAAATGGTTACTTGAATTGAAATTTATGGTCTTGCAAAGTTTGCACTAAATTAGGGTTTTCTCATAACTAAGAAAATTTTCTAATTCTTCATGGTTCCCCTTTTTACAAGTAACCTCTCTTTTCTTGATTTTCTTTGATCAATCATGAAACAAATCACATATTACTATCATTCTTGACTTGAAGAAACCATGTTTGACCAAGAACTTCAAAAGTCAAACTTGATTTTTGACCAAAATTGACTTTTGTATCAGATGAACTTTGATTTTGTGATCTCCTATTAAAATCAAACCCTTGGACTATTTGAAAACCATGGATGGCCTCCAAGGGTGTTTTTGAGTGTTGAATCATGTCCTAAGGTTTGAGATCATGTCTTGGTCAAAAGTCAAAGGTATAGTTGACTTTTCATCAAAAACCCTAATTTGTGGTCCAAATGAATTTGAATCCTTGCATTGCTTATGAATCAAGTTCTTTGGATCAATACAATCATATGAATGGAATAATATGAGGCATTTTAGTTCCTTGAAATATATCTTGAGTTATTGGATCATGCCTTGCTCCAAAAGTCAACCCAAGGACTGAATTAGGTCAAAACCCTAATTTTGGTGCACTGAGGATCTTGATGCTTGATAAGCTTGTCATGATGCAATCTTGCACTTAATTATTTGATGAAGGGAAACTATTGATCTTCATGGATTAATAAGGGATTTGAGATGTTGGATATGATATACATCATTTAAACATTCATCTGCTTGAGCCCTTTGAGGGACCACCTAACTTGTAAAGCAAACAAGCACACACACACACATCTTATACTTGTTGTGGGTTAGTGATGCATAAATACACACATATATGTTATGTAAATGAAGTGAATGAATTGGGAGTGTTGTAACAATTTTCAACATATAAAGATTAATTCTAAAGTTAGGAATGGATAGAATATTGTGTAAAACAAATGTAAAATTCATAGAAATGGTGCATGTTACAGAAACTAGTACTTTGACATTATTAAGTAAGGTCACAAATTTCTTAGAAAAAGACTTATATGAGCTAAACATATGTAAGGAATGGAATGTATGTGATGTGGCTCTTAAGGAAACTATCTAAGAAGTGGTTAAAGGATATTCATTATGATATGAGGAAGTATAAACAAGGGGTGGCAAAACATGCCTCCCATCCCGCCTTAAGCCCGACAAAAAAAAGGTGTGGCGGTCATGCCCACCAAGTGAAGTTGGGCTTAAAAAAGTTGTCTGCCCTGCCAAAATGATAGGTTGGTGGGCGGTGTGTTTTCCCGTCTATTTATTTATTTATTCTTCACTTTTTAAATATATTAATAGTTTTTTTTTACATTTCAATTAGATTTTTCACTTATTTTTTAGAATAATTTTTTATAAAGCATCTTTTTAGAAAACTTTACATCAAGAATTGGAATTACTAGAATTAACTAAAATGGAAACTAAAAGTCTAAAACCATAAAAAAAAATTCACCTAAAATAGAACCATCAACAACAGTTTCAAAACTATTTTTCAAGTACTAACCTTCAACCAACCAAAATAAATATTTTAAGTGCTTGATAACTAGGATGGCGGGCCAACCCGTCCCTTTTTTGGCAGACTTAAGGCAGTACGAGCTTAAAGGAGGGTGAGTTGAACGGGTAGGCGGGCACAAAATCTCAACCCAACTCGCCATTTTTCGGTGGCTGCACAGGCCGGGCCTGCGAGTCGCGTCCCGATTTTCTACCCCAAATATAAACCATACCAAGAATGTTACCTTCATTAATAGAGAATCCAAGAGTGGGTTTAAGGGTCATCTTACCCTGAATGTAAGCAATGAGTTCTTAATAATGATTGGTATTCACCGGAGTGTCATCAAAAACAGTGTCCATATGAACAACATTAACAGATTTTTGATTAGCAGTAGGTTTTCCCTTTCTATAACTTGGCTGATATCCATGAATTTTGAAGCATTTGTCTTTGATATGACCAATGACACCATAGTTATAGAAGAGAGGTATATCTTTCTTTCCAATATTGGATTTGAAACCATTAGCATCGCTTACATCATAAGCTAAAGTTTCAGAACTATCACTAGTAACAACATTTGTCACTCTTTATTTCTCTTCATGAATGACAAAAGAGAAAACATGACTAATGGAATGCAAAGGTTCCATGAAAATAATATGATTACGAATCTAATTAAAAATGTCATTTAAACCTAATAAGAAGGATAAGACATATCACGTTTTATGTGATCGACCAAGGGAACAACTCTGCCACAAACACAATGGTGAATTGAGAGAAATTCAGCTAACTCCTCACAAAGTCCCTTGATATTAGTGTAATAAGCCCCAACAGAAAGAGTTCCTTAAGTACAAATGATGAAATCTTTTCATAGCTGAAACAAATTAGGGTCATTGTTCTAGAAAAAAACGCTCCTAAAGATTTTCCCAGATCGTCATTGCAGTGGAGGAATAGATGATATTGGTGATGAGTTCCTTGGAAACAAAATTAAGGAGCTAAGACGCAACAATGTTATCGTTCCTATGCCATATCAGATATATAGGATCATCGTCAAGAGGTTACAAAATTAAGCCATTGACAAATCCAATTTTTTTCTTTGCACCGAGAGTGATGACCATCAAACAATGACATGACTGATAATTCTCCTCTATCAAAAGATGTGAGACAAGAACAAGACCATGATGATTCAAATGGTGAAATGTAGAATGAATTATGTTGTTGATTTTCCATGGTGACAACCAAGATATCTTGAACCAAGATCGTATGACATTGCATAAATGAAAAAATCAAAGCTTCCGACATGAAGAAAAAACACAAGATTTGAGTAGAAATACTTCTAATATTATATTGAATATCACCAATATTCATACAATCAGCAAGATCAATGCAAGATTGAACACAAAGAGAATCTAAAATTATCATTCTTGCTCTGATCTTTTTTGTTAGAGTGATGAGAATCAATAATAGTTCGATATAAATTAAATCCTTTAATCATATTTATACACACATCATTAAAGAAGAGTAGTGATTATATTTATCTAACTAATGCAAATGTGTCAATAATTAACTATTTAAATTTATATACACACTTATAATAATATTCATTAGTTTTTCAATTAAATGTTAGAGAATTTCTTAACACAACCTATATGTTACTTACGCACCACGCAAAAATATCAAAACGCCCATCAGATTCCAAAGATGCATCTCCAAACGCACCATGCATAAATGTTACATCTGACCAACTGAGTGCAACCCTAGATAAAGGCTAAAAAATTACAAAGATGCATCTTTGGGTATTTTCAACAATTATAATGAAAATTAATAAGCCCAACGGTTATTCCGGAGATGCATCTTTGAAAGTTTGGGGCGGGATTTTGAAATTTGCTATCAACTTTGCATGTCAAATACTTCTGAAGATGAATCTCAAGAATAATCTGATAAAACACAGACCTGCATGAGCATACCCCCATACTTGTTTTTCGCTCAAAACCCTCACTAAAAACCCTTCCATTCTCAATCCATATTTTCACTCCAAATCCTCAATCTTGTGTTTCAACACATCAAAGGGAGAAAAAGAAGTTGAAATTTTAGGTAAAGGTCATTTATTTCGAACCTCATTGCTGACATTAAGTCTATTTTTATTCTGAAAAACGAGTGTTATTTTCGGAGAAACATTTCCTGAACGAGTATTAACTTACCCGGAGATGCATCTCTGATATATGTCTGTGCTCATTTTTTTAGTTCTATTTTCAACATTAACGATTATTCACTATTCTGTGCTAATTGTTTTTATTAGATACAGTGTGCCGCGATGTTTTCCCCAAACAAGTTGTGTCTCCCACTGTTAAAGGTGTTACCGTGAAGGCGGTAGATGTTGGCAAGTAATTTAGAAATGAACAAGAGTTTGAATCTCGTGATCACATGCTTCAATATATTCGTATGGAGGCATCCAAAATGTGATTTGGTGTGGTTATCAGAAGGTTTGATATAAGTTCAGATAGAAGATGTGCTTTTGTAACAATAACATACGAAAGAAGTGGTAAATATCGACCTCCTCTTCAGAATTTTAAACGAGACGACACTGGTTCAAGAAAATGTGAGTGTCCTGATTTGTTTGAAAAAAACAAGATATTTGATATCATATGTGGTTTGCATAACCATGATCTGTGTGAAAAGTTAGTCGGCCATCCAATTGTGTGTCAGCTCATGCCGGAAGAGAAGGAATGTGTTACTAGCATAACATTGAATTTGGTTCAATCAAAAAATATATTTGCAACTTTGAAACGGAAAAGACCCGAAAATACCTCAAATATCAAGCAAGCATATAATATTTAGTACCAAACTAACAAGGCACTCAGAGGGATAGAACATAAATACAACAACTCTTGAAATATTGGATGATAATAATTATGTGTCTAGGTACCAAACATGCGAGGATGAAGTTACTGTTAGAGATATATTTTGGACTCATCCAAATTCCATCAAGTTGTTCAACACGTTTCTTACTCTGCTCATACTTGATTCAACCTACAAGACCAATAAGTATAGACTTCCATTATTGGAGATGGTTGGGGTTACCAGTACTGAGAAGACCTATTCTGTTGGGTTTACATTTGTAGAGAGTGAAAAAAAGGAGAATGTTACTTGGGCATTAGAAGTGTGTTGGGCTTTGTTGAAGGACCAAGAAGAAATGCCTAAAGTGATTGTTAGCGACTACGAAACTGCATTGATGAATTTGGTTTCAAAGGTATTTCCTACTTCTTACGCATTATTTTGTAGGTATCATATAACAAAGAATGTGAGAAGTCGGATTAAATCTGCGGTAGGAACAAAACAGATAGAGTCCAAAGATGGAAAAATGGTGAAGGCAGGTGTGGTTGTGGAAAAAAATAATAGATGCATGGAATCCTATAGTAAATTCTTCCACTAAAGAATTGTATAACGATTTCATTATGCATTTCAGGAAAGTGTGTAAAAAGTATCCTGATTTGTTGAAATATGTTGAAAGCACAATTCTTGACCAAGTGAAGGAGAAAATTGTTTGTGCTTGGATTGCTCAAGTTAGACATCTTGAAAGTACAACAACAAACAGAGTTGAGTCTGCCCATGTGATAAGTGGTTTTTACATCGCTTTTATTAGCTATTTTTACATCATTTTTTCGTCGCTTTTGTTTGCTTTCCTTTCGTTTTACTATATTTTACGCTTCGGTATGGTGTTTCCCTTATTTTCAGGTCACGGTATGCATTTCAAGTGAAAGAGGGCCGAAAAGTGGGCAAAATTCGAGAAAAGGCTAAGAATTGGAAAACCTTAGTACAAAATCCAAAGGCCTGTTACAGGTGCCTGTAATGGATATTACGGTCCATAACAGGACTAGCCTTCCAACCCTAATGTTTATAGCGCCTAGTAAAAGATCCAGAGACCTGTTACGGGTGCCCGTTACAGCCATTATGGCATGTAACAAGAGGGTGAGATTTCCCAATTAGTTTCCTTTCTGGCCTGATTTCCTCCACTCCAAGGCTCTTTATTTTCTTGGTTCTAATCTTAATCACTTTTAATTGGCATTGAATACTAGGAGATTCTTACCATGTTTAGGATTTTATATAAAAACTCATAGGTAGTCTTGAGTTTTTATCCAGTTTTTAATTCCCGTTTTTGTTTTTACGCTTCTTCATACGCATTTTGTAAAAGTCTTCATTGGAGAAGTTGGATCAAGGTTATAATTCAAGCATTACTTTTTCATAAATCAGGTCCCAGGTATTGCTTTACTTACTTGTTTATCGATTATGCCTTTATTTGTAATTATTGTTTTGATTAGATTGTTCCTTACCATAAGTGAGTATTACTCTACGGACTAAGGGTTATGAACCTTATCTTATGATTATTCACATAACTTAAACTAGTTGTGGGAATTCTACCCTTTTTATTTTAAGAGTCTATTTTTTATTCAAAACTTGCTATGAAAGTAGGAGTGTTTACTTTAGGTATTTGACTTGCACCGAGAGGGTAGAGGCAATATCGGAAAACAGATTTTAAACACTCAAGTCTGAAGTCACGAAAGTGATCAGAAGAAATTGAGAAAGGTCTCATTTTTAATAGTTGTGCAAAGGTAAAGACCACTAACAAACGTTTCTGCGCGAGTGAAAGCTGACGAGCATGTCGTTCGTTAGAGGTAGGGCAATAGGCTAGAGAAAGCAGGTGTTGCTATATTAATCTATTTTTATATAAACTAAGTTGGAATTACTGTAATATAAATGCTTAGGTCATGTGGAAAAGTCTAGGATAGGAGTCATAGCCCTATGTCCTGCTTGTTTTATATATTCATTACACGTTTTAAGCTATTCTTCGAAAAGTACTTTTCATTTTACTCATTAAAAACCCAATTTTCATTCTCTCTAGCTTTACACCGATAGGATAGAAATCGGTACTTAACCATTGGTCTCTGAGGTTCGATACATTACATTTTACTACTCTGACATTCGCCGTGCACTTGGGGCGTGTCAAGTTTTTGGCATCGTTGTCGGGGGACAAATAAATTTAATATTGAAGTTCTATTTGATCATCATAGAGAATAGAGTTTTATTTTCCTACTTAATTTTTACCATTACCTTTGTATGTGAAGAACACATTCTCTTAATAATTTAGTCGAACCCATTGAAAAAATTGAGCGCTTTTTGCTAGAAAGGCGCCAGATTCAAAGACATCTTGTGATGGCTTCCCCTGTTGCTGACATGAAACCTTTGAAAGATTATGTGATTCCCACGGATGAAGAACTACACTGTAGTATTGTGCACCCGCTTATTAAGGCAAACAATTTTGAGTTTAAACTGTCGTTGATAGGTATGGTTTAACAAAACCAGTTTTGAGGATTACCTTCAGAAAACCCAAACCTACATCTACCAATATTTGTAGACAATTGTGGCACTGTAAAGGCAAATGGTGTTGACTAGAATGTTATTCGCTTTAGAGTATTCCCTTTCTCCCTAAGAAACCGAGCATTTGATTGGCTCTAATCTTTACCCGCTAACTCCATCACTTCTTGAGCTCAACTAAAGCCATTTTTCTTGTGTGATACTTTTCACTAAGTAAGACAGCCCAAATTAGGAATGAGATAAATAATTTTAAACAAGAAGGGGGGGAATCTTTGTTTGATGCTTAGGAGCGTTTAAGGACTTGTTAAGGCTTTACCCCCTTCCATGGGCTTGAAAAATGAATGATAATTCACACCTTTTATAGCGGTCTCATTCATTCTGCTATGATGACCCTTGATGTGGCTTATGGTGGAGCCCTCATGAATAGCCCCCAAGACGTAACATATAACCTTATTGAGGAAATGGCCAAAAACCATTATTCTTGGGGAATCACACGATAAGTCGCCGCTAAGACCACCCCTAAATTTGGAGGGATCTATGAAGTGAGTCAATTCGATCACATGAATGCTAAGTTCGATGTCCTCTATCAAAAGATTGAAAATTTGAGCATCCCCCCTCCAACTTCTACTACACCTAGCCCTGTTGCATCTGTTACCCCCGCTACTCTCAATTGTGAGATTTGTGGTGTGAATAGACATATTGGAAATGATCGCAAAATAATTCTCATTGTAGGATCTACCCAACAAAATGTCAATTTTCTAAACAATCTCTATTCTAATACCTACAACCTCGGGTGGCGAAACCATCCAAATATTTCTTACAAAAACAACTAACCCCAATAAGCTGTGGGACTACCTGTTTCCTAAAATGTTGACCCAACTACCCAAAAGAAGTCTAATCTTGAGTTGATGTTGGAAAACTTCATGGAATATCAAACTCTCCTAAATGAAGATTTCAAAAATCAAAACTTACAAATCAATGAAGTTCTTAGGAGTTGAATACCAAAGTTGACGGAATAGCTACACATTCTAAGATGATCGAGACCTAAATCTCTCAAGTTGCTCAGCAACAAGCATCCACCTTCATCCCTCCAGGGGCTTTTCCGGGACAGCCCGAACAAAACCCTAGGGGACACTTGAATGCTATCACCACCCTAAGTAAACAGAAGTTGATTGATCTAAAAGAGAAGGAAATAAAGGTTAAGGAATGTTTTAAGATGAGAATTTGTGAAAGTAAGAAGGACCAGCCAACGCCACCTAGAAAAGAGGTCGGTGGAGAGGAAGGGAAGAAAGCAGCTTTCATTGCTTCACCCCCTATAAAATCCAGATTTTGTCTCAAAACGAAATCACCAAAACTAGGAAGAAAACCTGTCTTAGGAAATTTGTGGAGTTGCTGAAAAAAATTTATGATACTATCCCTATTTCTAAGACCTTATCTCAAGTGTCCACCTTCAAGAAATCCTAAAAAGGATCCTTTCCAAGAAAGTAAAATTGAAAGATTGTGGAACCTTAAAACTTACTGCCAAATGTAGTGCTTTAATCCAACACGGAACACCCACTAAGTTAGGAGACCCCGTGGACTTCACAATTCCTTGTGATATAGGAACTTTGAATTGTTCTAATGCCCTATGTGATCTTGGAGCTAGTGTTAGCATGATACCTCTAGCCATTCATATGAGGCCAAATTTAGGAGAGTTGAAACCCTCTAACCTACGCCTAGAACTTGTCGATGGGTCGGTGAAACCCGTGTCAGGAATTCTAGAGGATATTCCCGTCAAAGTCGGGAACTTATACATGCCCACTGATTTTGTGGTAATGGATGTGGAGGAGAATTGTAGTATACATGTTAGCCTAGGGAGACCCTTCATGGTCACAGCCGAAATGGTTATTTATGTTAAACAAGGGATGTTGACCATCGAGGTGGGAAAAGATAGGTTAGGATTCTATTTTCCTAACGATCAAGAACTTTTTGATGCCCAAAATGCCCACCAAAACATTAGCCTAATTAGAGAGATGACCACAAGGGGGGCCTAAAAAAATATAGAGAGAAAGAGAAAGTCTGTGAGAAAGTGGATTTGGTACATGAACTTCCAAAAAGGAAGAAAAAGAATGGATGTATGACTTGGATGAAGAGGATTGGTTGGGATCCCAAGCTAGAAAGAGGAAGTGTTAGGGAGCCAAATTTAAAGATGGAACTCTCATGAGTGGAAACACTCGAGAGCCTCAACCCATGCGATGTTAAACGGAGCACTATGTGGGAGGCAACCCATGCCTTTTTCTTACTAATCTATTTTCTTGTTTGTTTTCATTACTTTTCTTTCCATGTAATAGGGACTCGTAGGAGGAGGCAAAAGACGTTTATATAATTGAAAAGTTGAGAGAAAAATCAAGAACGAGACCTTGCACGGAAAACCCAAGCCAGAACCAAGAAGAATGAAAAATTGACCATGAAGACCAACAAGCTATTACGGGCACCCGTAATAGCCATTATGTGTCGTAATAGCTACTAGATCCATATTCTCAAAATAACCACGTCCATAGTAAAACCAGATAGCAGTTATGGGTGCCCGTAAAGCTATTATAGCCCGTAACATGCCCCAGCGTGAAAAATTCAATTTTTTTTTAAAATTCTCTATCCTACTCACCAATCCACCACCTTTCTATAACCTAATCATTCCCATTTAATATCCTTTAAACAAACCAAATCTAATTTTTAACATCATATCATCATTACTTTTCTCTCTCCAATCTTACCATCTTCATCCCTTAAACCTCTCTCTATTCCAAAAACTTCAAAAACTCCCACTAAACTCCACCAAAACGGTACTTTAAAACCATCGCTCTTACCCATATAACACCCAAAACCATAAACTCACTTCAAAATACCTTCCCCACTCCTCACCCTAAACCATATTTGGGTTCGGTTTCAACAAAAATCAAAAGTTAAAATTCTCTACTTCTCGAAAAATGCAAAGAATGCCTCTAAAGAGAGTAACAAAGGGGGATGCTCCAAAGTCATATAGGATAAAGAAAAGAGGAAGCACATAGGCACCAAATCCTTACAACATTGTATTTACGGATGATCAGCAAGCGAAGAGATATGCAGTCTTGATCAAACGGAAGCTCACTCCAACAAGGTACATGTGTGAACAAACTCTCACTACTTTAGGATTAAAAAGTGAAGTTGATAGGTTGCTTAGTAATATTGGTATTCTTGATTTCATGCAAAGGGGCGCTCCCACTTATGAGCGTATCACCCTAGAGTTTTTGGGCACCCTTTCATTAAAGTTAGAGAAGAAGTAGGTTGATGGTGTGAGAAAGTATTATAGTACCTTAAAATTCCGCTTGTTCAACCAAGACATTGTGTTAAGTGTTGAGGATTTCGGGGGAATTCTCTGATTACCCAACTTTGGCCCCGGAGAGGTCCCACACGAATTTTATTTTTTTAATTTTTGGACCTCCATCTCTGGGCATAATGATTATACTACTATAAATTCTAAGGCCTCCAAAATCCAAAACCCGGTTTTTAGGTACATTCAAAAAGTATTTGCCTACACCATGTTTGGCTGAGGCGATAGCACCGGTGTAGCTTTCCAAAGGGAACTTTTATTCTTGTAATCTATGGTTAATAATGAGATTTTTAATGTTGCCGCTTTTGCGACTAATTACTTAGGACGAGTTGCACATGCCGCATTCAGTGACATCTCGGTGGGAGGAATGATCACCCTCATCACCGAGCATTTAGGTCTTAAGTTTAAGCGTGATGCTGATCAATTTTTTTAAGGGAAATCCAAAGTCGACATGGAATCCCTCATCCACCAAGGTATGGTCCATTGGGAAGGAAACACTTTCAGTGATGATGAATAACATCGCCATTCTCGACTTACCTAACCATAGAAAAGTAAGGGTTGATATTGATAGGAATTGGTTGTGTATGGCGGTCGTTGATTCTCCGGATGTCTCATCCGAGGGAAGGACGACCTCAATTTTTCTAACATTAATGTAGGTACAGCTATGGAAGATGACATTGCACCACCCACCCGACCTACCTATAACAAAGCCGAAACATCCACAAAAAATCAAGATAGGTGGGATTGGGTTCATAATGAACTCCAGGATATGAGGAGAGAGCAAACCTGACACAGAGTAGTCTTGGATGATGTCTAAGAGATGAGGCAACAACTAATGTTATGTTCCCCCCATCCCCCTCAGTGAGGATGCTTGTAAGTTCACATCACCACTCTTGTGCTAAAACATTGAGGATAATGTTTGGTTCAAGTTTGGGGTGGTTTTACCTGTTTCAGTTACTTCTTTTTCTTTTAGTTATTTCTATTTTTGGTACTTAACCATTGGTCTCTGAGGTTCAATAATTTTTACTACTCTTACATTAGTCGTGCACTTGCGGCATGTCATTATGCTACATTAAAGAATTGGCTGGGAAATAGTAATGGCGATTTGTATATAGATTGGGACTTCATGAACCAAATTATTCAGAGTCGGCATAATGATATACAAACATCATTTGGTTAGGGCATCATAGTTTTGGAACATAGATTTAAAGACAACAATCTTTATTCTCAGTTGGTCGGCAACATATCTCATGCGGGTTTGAATTATATTTTGCACGAAGCTAAACGACCTGATAATCTAAGCTCTGATAGCACAAAGTGTGGATGCGTAATTGTGAAAACATATGATCTCCCATGTGCTTATGCAATTTCCAAAAAGGTGAAACTGGGTAACCCAAAAAGAATGGATGAGGTTTGCTCTCACTGGAAAAGGCTTCGGTTCGATGATGATGGTGTCATGAAAGACGGTAAATCAATTGAGGAAGATTGGTTTTTTAAAGCCGAAGACAACATGAAACTCCACATCAGAGAACAATTGAGGAAGATTGCTTATCCAGAAACCATCAACTTGAAACTGCCCTCTCAATCAGTGAAAACAAAAGGTGCTCCGAAGAAACTCAAGCCTACACCAAATGACAATTCAATGACATGGCCTCCTTCATATTTTGAACATGTTGACAAAGTTTTTTCGGGGTCAACAACTCTAAAATATCAAAAAAGTGTTATCAAAGAAGCTCGCATTAGCAAATCCCCTCTTTCGCCGCCTCAGCCAAATATTTCATTCATTGTCGAGATGTCGGTTTTTATGCACAAATACATCGAGCGGATCGCCAATGTTGAGGGAGACGATAATTGTTGATATCGAGTTGTTTCATATTTACTTAGTAAAGGTGAATATAATCATACACTTGTCTGCCATCAACTTATACAAGAGTTAAAGACTCGCACACATAGTTGTACAAAAATAAAGAACGCTTTTATGAAGTTTATGAGTCTCTTGTTCCTTATCTTATTGGACCGACACCGAAGGCAAAATAAATGCGCTTCCTTGAAATGGGTCACCTCATAGCATATTTCTATGATTGTTTGTGTGTCTGTGCGTGTGTGTTGATCTTACACGATATGTTTTTTCGGAAACCTTTTTCCCATTGCATACCACTCCACCTCAAAATCCAAATGGTTGCATAATGTGTATTTGGTGGCTTTCAAAATCACGACATTTTGTTCAAATTTACTTGAAACAGGGATGACCTATACCACTTACATCACCGGAGTGAACAACTCATTCAATAACACAAGTCATGACTTGGTCGGACCATTTTGTGAAAATGATGCAAGAGTCCAAGAAATTGAGCAACATTGAAAAAGAATCAACTACTCAAAAGTCAAAAGGGGTGTCACCCATAGATTTAGCCGGCGACAGATGTTTTGATTCATTTTAATTAAGTGTATGTAATTATGTCAATATTAATTAAGTGTAATATATTCGATTTTTTAATATTTTAATATAATATAATTGATATTTCCAACAACATTTGTTTATTTGTCAAACAAAGTCTTCAAATAAGTTATGTTTTCAAAGTTCTGTTTTCGAACTGGTTTAGGAGAGGTTCGGGAGATGTATCTCCGGAACAAGATAATAGAGCGCGGAACCGAAGATATATCTTCGGAGTCAACATGTTAGATTTTGAATGGTCCACATTTGTCTACTACTTCTAAAAATTTAGGGGCTCTGGTTTTTTATTTCACACAAACACAAAATGTTTAAAATGTCACAAATAAACATCACTTGGTATGTCATATATGTCTTCTTCTCCAGTGTGACACCAGGGCAAAAGTTTAAGTTCACCGAGTACATCTCTCTTGCATATCTGAAATATGAAGTCCATAATTTCCTATCTTACGGAGACAATCGAAAAATTGTGAAGCTCGACTACCGTTCACCGTCGATTGACAACGGAGGGAAGATTAAGTTCAACAACTTTGAGCTCAAGATGAATGTAGATGTATGAGATATTTGGAATACGTATTTCGGTTTCGAAATAAAAGTTATGCTCAAGTTGCAAGCGACGATTTCAAGATCAGTCAAAGATGTTGTGAAGATGTTGAAGAATCTACCTGGATATTAAAGTGTAATGTTGCATTTTATGTTGAAATCATCTATGAAATATTTATTTTATGTTATGAATGTTAATTTCAGTTTGTCAAATTACTAGTTATTTGTTTCTTCCTTTGCCAACATGCGTTACAGAAATGTATTTATGGAAATATACCGGATATGCATCTCCGATATTAATAAATCCAACTAATAGAACATCACTCAAAATGACCAATGTTGTGTATGTATTAGATGTGTTCGAAGATACATATTCAAAATCTGAGAAACATTTTAGTATTTTTGCATGATAACATATAAGGTGTATTAAAAATCCTTAAATGTTATTTTTATTCAATGAATATTATGATAGACTGATTTTATTGTCCAATGTAAACAATAAAAAAATGGATTTTAGATATAAGAAAAAATATTTATAATTATTATGTTTAATGTCACTACTTTAAATTTATTTCTCAACTAATTTTTATTTTGTTCAATTTTCTTTTTATATTCTTATGTTTTCGATTATTTTTCAAACTAAAATAAGAGTGAAATTGAAAAGAATGTGAGCTCTATCAATGACTTAAATGATTTTAGACAATTTTTTAAAATAGTATTTTTTTTTTTTACATTTAAGATTGGGTTAATATTTATTAAAGAAAATTATGGTAAAAAGGAGGTTGGATCTGCTCCATTTTTCAAATATTCAGTTTTCCAGTTTGTCTAACGGATGCCTGACACATGGCTCAAATAACTTTCAATGGCCAAGATCAAAAATTTAAAAATAATAATTATTAGAAGAAGAAAAAAAGAAAAGTTTCAGTTTTTCATCATCGAAACACCACCGCCTGCAAGATCACCACCTCTATTGCAAGGTTCTTTGCGAACAATTTTGATGGTAGAAAGAAGATGTAATTTCACTGTTTTATGGTTTAGATTAAATCAATTTAGATATTATCCATTGAAAAATAAATACATGTTTTTTTTAACAAACTATCATTTCTCTTTTAAAAATAGTATTTCAATTCTGCTCTTATGCAAAACCAGATCTGCATGATTTAAAAAAAAAAAACAGATATGCATATCTTTTTTATTTCTGCAAGTTATTCATCCTTTATCACCCTAATTTCATATTTATTTAGATTAATCCTATTTATAAGTAGGGTTAATCCTAACTCTACCAACTAGTTTTATAGAGCTGAGTTAGATCCAATTACAATTACTTAACTGGATCATCTAGTATTAAGTTTCCACTATTAAACTACCCACCATTTATTTTCATCCTTTAAATATTTAGTACTACTAGAGTGTGTTAACGGTCCTAGGGTGTAGTGATTTTTTTTTTCAAATCGAGGATGAGTTGTTGTCACAGTGAAATTGCAATGATGGTAAGGACGAGGAGAGATGTGGTGATGGAGTAGATGAGGAGACGTGGCGATACGAGCAAGATTGTCTTTCAAATTAAATTGTTCTTCCAATTAGGGTTCGAAATGAGTCGAGTCGAGTCGAACTCACCTCACCTCGGCTCGACTCGTTAAGAATTGTTCGAATTCGAGTTCGAGTTCGACACGAACTTTCTTTTAAGCTCAAACTCAACTCGTTATAAGTTCACGAACAGTTCGGTTCGACTCGTTAGGTTCATCTCATTAGGTTCAGCTCACATGGTTCACGAACTTAAAAAATATTTTTTTAAATATATATATTTTTTAGTATATTTGACATTTTAAATAAATATATATTTTTTAAGTAAAATATTAAACTAAAATAAAAATTATCATATTGAAATTTAACTTTATCTTCGAAATCTACTAATTCAAAACCTACACAACTTTCAAGAGATACATTTGAGAGTCTAATTCAAAAACTAATAAATTGAAGATTAAATTTGTCTAAGATTTGAAGTAAATATTTAAACCTAATCTTAAAGACAGTATAATTCTTTTCATATGTAATCGAGTTGACTCATGAACCTAACGAGTCGAACTATGTATAGTTCAAGTTCAGCTCATTTAGTTAACGAACTTAATTTTTCGCTCATACTCAACTCATTTTGTTCATGAACCTAGTTCAACGATTTAATTGTCGAGTCGAATTCCGAACTATCTTCGAGTTGGTTTGGTTCATTGCCAGCCCTACTTCCAATATATATTTTCAATTTTATTAAAAGAAACTAATTTGATTTACAAAGTTTTAATCTGGACCATAAAAATCTTTTGTTGACGTGTATCAAAAATCAATTAAAAGAATGGGCTAAATGGAGGGAATAGGAAATGGAGCAGTTACAAACTCTACTTCATGTGACTTTTTTACCCCAAATATTTATTTATTTTTTATTTACTTTTTTTCTAAATTATAAATTATTTTAAAAAATTATTTTAAATTATAAGTTATTTTATAATTTCAAAATAATATTAATAATATATTTTTTATTATATTCTATATCATTTATTGTTATGTTTTATTGATCTTACCTGTGATCAGAAGAAAATGATATATCTGCAAGACACTCCATGTTGTGTGGGTCACCAAAATAAGTGAGCTCACTTAATCTTATTATTATTATTATTAAAAGAAAAAAAAAGGGAATTAGTTTTGTGAGCCAAAGCCCATGAAATGGTTAAAAGGGTTTTAACCCTTATGTGTTAGATATAACAGGAGCAAGAGGGAAGAGAGCTGCAACGTGAGCGACTCTATAGACAGAGAGAAGAATATCAAAGAGTGCCTCTTTATTGTTGTGTCGTAGAACCCGTTGAGGGGTTAGTTGATTTGATATCCACATTGTACGGTGAAGATTATATTTGCTCTGTTGATCCCTGGTGGTTCCAGGAGGACTTGTGGTGTACCCATTATTAGTGGAAGATTTACTGGCTTGGTCCCGTGGGTTGTTTTCCCTTTAAGGGTTTTTTCCCACGTTAATAATTCTGGTGTCTCTTTATTTTATTTGCTCTATTTTGTGCTTATTATTGTTGTCTGAGCAATTTTATTTGGGGCTTATTTTTAACTGCACGCAGGGGAAAAGTTGATCCAGCAGCTTCCGCATTTTATTACTATCTTCTATATTTGTTTTCTTTCCCAACAGTGGTATCAGAGCTCCTTGGTTGGAGTTCTGTTTGGTGCTATTAAAATGGGTGAAGGTGATATGGCTGGTACTATGCTGAAATTGGATTCTTCCAATTATTCTATTTGGAAATCCCGTATGGAAGACTTGTTGTTCTGTAAGGACTTGTATGATCCCATTGACGGAGACGGTACTAAGCCAGATGATAAATCTGTTGCAGAATGGACAAAGGCAAACAGAAAAACAATTGGCATGATCAGGCTATGGATAGATCAGAGCATTTATCATCATGTGTCTAGTGAGACTAGTGCCCACAATCTGTGGAAGAAATTGAAGGACATGTTTGAGTCCAAGAATGCACAGAACAAGGTATTTTTGTTTCGGAGACTGGTTAATCTGAAGTACAAGGATGGTTCTTCAGTGGCAGAGCATATGAGCAGTTTTCAGAATCTTGTGAATCAGCTAACTACTATTGAGATTAAACTTCCCGATGAGCTACTTGCTTTGTTGTTGCTTAGCTCATTGCCAGACAGTTGGGAAACATTGGTGGTATCTCTGAGCAATTCCACTAATGGCAATATGACTTTTGATACTGTGAAAGAAGCCCTATTGAATGAAGAAATCAGGAGGAAGGGAAACAATACGGCTAGTTCATCGACTCACACAGAAGCCTTGGTTATTGAGTCACGGGGGAGAAGCCAACATAGAACCTCTCATAAATCTAATGACAGAAGCAAGTCAAGAGGACAGTCAAGGCCCAGGAAAGACATCAGGTGCTATCATTGCAACAAAGCAGGTCATATGATAAGAGAATGCAGGTTGCTTAAGAGGGAGAAATCAAGGGAAAGAGGCAATGATAATAAAGAAGATAAAGACACAGCTGCAGTTGTATCTGATGGTGAAGTTGTTGTTGTTTACGAAGATGATTCAGTTAATCTCGCATGCCAAGATTATGAATGGGTTGTTGATTTTGCTGCCTCATATCATGTTACTCCTCATCGTGAGTACTTTTTATCCTATACTGCTGGAGATTTTGGGCAGGTAAAGATGGGTAATCAAGGGGTAAGCAAGGTTGCTGGCATTGGAGATATCTGGGTAGAAACTAATGTTGGATGCAAGCTGCACTTGAAAAAAGTTAGGCATATTTCTGATATGCGCCTCAGCTTGATTTCAGTATAGGTACTTGATGATGATGGTTACCATAATTCCTTTGGTGATGGTAAATGGAAGTGCACCAAGGGTACTTTGGTGGTAGCAAAGGGAGTGAAGAAAAACACCCTTTACTGGACTTCTACAAAATTGTTTGTCCCTCAAGTGAATGCAATTGAGGACTGTTCTACAGAGCTATGGCATAAGCGGCTCGGTCACTTGAGTGAGAAGGGACTTGACACTCTTGCAAGGAAAAATCTGCTTCTGGTGAAAGGTACACCTCTCAAAACTTGCTCTGATTGTATTGTTGGTAAACAACATAGAGTTTCTTTCCGCACTCACCCTCCTCACAGGAGGTCACATATCTTGGATTTAGTTCACACTGATGTTTGCTCTATGGATGTTAAATCCCTTAGTGGCTATTCTTATTTTGTGACATTTATTGACGATCACTCGAGAAAAGTGTGGGCTTTTGTTTTGAAATCCAAAGATCAGGTACTTGATATGTTCAAACACTTCCATGCAAGTGTGGAAAGAGAAACAGGTAAAATGTTGAAGTGTGTCAGAGCAGATAATGGTGGTGAATACAGGGGGCCATTTGAGCATTATTGCAGGGAACATGGAATCAGGCTTGAGAAGACAGTTCCAAAGACTCCATAGCACAACGGAGTTGCAGAGAGAATGAACCACACAATTAATGACAGAATCAGATGCATGCTCTCCCATGCAAAATTGTCTAAATCATTCTGGGGTGAAGCATTGAGAACTGCAGTAGATTTAATCAACCTTTCTCCTTCGATTCCTCTTGATGGTGATGTGATCGGTGGATTTCAGTTGTGTTTTCAAACGCTGTTTGTGGTTAATTTCGCGATGTTTTTATCTAATTTTCGAAGCTTTAGTTGTGATTATCTGCATTACTCGTAGTTGTGTGTCTTCGAGTCTTATTTTTAAGTTTATGTTGTTTTTGCCGCTGGTGCGTTTGATTTGGTTTCTTTCAGTGTGTTTTTGGCAGGAATGGAGAGCACGACAATCGCACCGCATTCGGAGGAAAAGAAAAGGCGAAAAAGGGAACTTAGAGCTGCAACACGGGTACCCGTGTTGCACAACACGGCCCGTGTCATGAAGGACACGACTGGCAGACACGGGTGGGCCAAAGCTGATGAAAAAAGAAGACTCAGACTTGCAACACGGGTGCCCGTGTCATGTAACACGGCCCGTGTTGCAGCCCTTGGAGAGGAACACGCCCCAAAAGAAGCCAGCAGCCTGACACGGCCACCCGTGTTGCACAACACGGCCCGTGTCAGGGCCACTGAATGTGAAATTTCTCTGTTTTCTATTTTTTTGCTGTCAGACCTATTTCGAAGGGCATTTGAGACATTTCGCTATGTAATTTGAATTTAGATATAAGAGGCACATTTTAGAAAGGAAGAAAGACACTTTTGAACAGAGATTAGGATTGGCAACTAAGAGGAGATTTTCGGCTGGAAACAGAGGATCGATCAAAAGCGGAAGCAATTGATGATCCAAGGATTTCAACGTGCATTGTAATGATCTTCTCCTTTTTAATTCTAATTACTTTTATGTTGACCAAGAACATGAGTAGCTAAACCCCCAAGTTGTTAGGGGGTGGTCCTTAATGCGATGTAATGACATTTATTTAATTATTCTACGAGAACTATGTTTTTACCTTAATATATTTGATTTTGCATTAATCTTATTCGTATTCATATTGGAAAGTAGAATTCGAATAGTGCTTAGGCTTAGTCTGGAAAGTCAACCTAACACTTTTGCAAAATAGTATCACGGTCGATATTGCTTAGGAATGAGGATATCCCGTATCACGTATTTTATGGTCGGAATTATTGCCTGATGTTTTTCAGGGACACTGAGGAATTAGTGAACAGGAAAATCATCAAAGGGTTTCCATTAAGGAATTAAGGCAACTAAAGTGGCCAACTGATAAATTAAGGTTAATAACTAGTATAGTAGAATAATCATACAGAGTCTTCACTCGTATTGTTTCCACTCCCCTAACACTGTTCGTAGATTAATTAATTAAGTCCGTATTTACTGTGATATTACTCTGCTACCAAACAAACCACTAGACCTTTTGTTCAATTGAATTCGAAAAAGTCCGTTAATTACTACGCAGTCCTCGAGATCGATACTTGGGACGTTTCCCTTATTACTACAATTGGTAAAAATAGTACACTTGCTATTTTCCCGATCAAGTTTTTGGCGCCGTTGCCGGGGACTGCCAAATTAACATTGTTTTTAGAATCCAAAAGAAATTTTGTTGCTCTGCGACTAAAATTGTATTGTTTACTGCATTACTTTTATCCGTTTATTCTCTAACGCGTGTCTAATTGTGTATGCGAGGTCAGGCCTCAGCTAAATATTCTTTTGATACAGAACCAGAACGAGCATTACACGAAAGACGGAGATTAGCTAAAGTTAAAAGACTGGAAGAAATAGAGGAAGTTATATCCGTGCAGAGCGACTCCGAAGAGAGAGAGACACCACCTGAGACTGTTCAAATGGCTGGAAATCCACCTCAGCCTGAAAGACTGCTAGGAGACTATGGAGGGGCCAATGCTCAACCGAACCGGATGACCATTGTGAATCAACCGGTGAATGCTGCGCATTTTCAGCTACACCCTTCCACCATCCGTCAGTTGGAGAGCAAGCCGTTCGCCGGAAGAATCAACGAAGATGCAAATAAACATCTTCAGAGATTCCTTACAACCACCACTTCGCTGAAAATAGAAGGACATTCCGAAGAGGCCAAGAGATTAGTTATGTTCCTGTTCACACTCACTGATGATGCGGAAGAATGGTTTTACTCGCTTCCCGCTGGGAGTATCACAACATGGCAAGAGATGGAAACTGCGTTCCTGAATGAGTATTTCCCTGCCTCAGTGTTCATCCGGAAAAGATACGACATTGTCAACTTCAAGAAAAAAGAAGGAGAATCTTTAGGGGATGCATATAAGCGGTTTAAGAGGTGGCTTACAGCATGTCCTACTCATAACATGGACGCCACAGAGCAGATGCAAAACTTTGTGAATGGATTACGACTCAAAACGAAACAGCTCATAGATACTGCTGCCGGTGGCTCAACCAACTTCTCAACAGCCACAGGTATCAGAAGGATCATAGAAGCAATCGCCGCGAACGAGCACCTTGAGTTGTATGATCGCACGGTAAACCAACCGGAAGGTAAGATTGATCTGAAGCTGGCAGACCAGGTTGTTAAAATGGAGGATCAGATCACCGCTGAGGTAGAGAGAAGGTTAAAGAAAATGAATGTTGAAACTCAGGCAGTGGCACAGGTTGAGCCAGTTCAAGCAGCACCTTGTGAAATATGCGGTGGGCCACACTTCACAATGCATTGTGTAGCAACCCAAGAGCAAGTGGAACAGATTAATATGTTGAGGCAGAACAATCCGTACGCCAACACATATAATCCTGGTTGGAAGAATCACCCAAACTTTTCATGGAAAGATCAACAAGGTAATGTGCAAAAACCTATTCAAGGCCAACAACCGTATCAACCTCAGCAACAGCAATACCAGCAGACACCGTACCAACCTCAATATCAACCACAAGCGCCTCGAAAAGCTGATTGGGAAGTGTCCATTGAGAAAATGGCCGCCCAAAGTTCTCAATTTCAAGAAGAGACAAGGAGTAACTTCAGGAATGCTGGAGCATCCATAAAGAATCTTGAAGTACAAATGAGTCAAATTGCCCAACAGCTAGCAAGTTCACAAGCGTCGGGTACACTTCCAAGTGCCACAGTACCAAATCCGAAGGATCACCACCAAATTAAGGCGGTAGTAACAAGAAGTGGAAAAGCCAAGGAAGTAAGAGAAGAGGAAACGGAACTAAATGATCAGATGATTGAAGTGGAGCTGGAAATTAAAGAGAATGAAACAGTCGAGGAAGAAGTGGTGACACCGGTACCGGTAACTAAAGAAAAAGTGGTAGAACCGAACCCGGTGATCAAGCTACCATACCCCTCAAGAAATAAAAAGAAAGGACAGCAAGAGAAGAATTTCGAGAAGTTCCTGGAGCTGTTTAAAAAGCTGGAGCTGAACATTCCGTTGTTGGAGGCACTAGAATAAATGCCCACCTATGCAAAATTCATGAAGGATATCATTGCTAAGAAGCGGACTAGTGAGTTTGAACCTGTTATTCTAACGGAAACTTGTAGTGCTATTTTGCAGGGTCTAAAGATTCCGGTCAAGAAGAAAGATAGTGGAGCTGTTACTATCCCATGCACTATTGGCGATAGGTCATTCAACAGAGCTTTAATTGATTTGGGAGCAAGTATTAGCCTCATGCCCTTGTCCATCTACAAAAGTTGGATATCCGTGCAGTTCAAGACACTCGGATGACCCTCCAGTTTGCTGATCATTCAGTTAAGCGGCCATATGGAGTGGTTCAAGATGTACTAGTTAAGGTAGATAAGTTTGTGTTTCCGGTTGATTTTGTGATCCTAGAGATGCCGGAAGATGAAGAAATGCCGTTAATTTTGGGCCGACCATTCTTGGAAACTGGGAGAGTCATGATAGATATGGAAGGCGGCACCCTGACCTTGAAAGTATATGACGAGGAGTTAAAAATTGATGTTAGTAATACCATGAAGCATAAACAGGATCGGGGCACCAGCAGCAACATACAAGTGCTAGAACAGGTCGTAGAGAGCGAACATTTGGAGAGTGTGACCCAACTGCCTCTGGAGAGAGTGCTAAGCATGTCAATCTTTAAGGAAGACAAAGAAGTAGATGAGAATGACAGAGAGGTTGTCGAAATGTTGGACACTCGACCATTCCAAAGGGGATCCCAACCACACCGATGGGAGGACTTACGGCAACCTATAGAGCTTGAGGGTAATGACAAAAAGCCTAAAGGTTCGGAATTGAAAGAACTGCCGGAAAATCTCAAATATGTGTTTCTAGACACCGAGGAAAAGTGTCCCGCCATTATCAGCTCTAGTTTGAAAAGTGTCCAAGAGAAACAACTGATTGGGGTTCTAAAAAAATTTAAGAGTGCTATTGGTTGGAAAATAGAAGACTTAAAGGGTATAAGTCCTACAGTTTGCATGCACAAAATCCTTATGGAGAAGGACCATAAACCGTTAGTGCAGCCCCAGCGAAGACTAAACCCCGTTATGAAGGAGGTCGTAAGAAAGGAAGTGGTGAAATTATTGGATGCTGGGCTTATCTATCCTATATCCGACAGTTCATGGGTGAGCCCTGTTCACGTGGTGCCTAAGAAAAGAGGTACAACTGTGGTGACTAATGACAAGAATGAGTTGATTCCTACACGTACCGTCACTGGTTGGAGGGTATGCATTGATTATAGGAGACTTAATTTAGCCACCAGAAAGGATCATTTCCCGTTGCCTTTTATTGATCAGATGTTAGAAAGATTGACTGGGCACGATTACTACTGCTTTCTAGATGGATACTCCGGATACAACCAAATTGCGGTTGCGCCGGAGGATCAAGAGAAGACAGCTTTCACATGCCCATACGGAGTTTTTGCGTATAGGAGGATGCCATTCGGGTTATGTAATGCCCCGGCCACGTTTCAAAGATGCATGACTTCCATTTTTGCGGATATGCTCGAGAAACATATGGAAGTCTTCATGGATGATTTTTCGGTTTTCAGGTCATCATTTGATGATTGTTTAACTAACCTGTCACTTGTTTTGCAGAGATGTCAGGAAAGTAACTTGATCCTGAATTGGGAAAAATGTCATTTCATGGTAAGAGAGGGCATCGTCCTTGGTCACAAAATCTCACATAAAGGGATCGAAGTTGATCAAGCAAAAGTGGAAGTAATATCCAAGTTACCACCACCCGTAAACGAGAAAGGTATCCGAAGCTTCTTGGGTCACGCAGGGTTCTACCGCAGGTTCATAAGAGACTTCTCCAAGATAGCTAAACCGTTGACGTCCTTGTTAGTCAAGGAAACGGCGTTTGTGTTCAATAAGGAATGTGCTGATGCATTCGAGAACCTGAAAAACAAGTTAGTGTCAGCACCAATTGTGATAGCCCCAGACTGGTCGCTGCCGTTTGAGATCATGTGTGACGCCAGTGACATCGCAGTAGGGGCTGTATTGGGGCAGCGAAAAGAAAAGCTTTTGCATGTTATTTACTACGCGAGTCACGTTTTGAACCCAGCACAGATGAATTATGCAACTACTGAGAAGGAGTTGCTAGCAGTGGTGTATGCCTTTGACAAATTTAGGCAATATCTGTTAGGTTCTAAAGTGATTGTTTATACTGACCATGCTGCGTTAAAATATCTTTTTGCTAAACAGGAGTCAAAGCCCAGGCTGCTGAGATGGATCCTTCTTCTCCAAGAATTCGATGTGGAGATTCGGGATAAGAGAGGATGTGAAAATACTGTAGCTGATCACCTCTCGCGAATGTCACCGATTGAAGAAAACGAGGAAAAGCGACCGATAAAGGACGAGTTTGCTGATGAACACATCCTGGTTATTCATGGTGTTCCTTGGTTTGCTGATTACGCCAACTATTTAGTCGGGGGTCTCATACTCGACGATTTTGATTCTAACAGACGGAAAAAGTTTGTTCATGACTGCAGGTTCTACTTATGGGATGACCCGTTTCTTTACAAGAAAGGGGTGGATGGACTGATCAGACGATGCGTTCCGGAAAACGAGCAAAGAAAGGTGCTCGAAGCATGTCATAATTCAGATTATGGAGGGCATTTCAGTGGCGACCGCACCGCAGCCAAAGTCCTCCAATCAGGGTTGTATTGGCCGTCTTTGTTCAAGGATGCCCAGAACGTGGTTAAGGAATGCGACAGATGTCAACGGACTGGGAATATCTCGAAAAGAAACCAGATGCCGCAGAATTCCATGTTAGAAGTAGAGTTGTTTGATGTTTGGGGGATTGATTTTATGGGACCATTCCCATCATCATTTGGAAAACACTACATACTGGTAGCAGTTGACTATGTTTCGAAATGGGTAGAAGCAGTGGCACTACCAACCAATGATGCTAAAGTAGTGGTCAGATTTCTGAAGGAGAACATATTTTCGCGGTTTGGAGTACCAAGGGCCCTTATAAGTGATGAAGGAACTCATTTCCTAAATCATCTCATGGAAAAGCTACTCCTTAAGTATAATGTGAAGCACAAAATATCCACTCCATACCATCCTCAAACCAACGGGCAAGCCGAGGTGTCAAATCGACAACTCAAACAGATATTAGAGAAAACAGTGCGTGCATCCCGTAAGGACTGGGCAGTAAAGCTGGACGACGCTCTCTGGGCGTATCGCACTGCATACAAAACACCCATTGGTATGTCCCCGTACCAACTGGTCTATGGTAAAGCTTGCCATCTGCCTCTAGAGTTAGAACACAAGGCATTATGGGCATCAAAAGTTCTGAACCTAGACCTCACCAGAGCAGGAGAGTCCAGAACCCTCCAACTCCATGAGCTAGAGGAATTCAGGAATCAGGCATATGAGAATGCAAAAATGTACAAGGACCAAGCAAAGAAATGGCATGATCGACGTATTCAGAAGAAAGAATTTCGGGAAGGACAATTAGTACTGTTGTACAACTCCCGACTGAAACTATTTCCGGGAAAGCTTAAATCAAAATGGTCTGGACCATTTGTAGTATATAATACATTTCCGCACGGAGCAGTTGAGCTGAAAAATCCAGCAAATGGAGACATTTTTAAAGTAAATGGTCAGCGTCTGAAACCTTACTATGAGGGACAACAGAAGGATCGCAACGATGTCGTTCATCTCACGTGATACGATGACGGACCGTCGAGTCAGGCGACGTTAAACGAAGCGCTTCGTGGGAGGCAACCCACGTATTTCATTTACACGTTTTCATTTTGTTTTTGTTTTAACAGGTTTTGCTAAACTCGCAGTTCATCGGTGAAATGGTAACAGGTTTTGCTAAAATGTCGGAGACCAGAGGAGAAGAAAAATATGAGAAACAGCACCCTGACACGGGTGGCCGTGTTGTACAACACGGGCCGTGTCAGGTACACCAGACAGAAAAAGGAAGTGGGAAAAACAGGTGGATCAGTGGAGCAACACGGGTGCCCGTGTTGTGCAACACGGCCCGTGTTGCAGAGGCGTAACTTTGAAAAAAATATAGTCTACAGGGGGAGCAACACGGGTGCCCGTGTTGCAAGGCGCGGTCAGAATTTTAAATTTTTACCTCGTGGGGCCCACCACTAAAACCCCCACTTATCATTACCCATCACACAATTCCTATCATTTTTTCATCTTCCTCCTTCTTCTCCCTCACAAAACCCTAACCTCCATAACCATCTCTACACAAAAGCTTCATTATCTACCACACCCACTCACCGGAACCACTTCCGTCCTTCACAAAAAACACTCTACTCATCATTGTGCTTAATTCTACGGTTTCGTTTTTCACTAACAGGGATTTCGAAATTTTTCGAACCATCTGTGTTGTTTTGTGTTTTGCAGGTTCAGAATGCCTCCTCGTAGAGATACCGGAAAATCAGTGGCGGAAACTTCACGCCCTAGAAAGAGAGCACACCGTATGGCGAACCCTCACGGCATACTCTTTGAAGACCCGGATCATCAGAAAAAGTACTCTAACATCATCAAGCGTAAGCTCACGCCCACAAGGTATATCTGCAACACTACGCTTGATAATCTAGGGCTCAGAATAGAGGTCCATAGGATGTTTCACACTCTGGGGATGTTAGAATCTATGCAATTAGAAGTGCCAACTTATGAGCGCATAACTGTTGAATTTTTGAGCACTTTAGAGTTTCAGTTGAAGCACAGGTGGACGGGGGTGGAGGAAGAATATTATGGTACACTGAGGTTCAGGTTATTTGATACTGACCATAGCCTGACCATAGCCGAGTTGGGAGATATACTGAAGCTCCCCAACTTTGGCCCCGGAGCCCCTCCGGGAAATTTTAGTGCAGGGGACTTTTGGAAGGCTATTACAGGCAAAACTGATTATGTCGCGAAAGCGGCAAAAGCTTCTTGTATCCATAACCCTTGTTTCAGGTACGCTCAAAAGGGATTGGCATACACACTGTTCGGCAGGGGTGACAGCACAGGGGTAGCGACTCAGAGGGAGTTGTACTTCATGTACGGCATGGCCAATCACAAGCTCATTAATGTAGCTGCCTTTACAGCTGATCACCTGAAGAGGGTTGCAAATGCACCTTCAGGCGAAATAAGTGTAGGCGGTATGATTACTCAAATCGCGAATCACTTTGGCCATGGTACTCTCTTGAGAGAGGAACCCACTGTTACAGGTAAGACAAAAATAGATCTTGCCACTCTGACTGCCCAAGGTATGATTCGTGTCTTTGATAATTACTATTCCTTGGTAAGCCAAAACAGTCATCTCCTTGCTTTACCTGCCCCTGACTTTATTAGTATTCAAAATGTGAATAACTGGCTATATGAGAGCCCCCTGCAGGATGAAGAAGACCAATTTTATGATGGTACAGGTGCCGAATTCTTTGAGGATGAAGGCGATCAGGTAGAAGAAGCGCCTATACCGCCTACTCGATTTTCACCCCACCAGGAATCAGGCTCAGGCTCGTGGAGCTTATCTAAAAAAGAATGGGACTGGATGGAGAATGAGATGTGCCATCTCCGAAGTGAGCAAACGAGGCAAGGCGAGGAGCAGACAAGACAAGGGAACGAGCAAATCTGACAAGGCAGGTTGATCGGTGAGATGCATGAATGGATGCGGCAGATGATGCTGCGCGACCAACCTCCGCAACCATGAATTCTGTGAGTCCCCTGCTACTAGTGTTCCAACAGTGAGGACACTGTTGAATTCTAGTGTGGGGGTATTTTATTTTGTGTTTTATTTTATTTTGTGTTTTTATGTTAGTTGTGTGTTTTCAATTCGGTTGCAGTTATTTGTCTATTTAATTTTCAGTTCAATGTTAGTTTGAGAACATGATAGCGATCCACAAGAAGACCCCCCTGATAGTGAGCTAAAAAAAAAATTGTTGGTTGGGGAACTATTGAGTGAAGATGTTGAGTGAGGTGATGAGAAAGTATATAGAATACTCAGAAAAGAACCGTGAGGATGAAATTGGGTTAATCTTGAGAGATAGGTAAAAGGCCAACACTCTGGGTTTCCCAAAGAGGAACGAGTTCGACGTGTAGATTTGTACCATAGTGCTTTGATCTGAGAAGTACCCCTGACTAGTTTATTTTGACAATCAGGCTCCATCAAAAATAATCGTGTGTGCAAGGCTAATGAAAAATATAGAGTCAAGGCACAGAAAAAAAAAAAAACAAACAAAAAGGGGCAAGTAGGCGACTAATCCTTCTAAGTTGGGTAACCCTCACCCGGTTATTCAGCCCAACGGCGGTCGAACCTGAAAGCCATGCAAAAAAGAATAACAGTGCCAGAAAAAGATTGATAAATCTTGTGCACACGAGGAAAATCATAAAAGCCATATATTGATTGTCCGAATGAAAGGGAGGAAAATCGAAAAAGAAGACTTAAGTACAAAGCATAGTCGGAGAGGTTACCCATAGGGAGACTAAGGTCTGTGGTTTGCCGCAGTCTAGTGTTTGCAGGTTACCTGTTTTGAGGGAAAAGCCGAGAGAAATCCTAGGGGACTTGGAATGAGAAGTCAAGTATGAGTATTATCACCGTAGCTCACAATTCTATGGACGGTTCCGTTATAAAAAAAAAAGAGATATTAAGTTCGGGTTGGTGAGCTTGTTGCTTGAGGAAAAGCAAAAGTTCAAGTTCGGGGGAGTTTGATCGGTGGATTTCAGTTGTGTTTTCAAACGCTGTTTGTGGTTAATTTCGCAATGTTTTTATCTAATTTTCGAAGCTTTAGTTGTGATTATCTGCATTACTCGTAGTTGTGTGTCTTCGAGTCTTATTTTTAAGTTAATGTTGTTTTTGCCGCTGGTGCGTTTGATTTGGTTTCTTTCAGTGTGTTTTTGGCAGGAATGGAGAGCACGACAATCGCACCGTATTCGGAGGAAAAGAAAAGGCGAAAAAGGGAACTCAGAGCTGCAACAAGGGTACCCGTGTTGCACAACACGGCCCGTGTCATGAAGGACACGACTGGCAGACACGGGTGGGCCAAAGCTGATGAAAAAAGAAGACTCAGACTTGCAACACGGGTGCCCGTGTCATGTAACACGACCCGTGTTGCAGCCCTTGGAGAGGAACACGCCCCAAAAGAAGCCAGCAGCCTGACACGGCCACCCGTGTTGCACAACACGGCCCGTGTCAGGGCCACTGAACGTGAAATTTCTCTGTTTTCTATTTTTTTTGCTGTCAGACCTATTTCGAAGGGCATTTGAGACATTTCGCTATGTAATTTGAATTTAGATATAAGAGGCACATTTTAGAAAGGAAGAAAGACACTTTTGAACAGAGATTAGGATTGGCAACTAAGAGGAGATTTTCGGCTGGAAACAGAGGATCGATCAAAAGCGGAAGCAATTGATGATCCAAGGATTTCAACGTGCATTGTAATGATCTTCTCCTTTTTAATTCTAATTACTTTTATGTTGACCAAGAACATGAGTAGCTAAACCCCCAAGTTGTTAGGGGGTGGTCTTTAATGCGAAGTAATGACATTTATTTAATTATTCTACGAGAACTATGTTTTTACCTTAATATATTTGATTTTGCATTAATCTTATTCGTATTCATATTGGAAAGTAGAATTCGAATAGTGCTTAGGCTTAGTCTGGAAAGTCAACCTAACACTTTTGCAAAATAGTGTCACGGTCGATATTGCTTAGGAATGAGGATATCCCGTATCACGTATTTTATGGTCGGAATTATTGCTTGATGTTTTTCAGGGACACTGAGGAATTAGTGAACAGGAAAATCATCAAAGGGTTTCCATTAAGGAATTAAGGCAACTAAAGTGGCCAACTGATAAATTAAGGTTAATAACTAGTATAGTAGAATAATCATACAAAGTCTTCACTCGTATTGTTTCCACTCCCCTAACACTGTTCGTAGATTAATTAATTAAGTCCGTATTTACTGTGATATTACTCTGCTACCAAACAAACCACTAGACCTTTTGTTCAATTGAATTCGAAAAAGTCCGTTAATTACTACGCAGTCCTCGAGATCGATACTTGGGACGTTTCCCTTATTACTACAATTGGTAAAAATAGTACACTTGCTATTTTCTCGATCATGATGTTCCAGAGAGGGTGTGGCGAGGAAAAGATGTCTCATATAATCACTTGAGAGTGTTTCGCTGCAAGGCATTTGTTCATATTCCCAGAGATGAGAGGTCCAAGCTTGATGGTAAATCAAAACAGTGTATCTTTTTGGGTTATGGCCGTGAAGACTTTGGTTATAGGTTTTGGGATCCGGTTAACAGGAAAGTCCTTAGAAGTCGAGATGCTATTTTTGTTGAAGACCAAACCATTGAAGATATTGACAAGAATGAAAAGCAGAAACAGGTTATCCACAGGTACATTGATGTTGATCCAGAGCCTCCTACCATAGTCAATAATAATGGGGGAGATGTGAATGCAGATGTGGACAATGCAGGTGATGTTCCTAAGCCCCAAGTTGATGAAGAAATTGAACAAATTCCACCAGAGCAACCTCCTGAGCCAGTGAGAAGATCCACCAGAGAACACCATCTTGCACAGAGATATCCTCCTCATGAATATGTGATGCTTACTGACGGGGGAGAGCCACAAAGCTTTGAAGAAGCTATGTCATATGAAGAGAAAGACAAGTGGTACAAAGCCATGCAAGAAGAGATGAAATCCTTACATGAGAACCACACATTTGAGCTAGTGAAGCTACCTAATGGTAAGAGACCACTCAAGAATAAATGGGTGTTTAAATTGAAGTCAGCAGAAAATAGCTCACAGCTAAGGTACAAGGAAAAGTTGGTTGTAAAAGGATTCAGTCAGAAGAAAGGTATAGATTTTGAAGAAATTTTTTCACCTGTGGTCAAGATGTCTTCAATCCGAGTTGTACTTGGTTTGGCAGCTAGTTTGAATTTAGAGGTTGAGCAACTTGATGTGAAGACCGCATTTCTCCATGGTGATTTGGAGGAAGAAATTTACATGGAGCAGCCTGATGGTTTTGCAGTCAAAGGTAAAGAGAAGCTTGTCTGCAGATTGAAGAAGAGCTTGTATGGTCTTAAACAAGCTCCAAGGCAATGGTACAAGAAATTTGATTCTTTCATGGTGGATCATGGGTATGCAAAAACTTCTTCTGATCATTGTGTGTTTGTGAAGAAATTCCCTAGTGAGAAATTTATTATCCTTTTGCTCTATGTCGATGACATGTTGATTATTGGTCATGACATGAAAGAGATTGAGCATTTGAAAAGAGAGTTGAGCAAGTCCTTTGCAATGAAGGATTTAGGCCCTGCAAAGCAAATCCTTGGCATGAGAATTACACGTGACAGGAAGAATTGAAAATTATGGTTATCACAGCAAAAGTACATTGAGAAGGTATTGGAGAGGTTTAATATGTCAATTTCAAAATCAGTTGGCACTCCACTTGCAGGTCACTTCAAATTGAGCTCTATGCAATGTCCTACAAGTGAGAAAGACAAAGAAGAAATGGAGAATATTCTGTATGCATCTGCAGTTGGTAGCTTGATGTATGCGATGGTGTGTACACGTTCAGATATTGCTCATGCAGTTGGCGTGGTCAGTCGTTTCCTCTCTAATCCTGGCAAAGAACATTGGCAAGCTGTGAAATGGATACTCAGGTATCTCAAAGGTACTTTTGGAGTCTGTTTTTGCTTTGGAGGTGGTAAGCCTATGTTAGATGGTTTTGCAGATGCAGACATGGCTGGTGATGTGGATTCTAGGAAGTCTACTTCTGGTTATATGATGACTTTTGTAGGGGGAGCAGTGTCATGGCAGTCTAGATTACAAAAATGTGTTGCTTTGTCTACTACAGAGGCAGAGTATATTGCTGCCACAGAAGCTGCAAAGGAACTCTTTTGGATGCAGAAATTCCTACAAGAATTGGGTCTCTCACAGGAGAAATATACTTTATATTGTGACAGTCAGAGTGCAATCCATCTCAGCAAGAACTCGACTTATCACTCAAAGTCGAAGCATATTGATGTTCGGTATCATTGGATACGCGATGCGCTGGAGATGGAGAAATTTTCATTAGAGAAAATCCATACTGACGAGAATGGTTCAGATATGATGACAAAGGCCTTACCTATGGAGAAGTTCTCTACTTGCAGAAAGAAAGCAGGTTTGGTCTCCTATGGTCTCCCTTTAATTTGGTGAGGGGGAGAATTGTTGTGTGGGTCACCAAAATAAGTGAGCCCACTTAATCTTATTATTATTATTATTAAAAGAAAAAAAAGGAATTAGCTTTGTGGGCCAAAGCCCATGAAATGGTTAAAAGGGTTTTAACCCTTATGTGTTAGATATAACAGGAGCAAGAGGAAAGAGAGTTGCAACGTGAGCGACTCTACAGACAGAGAGAAGAATATCAAAGAGTGCCTCTTTATTGTTGTGTCGTAGAACCCGTTGAGGGGTTAGTTGATTTGATATCCACATTGTACGGTGAAGATTATATTTGCTCTGTTGATCCCTGGTGGTTCCAGGAGGACTTGTGGTGTACCCATTATTTTATTAGTGGAAGATTTACTGGCTTGGTCCCGTGGGTTGTTTTCCCTTTAAGGGTTTTTTCTCACGTTAATAATTATGGTGTCTCTTTATTTTATTTGCTCTATTTTGTATTTATTATTGTTGTCTGAACAATTTTGTTTGGGGCTTATTTTTAACTGCACGCAGGAGAAAAGTTGATCCAGCAGCTTCCGCATTTTATTACTATCTTCTATATTTGTTTTCTTTCCCAACACTCCAATATCAAAGTAAATTTAGAGTGAAAAAAGACAAGTACAGTACAGAATAAAATTGAATTGAATATTTGACCCGCTTTCAGAGGAGGATATTTATAAAGAGCCTCCAGCATTGAGCCAACGGTCTCTATTATGAGTTGAGTGATTAGGCACATAATGGATAACTGCCAAGATTCCTACATGGAGGTAGGGATGAGTAGTTCGTGTTCATCATCCTGCGTTAACTGCCCTGCATTCTCCAAAAAATAAAAGATTTGCACATTACAAATGACATAATGTTTCCGCGAGATACGCGAGATCAGTTGACCACGTGTCCTCGGGTGAGGAGCACGCGGAAAATATGCTCTCCAAGGATTACAATGGATTCTTTGCCGCGGAGCTGGACTTAGCTGTCTCCTACGGTGGCTGTCACCCAAACACTTATTCTAAGATAACAAACTTTCTATCTTTCATATTTTCTAATATACACATGTTTTAATTAAGAAAAATGGACCTTTAGAGATTAATGACATATTGAATTACACTTCGTATTTTTTTTAATTTTATTTATGCTATCTATGAATTTTACTATAAATTTAATGTTAACTGCAGACTTATAGAACTTTGATGTTATCTGCGTATAAAAAATGTTAAACAGATAAATTTGCAAATAAATCTACATGTAATTTCATATCTGCAGGAAATCTGCATGTAAATTAAATAAATTAGAAAAAAATACAAAACATCGGTTCAAGTGGCGCACACCTATTTAAATATAGGAGGGGCTTCAATGGTGTCTATTTCTTTTAAATAAGAATGTGTTAAAAAAATATGATAGAAAGTTGGTTATTTTGAAATATAAGCCGGAAAAGATAAATATTAAAGTAAAAAGTTCAATTTATGTTTCAATCAAATATAAAAGAAATTTTTCTTTTATAATAAGTATAAACTTTTAAATTATAGATGTTTTTATGAGTTCAATTAACTTATTTGTATAAAAACCAGTATTTCAAAACTCTCTTTTTAACCTTTTTATAAACATAGAAAGTCTAGGATTTATTTATAAAATAATTAATTAAGATATATTTATGTTTCTAAAATTTGAGTTAGTTCGTAATTTTTCTATATCTTTTTGTGTTGAGATTTTACCATTTTGTAAGATGAGCTTTTTTTTTTACATCCTTATAACATCTGGCACAAATTAGATGATGTGACATATTTAATACTATTAAATCAAAATTTCAACCTTGAGATAAGTCTTAATTTTTGGTTTTGGATCACTACCATTATCCTTTAGTGTCAAAAAGTTTTCTTCAAATTCAAAAATCATCATTGGTTACTTGTTTAGTAGCACTAGAACCAAATTCTCACTACATGGTTTGGACAACTACTCTACAATTTTCTTATTTTAAACTAGCATCACCATCACTTTTTCACGTTTACATGTTAGAGGATTTCTTCCACATAAATGGTCAACACAAGAAACTCTAATTTGTTGAAAAAGAAAGAAAATGAAGTGGAGCTAAAGAAAATGAATAAATAGATAAAAGTATAATAAAAAGAGAAACACAAAGAGGATCAAGAAGAAGGAAAATGAATAAATAGAACGTATTAGAGTGTAACAACTTTGTATAATTCAGAATTGACAAGTGTTAGTCTGAGTAGTTTGTTTAATCTGTTACTATAGGTTTTCTGTTAGTTAGAACCTGTTACTGCAAGTTAGTCTTGTTTAGCAAAACCTGCTAAGGCATGTCGTAGAGTTAGTTTTAACATGTTAGTCCAGGTCAGTGTAATTGTGGTATAAAAAGGAAATTCAAGTGCAACTGAATTCATTCAATCAATAATAGAAAATAAAGTTTGTTACAATCATGAAACTCTCTCTCTCTCTCTCTCTCTCTCTCTCTCTCTCTCTCTCTCTCTCTCTCTCTCTTCACTCTCTAATATGGTATCAGTTTAGCTCTAGTTCAGATCTAGAACATTCTCATGGCTGCGACTCCTAGACTGGAGGGAACGTCGGCCTCCTCTACGCAAGATCCACCGGTTTCTTCACTGGTCACCATCGCCTCCGTTACTGATCCTCATCGTCTCGAATTTTCGCTCAAGATTTCGCAGAAATTGGATGAAAAGAACTTTCATCTATGGTGTTAACAGATAGAACCCAACATCAATGCGCATAACCTTACTGAGTTTGTAGTTTGCGCCAAAATTCCTTTGCAGTTTATAGATGACGGAGCTCGCGAATCTGGCATCATCAATCCTGAGTATTCTCGCTGGCTACAGAAGGATCAAATGCTTCTTTCTTGGTTGCAATCCACAATGTCCAATGAAATTCCCTCGCGAGTGCTTGGTTGTTCTCACTCGCATCAACTTTTGGACCGTTTATTCAGTTATTTTCAGAAGCAAACTCGTGCATGCGCAAGGCAGTTACGTGTGGAACTGTGTGACCTAACTTTTGATACCTCTACAGTCCAAGAGTATCTGCTCAAGATACGCACTATTGTTGATTCTCCTGCTTTCATTGGTGACCTCATACCTGCTTCACATCATATAGATCTAATTCTTAAAGGCCGGCCTTCAGAATTTGCTCCTGTAGTGTCGGTTATTGAGAGAAAATTTGGCTTAATGGACTTAGATGAAGTGGAAATTCTGTTGTTAGCTCATGAGCTGCGTCTAAACAAATTCAATAAACCCATTACTTAAGATGTCATCTCCCTTAATCTTGCTCAAACTTCAGCTAGTACTAAACCTAGTGATGACACTCAAGCTGCCAGTGTTGATTCTACACCAGCTTCGGTCTCTGCACAAGCTCTAGAATAAGATTTCAGTCAGTCTCGTGGTTTCATAAGCACACGTGGTGGTAGGTTTGGTAGAGGCAGAGGTAGAAATCCCAACTCTCACATCCAGTGGCAAGTGTGTTCCAAGCATGGTCACATTGCTCTCAACTGCTGGTACAGGTTTCATAAGAACTACCAGATTCCTCCTGCAGTAGTCTCTTCATATAATCTTCAACAATGGTTGGCTTCACTTTATGGATACATTGGCACTCCTCAGAATGTATGGACCAGACCTCCTCCACAACCAAGAAGTCCCTCAGCATTATCTCATGCTCATAGTGCACTTGTTGCTAATTCAATACCATCTACCTCAGGCTCATGGTTTCCTAACTCTGGAGCTTCATTTCATGTTACGAATGAGGCAAGAAATCTACAAATGATAACTCCTTATGAAGGTCCTGACCAGATCTTCATGGGAAATAGTCAAGGTGTGCATATCCAATCTTGTGGTTCAAGTGTTTTTTCTTCACCACTTCAACCACACACATCACTTACTCTACACAATCTCTTACTCATTCCTAATATCACTAAGAATCTACTTAGTGTGAGTCAATTATGTAAAGATAATAATGTGCATTTTATCTTTATTGCTGACAAGTGTATTGTCCAATCACAGGTCTCTAAAGCTACTCTTCTTGAAGGCAGTGTTGGCAAGGATGGCCTCTATGAGCTTCCCTCCATCAAACTGACTGGTTCTGCTGTCCTGCCTTCCATTATGTCTAGTCTTAGTTTGGATAAACACTGTAATTCTAGTATTAATTCAATTGTTTTGAATTCTAGTACACCAAATAAGTGGCATCTTATACTTGGCCACCCTAATTCTCATGTATTGAAAATGGTTATGCAAGCTTGTAATGTTCCCTTTTCCAATAAAGCTCTTGATGATTTATGTTTAGCTTGTTGTATAGGTAAAGCACACAAGCTTCACTCACCAGATTCACACACTACATACACATCACCACTTGAACTTATTTTTAATGATCTTTGGGGTCCCTCACTTCACTCTTCTACTTCTGGTTTCAAGTACTATATCTCCTTTATTGATGCTTACTCCAATCCAAGTATTCTTGGATTTATTTTCTCAAAACTAAAGCTGAAGCATTTACTATTTTTCAACAATTTAAGAAATTGGTGGAACTTAAATTTGGTTTCCCTATTAAAGCTATCCAGACAGATTAGGGTGGTGAATTTAGGCCTTTCTCTCAACTTCTCAAAGAGAATAGCATTATTCATAGGCTTATTTTCCCTCATACACACCATCAAATTGGCGTGGTTGAGAGAAACCATAGGCATATAGTAGATATGGGACTTACTTTTCTAAGTCAAGCTTCACTTCCACTCACCTATTGGGATTATGCTTTCTCAACCTCTGTTTATCTCATCAACATGCTTCCCTCTTCCTCCATTCAATTTCAAATTCCTTATTCCCTGTCATACAAATCTCAACCTGATTACAGCTTCTTAAGAGCGTTTAGTTGTGCCTGTTTTCCACTGCTCAGGACCTATAATAGTCACAAATTAGACTTTAGGTCCCAAGAGTGTGTTTTTCTTAGTCATTCCTCTTCTCATAAAGAGTGTATATGTCTTGCCTCCACTAAAAGAATGTACATCTCTAAGGATGTTCTCTTTAATGAATTCAAGTTCCCCTTTCCTGAATTGTTTCATTCCTCTACTTCATCTGCTCCTTCCACCAAAAGTGTCACACTTTCACCCCTACATGTTATCTCTGATATTGTTCCCACTCCCATTGTTCTTCCTCCCAACCCTACTGCTTCTTCTTTAGGTCCTGTTACTCAGCCCCTTGAGTCCACTAACACCAATGGCCCTTTGCCACACTTAATTCAATCTACTCCATCTCAATCCTCTAATACTTCATCTAGTTCTTAGGCTCCCACTTCAGACCAAGTCACTCCCAGTAATTCTTCATCAGATTCCTCTTCTTCTACCACAAGTACCTCTTCATCCTCCACTTCTTCTACTTCCAGAACTTCTATTCCACCTAAAGCTATTCCAATACCTCAACCCCATAATTCTCATCATATGCAAACTAGGGCCAAATATGGTTTTGCTCAACCCATATTGAACCCCAAACTACTCTTGGTTACTAGAGAACCCAAGAGTGTCAAGTCTGCTCTTGCTGATGCTAATTGGAAAGAAGCTATGCAAGGAGAGTACAATGCCCTCATTAACAACAACACCTGGACCCTTGTTCCCCTTCCACCCTAGAAGAATGTCATTGGCTGTAAATGGGTGTTTAGGGTTAAAGAAAATCCAAATGGTATAGTGAATAAGTATGAAGCTAGGCTGGTAGCTAAGAGGTTCCATCAAAGGTATGAATTTGATTTTATAGAGACTTTTTCCCCTGTGGTTAAACCAGTCACTATCAGGCTTATTTTATCCATTGCTCTTACTCACAAATGGCTTATTCAGCAATTAGATGTCAACAATGACTTTCTCAATGGCATTCTTAATTAAGAAGTTTATATGGAGCATCCTAAGGGGTTTGAAAGTGATAATCCATCCTTAGCTTGCAAGCTCAACAAGGCCCTTTATAGCCTAAAACAAACCCCTAGAAAGTGGTTTGACAGGCTGCAATCTACTATAATCCAGCTCAAATTTAAACCTAGTAAGTGTGATCCTTCCCTCTTCATTTATCATGTTAGAGGTTACACCATCTACATGTTAGTTTATGTGGGTGATATTATCATCACAGGTGATTCTACCTCACTCATTAACATCACCATCTCCAAACTAAACTCAAGTTTCTCTCTTAAACAACTTGGCTCCCTTGACTACTTCTTAGGAATTGAGGTCAAGCAACCTAATTTTGATTCCTTACTTCTCACTCAGTCCAAATATATTAAGGGCTTCTTAGTGAAAATTAACATTTTGGAGGCATGTCCTATTTAAACTCCCATGCAATCCTCTTGTAAACTCACCAGAACAGGTGCCTCACCTATGTCTGATCCTTCTCTTTACAGGTATGTGGTTGGTGCCCTGCAGTATGAAACTCTTACCAGGCCTGATATAACTTATGTTGTCAACAAGGTGTGTCAATTTATGTCTCATCCTTTGGAGCCTCATTGGCTTGCTGTTAACTCAGATATCTCAAGGGCTCTATTGGTCATGGGCTCTTGATTTCGGCTCTTTCTCCATCCTCTCCACCCTCTCTACAGGTCTATTGTGATGCAGACTGGGTGTCACACCCTAACTTTGAATCCTAAGATCCCATCGCTTTGTGCATCAGTCTGCATAACATTTCTAGATCATTGTTGAAATTAAATGTGGGCTCTGCTTTAAGGTTTAGGCTATGTAAGATCATTTGGCCTTTGGCCATGATCTTTCATATATATATATATATATATATATATATATATATATATATATATATATATATATATATATATATATATATATATATATATATATATATATATATATATATATATATATATATATATATATATATATATATATATATATATATATATATATATATATATATATATATATATATATATATATATATATATATATATATATATATATATATATATATATATATATATATATATATATATATATATATATATATATATATATATATATATATATATATATATATATATATATATATATATATATATATATATATATATATATATATATATATATATATATATATATATGTATATTTCAAAGGATAGAGGATTCTTTTTCCTGATAAAAGAGAGGTTGGAGGTGCAGAAGACTGTTTTAAAAGTAGATGGTGTGTTCAATTTATTTGGGTCTTGAAATCAACATGATTGTTTTGTTTCTTGCTAGCTTTGTTTAACATCACTTGTTGCTTGTGTTCTTCTACATCGGTTTACTCATTAAAACGTTATGGCCTATTTTTGTTTTTTCTATTTTTGCTTCTATCATCACTATTGAGCACCTGACTATCTAGACATATCTTGCTCTCGTACATCAACAGATTGGTGAACAAGTGCCAAGATGTAACTATTAGAGAGTATCAGATATATATTTCAGTTACTAAAAAAGGTGTTGGTTAGGTATCTCTATATTAATGTATGTTTCTTTAGGTATATTCAGGTAGTTGACAACAAGAATTATTTTTAGCTATTATGGGGATTTTCATGTTTTCATGTCTCAAGTTCCGGGTTAATCAAGCATCTACTCTCACTAGATTGAAAAAGCATCACAGAACATTGTCACAGTGGAAATCTACATCTGTACGGAATTACCTTTCCTTCTAAACAAAAGGATATTGGATAAATCTTGAACACTTGAGACTTTATGATTATTATCACTTGTTAGGTTTCATTATTTCATTAATTTTGACTACAAGAATCTAACTTGTTGCATGTTTGGCAATTTTTTGGTTTTGCTCTAAGTTTTCTCCGGATGAGTCTAAAAATACTACAGAAAGAAAGTGAAATCTTTAGGATCTACAACTTTGTTACTATCACCCTGCCTCTTGCATATCAGTATCTTTTAGTAAAATCAAAAGCAGTTACATAAATGAATTACATCAAAATCATCACTGCAAGATTACAAAAGTTCAAGTTACAAGCTTAATTTTAGAAACACCAATAACACAAGTAGAGAAACCATGAAAATTATCAGTAATGTTAATGTTTGACATGTTAGAAGAGAAAGAGATTTGGGCTAGGTTGCATCTCAGTTGTGACTATACAAATGCTTAGTTAGTTGGGTGTCATGGTGGGACTTGCTTCATCCTCAGTTGCACTTCAACTACATTATCATTACACACACTTGCAACAGTTCCTGCCCGCTACTGTGTAGTATAGTGTGTGCTGCTTCTCTTTCAGAGCTTTGGAAATCGCCCCCGCATGTAATCGAAAAGATGTATTCCTTCTCTCACAGGCGTGACAAGAGCTATATATATGTAACATCATACAAATCCAGGCGACCATCAAATTCAGGAACATGGCTTGTAAGTTTTTGATACACGGGAGCATCTATTCTTGTTGGCACAATGATTTGGAGCAGAACAACTTTATCTTATTCTCTTTCAAAAGTCTTCTCAAAAGCTAGAATTATTCTGAGCAGAACAATCTAATACTACCTTTTTCTGCCTTTAAATCTTTCTTGTAAGTCTTTGATGAGATTTCAAACTTGAGACAATTTAATGGCACTCACGAATTACTCTGAGCCTATTAGAAATGCAGCAACTAGATTCATTTCCCTTTGATCCTCAATCTCTTAGAGCACCTCCAATGGTGCAACCCATTCTTAGGTTCTTTGTGGGACCCACTCTTTTAAAGCAACTCATTTAAATTTCACTCCAATGGTGCAACTTCAAAGAACCCATATTGGGTCCCACCACTTTACTTAAAATATATTATTTATATTAAATTTATTTTATTTAAAATTATAATTTAAATATTTAAATTTTAATTAATATAAATACAAATTAAACATAAAATTGAAAATAATAATTAAAATTAAATTTAAATACATGTCACATAATTAAAAACAATAAAAATAAATAACATCACATAATTAAAAACAATAAAAATAAATAACATCACATAATTCGTCATTTAAGTTTCATCTTCCTCATGTCCAAAACATTCCCAAATATGCTTGACCAGATCTCCTTGAAGTTGGCGATGAACCTGCTTTTCACGAATATTTGCTCTTCTTTGTAGCCTTGTTGCAAGATTCGGATGGGGACCGTTAAATGTTTCAGTTGTTGAGTTATTGTCATCTACATTATCATAAGAGTAATCAAAATGACCTCCATATGTGTGTCGTTCGTCTTCAACAATCATGTTGTGTAATATGATGCAAGCATATATTATATGTTTGAGGGTTTCCATGTGCCAAGCACGCGCTGGACCACGTATAATTGCAAATCGAGACTGGAGCACTCCAAATGCCCGCTCCACATCTTTTCTAGCTGATTCTTGATGTTGAGCAAATAATTTTCTCTTTTCTCCCTGCGGCATTGAAATGGTCTTGACAAATGTAGCCCACTCAGGATATATACCATCCGCTAAATAATACCCCATATTATATGGTGTTCCATTGATTGTATATTGCACAGTGGGAGCATGTCCTTCCAAAATATCGTTAAACACGTTAGATTGGTTTAGCACATTAATGTCATTGTTAGAATCTGCAATACCAAAAAATGCATGCCAAATCCATAAGTCTTGAGATGCCACAGCCTCAAGCATGATTGTGGGTTTACCATGATCACCTCGACAAAATTGTCCTTTCCAAGCAACAGGACAATTTTTCCATTCCCAGTGCATACAATCAATGGAACCCAACATACCTGGAAAGCCACGTGACTCACCCATTTGTAAAAGATGTTCAATATCAGTGTTGTTAGGCTTTCGCAAATACTCAGCCCCAAATACAACATTCACACCCTTAACGAATCTTTCTAAGCACTCAATTGAGGTACTTTCACCGATTCAAACATATTCGTCTACAATATCAGTGGGAGACCCATATGCCAACATACGAATAGCAGATGTGCATTTCTGCAATGGTGAAAGACCCATCTTACCAGTTGCATCGACCCTCATTTGGAAATATTCATCATGATTGCCGAGGGCATCTACAATTCGAAGAAACCCATGCCTATGCATTCTGAACCTTCTTCGGAATTGTACATCTGTGTATACTGGATTTTCTGAGAAGTAGTCATTGAATAACCGATTGTGCCCTTCTTCACGACCTCGATCTGCCGTAGTTCTTCTCTTTGGCCTAGAGGAACTTCCAAATTGACATTCATTTTGAAGATGTTGTTCTTCATCACTGTCGTCCATTAATTCTTCTTCAACTAACTCCCAAAATTCTTGATCGTAATTATCTGAATTGTCTGAATCCATATTTTAGTGAGGAATAAGAAGAGAATGAGAAAACAATGACACAAGTGGTAGTATATATAATGGTTTGAATAACGGCTAGTTATTCATAACGGCTAGTTTGAATAACGGCTAGTTTGAATAACGGCTAGTTTGAATAACATAAAAATTTAAAGTGGTACTAACTACAATCCATAAAATTTAAAGTGGTACTAATGACATAGGATTTGATAAATTAAAGTGATACTAATGACCATTTTACATATAATTTAAAGTGGTACTAACTACAATCCATAAAATTAATATAAAATAAATAAAATTAAAATTAAACATAAAATTTAAAATGATAATTAAAATTAATCTCAAATACATGACATACAATTAAAAACAATAAAAATAAATTACATAACAATAATTACTCAAATTTAAATATAATTTAAAGTGGTACTACAGTCCATATTTTTTTTCATTTTATTACAATATTTTTCATGAATATCTCGTTGACTTTCGTTCATAGTAGAAGTGTCTTTCATCATGATTTGCATTACCTTTAATTCTATCTCGTCCTCCTTACTTTGTGCAAGTCTTTCCATTGTTTCTGCTCTTTTAATCCTTGCATCTTGCGTTGCATTTGAAATTTCCTTTGTCTTACCCTTCCTTTTTGCTGCTTTTTGTTCCATTGGACGCTCCATTGGTGATTATGAGTTAAACTCATAACTTAAAGGTGTATCAGGGATCTCCGATGATGCCCCACTAGCAGAAGTCTGTGTCATTTTTGAAGAATTTCCAATCGATTCTCCGATGATGCCCCATTTAGCTTCATCTTTTAACAATCGCCATGCATACTCAAGATTGAATGTTGTACCTTGATCTTGAGCATAAAAAGCATGTGCAGCAGCCATGATATCGTTCTCTGATGTCCCACTTTTCTTTCCATTGACAGCTTGTCTATAACACCCAACAAATTTTTGAACCGACGCATTTATTCGATGCCATCGACATTTTAATTGACCACTTAACTTTTCTCGCAATTGCCCACGATACTGGTTATAATTTGCAGTGACTCTATGCCAAAAACTCTCAGCTTTTTGATTAACCCCCACAATTGGATCCTTTGAAACATTGAGCCATGATTGGATATGACATATATCCTCATCCCTTGTAAATTGCTCTCGAGATTTTTTTTTAACGAGAACCCTTTCTTCTTTTTCAACACCAACTTGAGTAGAAAATGGTGGAACTTGAGAATTTTGAGGATTAGGATTTTGATACATATTTGGATTGTTTGGTGACGGAAAAAATATGGCGGGGTTTGGTGGTAGTGATGGAATTTGAGAATTTTGAGAATTAGGATTTTGATAATTTTGCATAAAATTGAACATAACTTGTTGATAATGAAAATGATTAGGATCCATTTGGCCTAAACAAATGTAATTTGAAATAAAAAGATGAAAATTTGAAATAAAATGATAATGAGAAGAAATTGTTGGAAAAAAATTAAATATTTATGAATAAAATGATGAAATTGTGAGAGAGAAAAATTTGAAATTAAATAGCAAATAAAAGGGAGAGAAAATAGGATTTGTATATAATTTTTCCAACAAACCTATATTTATAATAAATAAAAAAGTTATAAAAAAAATAAAGCCGTTGCACAACGGCTAAATGAATATTTTAATAATATAAAAAATAAAGAACCGTTGCTTATGTTTGTCACGTTCACTAGGTGGAATACCATTTTGTTGACAATTTCAATGCCAGACTAGCAAACCAATTTGAAAAACCACGGTTGGAGTTGGTCTTATGGTGTTGCCTCATGTTCGATAATGTGAGTTCCTGCACCAACAAAATGTTGTGTATAATCATGAGTGTGAAAATCAACCATGTTTCAGCAACACTCCCAAACACAATCAGACATGTTTAGGCTAAAATGGAAAGGACATCATCATCATCAATAGTGTATTCATCACTAACCATTAATTTGCAGACAGAAAAAGAAGAAAACGTGAACATATTCATCACAAAAATCATGTCTTCAAGGAAAGAGTTTCAATTCATAATAATGTTTCCAAGACAAGATTCGACAAGGTTTAATTGGAAATTAAAAATCCATTTTTGTGAAGCCTATATAAAGAAGAAATTATAACATCACAGGGCGGACAACAATACTACATCACAAAATAATAAAGCTCTCACATAGCAGTAAGAAACGAACAACATTCACACGAAAAAAAACCACACAAAACCAGATGTATCACATACGTCGCCACAACATACAAGAAGAGGAAATTGAGGATCAAACATCAAGCACGCATACAAAAACAAGCAGAAGGAAGAAAGAGAGAATCTACAGCAGGCGAGACGAAGGGTTCAAAAAGCTTATCTCAAAGCTGGTTCGCAAGATCTTTTCACCAGAGTTCTAAGCTCCATTAGTTCCCGTTTCGTTGTCGTTTTTGGCGGATTCGTGATCAACGATTGCGTTCAGAGTTCGAGACGGTAGCACCGCAATGCAGTCACATTTCCAAGGCATCGTTGTTGCTTTCATATTCAGTTGTGCGAAGAAGGAGAACAAAAAGTGGAGCCGTGATGGAAAAGGGTCGAACGAGAGAGGAAGGAAAGGAAGACAGCGAAAGGTAGAAGTGATAGAGAGTAAGTTGTTGAACGATGCCCTACATTTGAAGTTTTTTTCCCTTTTTGGATGGGCTTAGACAGGTAAGCCCAATTTGTTTTGTTACTCTAACATGCCACCACATTCCTCTTCACACCCAACTATGTTTTCCTCTTATTATTTTATTCTAATTTTAATTTTTTTTCTTATTCTTTCTCTAATAGGATTAAAACGTTTTATAATCCCTAGTTAAGATGTTTAGTTGTTTTTTTTTCTAATTAGTTTTCTTAGATTTGTGATTAATTTTTAATGTTTATTCGTGTGTTAAAATTAGATTTTTGATTGAAAGCTTTATTAGAAGTACAAGCGAAATTGTGACCCTATTAGGATTTTGGTCAATTCTTTGTCAATTTCTTGAGTGTTTTGATTACCTTGCCTTATGGAAGGTTGTGACTTCCCATGATTGAATTATGATGTTGATATTGAGATAGTATTCCGAAATTTGATATGTTTGTATGCTTTGCTACTTCACATGCTCCTTTAAATTCATGATTCAACTTTATCTCTGACAAATTGGATCAGACCATATCTTATAAATCCTATTGCATGATAATTTCTAGGATAGTTTCCCTTTATCATAATCCTAGGACCATAGTACTAAGGTAGATTTTCCTTATCAAAATTAAAATCTCTTTCTTCACAAAAATTTCCAAAAATACTTTAACAACATTTCAAACCTTATTTTCAAATCTTAAAAAAAGGCACCTCACATATCTCAAACCATCTCGCCACTATGGTTTTTCAACATTAAATCCTCTTTTCTCCCACAAGAGAACCATACATGATTCATCTATGTAGTTGAGATATGATTCTCCTTCCCCATAACATATTTGAGAAAGATGTAGAATCTTTTCCGCTTGAGAGAGGTATGTGGCATACTCGTCGATCAAATCCGAGTTGGAGCCATTCTCCCAATGTGACACAAAACCCGTCTTCCGTATGTTTATGGTGGTTAAGTTGAGTATTATCCCTAAGATAACGACTCTTTTCTTCTTCTAGAATCAATCAACAAACTTTCTCCCCCTAGAACCTTTACCACGGTCAATAGTTCCTCAATCCCTTCAGGGGAACTACGAATACTCTGATTCTATTCCCGTCAGGATATGTAGGCACAAGATGTGACTTCTTGGTGAGCATACTTTGGAATAACACCTTAGGTCTCCTTTTTCCTTTTCATCCTTGGCAGACAAAATAACAAATAACACAATAAAACAAGAGGTTCTTGTAGAGTACTACAGATACTTAGGATGCTAGCACCTTCCCTAGGTATAACCAACCCCTGAACCTTATATTCTCTTTTGCTTTGTTTTTGCATTGCATGTTTATGAGTTATTCGTTCTTTTCCCCCTCCCTCGGATAAATTAAATATCGATGGTGAATTAAGATTTGTGATTCAAGTTAATTAATATATTGATATCCGATTCTCACCGCGACAGAAATGGCGACTTCACTGGGGAGTAATATCAAGGGTTTCCCCTAACTTGTTTATTTGTGTTTTTTGTATATCTATATATCTGTTTATCTGTATGTTTCTGCTTTGGGTTGTTACTTTTTTATAGTGAGATAAGTCCTACACCCGGATTTAAGTGAACTTATGATAGGAAGGTGATATATTCAAGGAGGCTCATAGGGAGTTGATTCCCGACCAAGCTAACTTGAGAAATCACCACTCAGTTGAGGCCCTATTGAGAATATTATTGTTGAACGAGTATTCATGAAAACACTTACTATTTTCGACCTAGGAGCCCGTGACACTGAGAACCTTTAGTTATCCTTAACTCAAATTTACTTTCTTAGGGCGTAGCGCGATGACTATGAGGGAGTAGTCCCAAAATAGTTGATACGCGATACTGCACTCAAAAGAGGTTCTCTTGAGAATATTATTAACTACCGAGTATTTGGGAACTTTTAGAACCTTTGTTCTAAAGGTAAAATAAACCCTTAGTCTACACCATTTGGGATGGGTAGACCCTTACTCCAGGCTCGTTGACTGTATATGTGTATATGTGGATATGTGTATACCTATGTTTGAGCATACATGCACTCATAAACATCATGTTCATAAAAGTTTCATGGAATTCAAAGATTTGTTTTACAAACATCATAGGTTTTACTATGGATTTTGAAATTATACTCTATTTTCAATAAAATGAGATTTTCAGTTATCAAAAGTATTGTCCACTTTGTGGTGTTTGCAAACATAACCTTTGAGTTCCTTGAAACTCATCTACATTGGTGCATTTGCATTCGTCATTAGCATCACATTCTTTGCATCCCATGATCTCACTTTTGCTTCTTCCTTCAGAGGAGACGAGCTAATACATCATTATAATACTCAGGCCAATCAAAGAAAGAGAATGAAGAACATTGAGCAAGAAAACCATGAACTCCGCAAAGAAGTGACTACTTTGAGGGTTAGTATGGAAAGGCTCTTTACTTTGGTTGAAACTCTGGTTGTTACTCAAAATTAACTTTCTCCTCGTATTTCTCAAACTCCGCTTCAGAGGACCGTGATTTTTGAAATCATGTTAATGCCCATTCTTGTAACTCCTATTAGTGCTTTTAGAAACTCTAAGAAGTTTGGGGAGAATTCACCCAAGAAGAAGGAACAATCTGCTAATGCTATTTCGCGAGAGAAACAAGGAGGATCTCGTAGAAAAAGTAAACAACACGTGGATCAGTGTGACCCAATCCCATTGGCCTTTTCTGAATTATATACTGCTTTAGTACAGAAGAATATGGTGCAAACAAGGACTCCATCGGCCATCCCAAAGAATCTCCCATGGTGGTTTAAGTATGATCATTTTTGTCCATTTCATCAGGGGGCACCCGGTCGGGATATTAAACATTGTTTTGCTTTGAAAGCTGAAATAAAAAAGTTAGTGCAAAGCGGTATGTTGTCTTTTGAAGATTCTGGACCCAATGTCTCAACAAGTTTGTTACCCAAGTATGGAAACAATGTGGAAGGATATCTCGGAAAATACTTTATCTCTAACGTGAATTCAATAAGAGGGTCTTTAGTGGATATGCACGTCGATTTGTGTAGGCTTACCCACTATAAGCATAATCACGCTTCTTGCAAAATTTATTTAAAGAATCGTCATGGATGTTCTGTTGTGAAGAGAGATCTCCAGGATATGTTAGATCAGAAACTTCTTCATATCACTAGAGAAAGGGTGAATGTCATAGTTCCGCATTTTAATATGCTAGAACCAGTGATGATTACGTGCAATAGTGAGAAATCCTCTCTTTTGCCTTGTGAATATGATACTAACATGCTGGAGGATGATAAGAAAGATCATGCTGATGTTGCTCATGCCATTCAGATAATTATGAATTGTCAATCACAGTTTCATCAAAGAAAACATCAGAGTCATCCAATCCTAATGACCTACAGTCAATTATGGTCATATCTTACTCAAAACTCGGTAATGATACCCAGAAAGACCAGAGCGATGAAATCTCTCCCTCTTTGGTTCAATCCAGATACCGGTTGTGAATTTCATGATAAAGTAATGAGGTATTCGATTGAAGAGTGCAAGATTTTCCAAGAAAAAGTCCAAGAGATGATCGACGATGAGGTGTTGACCTCCAAGGGAGGAAGCTCAGTTGTGAATTGAATACCTTTATGCTGATGGATATGAAGACTCAAAAAGTCCTTTCCAAGACCTTGAAATCAAGAACAAATCTCATCAGGTTGTTTGCTTGTTTGCTTACATTTGTTGTTATTTCTTTGATTATAAAAGCATGATTTGCATGTAAGAACTTGTTTGTTTTGAATGATTAAATGCAATAAATATGATTGTCTTGAAGAAATCCATTCGTATTCACTCATAAAATGCTTTTTTATGCTTTATAATGCCAATGCTACACGATCTCTTGCTTAGGCAGAGAATTGGAGGGAGGATGACAAAATCAAAAAAGCAAGATTTCTTGTCGTATGCTTTTGAGTAAAACTCTGCTGATGAGGTAAGGTATTGTTTCAAATCCCCAAACATTGGAGATATAAGGGAGATAAACCCTCGTTAACCTCTTTGAGCCTTGAAGTAGGAGTTTTCTTTTTTAAATAAAAAACCCTAAATTTTTACCCGGGGCAGGGTAGTTTTTTGTTAAGCTGATCGAGCGCCCAGACTTTCAAAAAAGGGAGGAGTGAACATCTGAGAATCCACTTTATCTATCCCTCACACATTAGGAGGCTGGAAGTCGAATCTAAAATGATTATCCCTCAATTGGATAAAGAATAATGCAGTCACAATCCTTTCAAAAAGGTCAAAATAACTTAGTCACGCGACTTGTTCAAAAATAAAAATAAATATAAAAAGAGACAAAAGCCCACTAAGTCAAAACCTATGAAGGAGACTTAGGCAAAATTGGGACATCCTGCTGGACTTCAAGGTCAAATCCCAAAGATTTCGTCGAGACAAAAGTTATGGAATAAAACAAGAAAGCGAAAAGAGAAAGCAAAGGATTACAAAGAAAAATCCTCAGTAAATAATAGAGTCGTGTGATCAAAAACCAAAAGCAAATAGGTGAGTGACTACCGTGTCCAAAGCCTCAATGGTTTCTCAACCATATCAAAATTCTCTTGAGAGATAAATGCTCGTGTCAGGTTAACTAAATGTAGGGCTGAAGAACATCACGAAAAATGGGTGGGTACAAATAAACGTTGAGCATTATATCCCTTGTTTTTTAAACCGTGAACCAAGCCACGATACAACCCTTAAAATATCTAATTAAAGCAGGGTTTATTTTGAAAGCGTACTCAACGAGATAATGTTTCTTGACTCCTATGAGCTAAGTTCAAAAGTTGTGTTGGCTTTGTAAAATTAATTAATTTCCTATCCTAACTAGTGATTCAGTCACAAGTTATTCTGATATCTTTTTAATAAATAAATAAAAACTTCAAGACAAGCATGTGTGTTGCATTAGCAATTTTAGAATTAACATTTTTTTGCTTGCTAACATTGCTTGACATCATAGAAGCTTGCATACAAACAACAATGATGAGCTTAATCTTTTGAGACTTGAAATTCTAATAAAAAAGGGCGAAACATTCCAAGAATGATCATATCCAAGGGCATGTTGCCTGAAGAATCTGCTGACCAGGGGCAAGTTTGTTTCCCAGTTGTTGCTTTCACATACTAACCATCCCTAAGGGGGCAAGTTTGAAGTTTTAGCTATACAAAATGCAGTCAATCTGGGGCAGTTACGTCAAAATTCGAAAAATCTCTCAAAGAGTTGGAAGATATTGGAACATCTCGAATTCCAAGTTTTCTGTAAAATCTTCTTGGAATGACTTTCTTCTCATAAACTAGGTGATCTTGGGGCATTTGAGAATTGAAGATTATTTTATCCATTCACAACGAATGTTGTTCGAAATGGCGGCCACCATGCAGTTCATCAATGCATATCTACTTTGTTCTCATAGCATTCTTCACCCCTACCCCCAAAGAGCTCCTGTCTCAAGTGGTGTGATGAGTCCCCATTAAGTCTCTATTACAGGTAGTCATGACAATTCCCTGGTGAATCTCCACTTCAAGAAGTTATGGCATGTCTGGTGCAAGATTTCCTTTATTGGTAACCTAAGCATCCACCAGTGAATTTCCTTGGCTTCAACCTTCCTAGTGAAGTGAATTTTATTTCACTCCTCAACAGAATTCTTACAACTTCAATCTTCCCTGGCAAAGTGGATGTTTATTTCATCCCCATGAAGTCCAAATCTGATATCTTCAGTTTGCAACGTTGATCTGGGCTTCCCTATTGAAGTGGATATTTATTTTATCCCTTGTGAGGCCTCAGCTCTGGCATCTCCAGTTACAACTTCCTTTTAGTCTACTTCAGTTTGTAGTGGATATTTTTTTTAATCCCATATGAGGTTTTTTCGATCATAAGTTTGATCCTTTCCCAATGAATCTTTCTCGTCCCAATAGAGCAGCGAGATTCATCTTGACAATCCCTTAAGTGAAGTCATAATATAATATACCCAAGTGAAGTGCTCTCTTTTCCCAAGAGAAGTTTGAAGCCTTGAAGCAAGACTGTGATTCTATGTGTGGCTTTCCATTCACCCTAGTGATGCTTCTATCTTACGAAGATTGACCGAGTATTCGTCTTGAGATGTTTATTTCATCTCCGGTTTACTTCTCATTGTTTGTTTTGTCATGATAAGCATAGCATAACATACATTCATTCATATGGATACATGGAATCTGTGCATTTTACATTTTTGTGTTTGTTTGTTTGTTTACTTTGGTCGTGTTTATCCCCAAGTGACTGGGTTTGTCTTCTCCCTCCAAGTAGAGTCGTCAGTCCTAAGCAGAAAGAGCACATCCTTTCTAATTCCCCACTGAGTTCGATTCTCATGGAATATGGTTGCTTTAGTTTTCTTTTCCATTTTTCAATAAAGATAAACCTCAGTTGAGTTCATTCCTCAATGGGTAGAGTTTTTCTTGACCGTTTCTCTTCAGTTATTTCCTGAATTGAACTTTGGTCCCTGACAATCAAAATTTTGAGTCTCTTTAGGCTTTTGAACCTGGATTGAGCGTGCATTTATTTTTTCACTTTTTCCCCCCGAGAAGAATTTACTTGAGGATCACCATTGAAGACAAAATATTTCCTCAACGGCAGTGTTACAACATTTTCTCAGTAATTTATACCCAGACAACAAGTGGCAGCTCTTTATTTGAGCAGCTTGTTTCGTTTTGAGGTTTTCTATTTGGATGAAAAATGGCAGTCTCCTCAAGACAATTTGTCTATCCCCAATAAGTTTATTAACATTTTCAACTTATCCTTCATCAAATGGCATATATCCGAAAATCCATCAGAGAAGTTAGGTGAAGACTTTACAAGTGTTTCTCTTTATTTTAAAATTTATGATACAAGAACTTTATTTGATTCGATGCAACTTCAAACTACAACAATGCTTCTTCTCAGTTATGTTCTCCCTAGTGAGTCCACTATTCAATTTGCTTCCATCAAGTGGCATCTCTCCGTGAAGTTTGATGAAGATTCAAATGATCTTTCTCTTTATTTGAGAAGACATATTTTGCAAATCAACCGACCTGCATATCTTTTTAGATCCTCGGAAATGTTTTCTAATCTCCAGTAAATTATGGATCCCCGCTGAAGTCATAAATCTCCAGTAAAATTCCAATCCCCTGTGAAGATACTCTCCCATAAGTATTCATCTTTCCAGGAAGAAACTGAGACCCATTCATGGCATACAACCTTGAAGTGTGGGGAGGTTTATTTTACTCTTTTCAAGTGGAATACTTGATTAAAGAAGAAACTGAGACCCATTCATGGCATACAACCTTGAAGTGTGGGGAGGTTTATTTTACCTTTTTCAAGTGGAATACTTGATTAAAGAAGAAACTAAGACCCGTTCATGACATACAACCTTGAAGTGTGGGGAGGTTTATTATTACCCTTTTCAAGTGAAAACTTGATTAAAAGAGAAACAGAGATCAGTCAGTGGCTTATGACCCGAGGCGTGGGGAGGTTTATTTACCCTTTATAAATGAATCATTTAGTTAAAGAAAAAGTTGAATTATATTAAGATCACATAATATTATTTTGGTTATTACTTGTGCTTAGGCCATCAAACATTTGATAGTAGGTAATATACCATATCATTTTGGACAGATACATTTGCTTAGGCTACCAGGTTTGGTAATAGGTCATCTTTCCTCTTCATGTTACCTTTGATTAGGCTATCATATTGATTGATAGTAGGTAATACGCGTTTTTGTTTCAACTGGATGCCTTTGCTTAGGCTACCATAAATTGATAGTGGGTTATTCTTCAATTTCAAGATTCTTACCTATTGTTTGAACTATTACATTCCCGGTGATAAGTATTATAAATCTCTATTTTGCTAAAGATACCATACGTTAAGTTAACCCCAATGATGGTTGTTTGTCTCTCCCCTAGTGAAGTTGGATCTTTTCCCATAGAGTCTTACTTTGCTGAGTTATTCCTCGTCAGGTCTTTCATTCTTTAACTATGTTTTAGTGTTTTTCGTATACATTTATCCCTTGTGACATATTCCACACAGGATTCTGTCTTGCATTCTTTTCATTTCATATCATTTTGTATTGTATGCATCTGGTGGCGTCTTAGAGCCAAAAATTCGTGTAACATTTGTATTTAAGTCCCTCATATCACGTCGAGATGAAGATTTTACTCTCCATATCTCCGGATAGAAGAAACTTAAATAGTGGCATCTGTCACACCCTAATTTTGAATCCTAAGATCCCATCTCTTTGTGCATCATCCTGCTCATGCATTACATTTCTAGATCATTTTTGACATTAAATGTGGGCTCTGCTTTAAGGTTTAGGCTTTGTAAAATCATCTGGCCTTTGACCATGATCTTCCAAAAATATATATATAGTTCAAAGGATAGCTGATTCTTTTTCCTGATAAAAGAGAGGTTAGAGGTGCAGAAGACTATTTTAAAAGTAGATGGCGTGTTCAATTTATTTGGGTCTTGAAATTAACATGATTGTTTTGTTTCTTGCTAGCTTTGTATAGCATCACATGTTGCTTGTGTTCTTCTACATCGGTTTACTCATTAAATCGTCATGGCTTGTTGTTTTTCTATATTTGCTTCTATCATCACTATTGAGTACCTGACTATCTAGACACATCTTGCTCTCGTGCATCAACAAATTGGTGAACAAGTGTCAAGATGTAACTATTGGAGAGTATCAGATATATATTCCAGTTACTACAAAAGGTGTTGGTTAGGTAGCTCTCTATAAATGCATGTTTCTTTAGGTATGTTCAGGTAGTTGACAACAAGAATTATTGTTAGCTATTATGGGGATTTTTATGTTTTCATGTCTTAAGTTCTGGGCTAATCAAGCATCTACCCTCACTAGATTGGAAAATCATCATAGAACATTGTCACAGTGCAAATCTACATCTGTACGAAATGACCTTTCCTTCAAAACAAAAGGATATTGGGCAAATCTTGACCACTTGAGACTTTATGATTATTATCACTTGTTAGGTTTCATTAATTTTGACTACAAGAATCTAACTTGTTGCATTTTGGAAATTTTTTGGTTTTGCTCTAGTTTTCCTCCGGATAAGTCTAAAATACTACAGAAAGAAAATGAAATCTTTAGGATGTACAATTTTGTTACTATCGCCCTGCCTCTTGCATATTAGTATTTTTTAGTGAAGTCAAAAGCAGTTTCATAAATGAATTACATCAAAATCATCACTACAAGATTACAAAAGTTCAAGTTGCAAGCTTAATTTTAGAAACACTAATAACACAAGTAGAGAAACCATGAAAATTCTCAGCAATGTTAATGTTTTACATGTTAGAAGAGAAAGAGATTTGGGCTAGGTTGCATCTCAGTTGTGACTATACAAATGCTTAGTTAGTTGGGTGTCATGGTGGGACTTGCTTCATCCTTAGTTGCGCTTCAACTACATTATCATTACGCACACTTGCAACAGTTCCTGCCCGTTACTGTGTAGTATAGTGTGTGTTTCTTCTCTTTTAGAACTTTAGAACTTGCCCCCGCATGTAATCGAAAATATGTATTCCTTCTCTCAAAGGCGTGACAAGAACTATATATATGTAACATCATACAAATCCAGGCGACCATCAAATTCAGGAACATGGCTTGTAAGTCTTTGATACACAAGAGCATCTGTTCTCGTTGGCACAATGATTTGGAGCAGAACAACTTTATCTCATTATCTTTCAAAAGTCTTCCCAAAACCTAGAATTATTCTGAGCAAAACAATCTAATACTACCTTTTCTGCCTTTAAATCTTTCCTGTAAGTCTTTGATGAGATTTCAAACTTGAGACATATTAAGGGTACTCACGAATTACTCTGAGCCTATTAGAAATGCAGCAACTAAAGTCATTTCCCCTTGATCCTCAATCCCTATTAGAAATGCAGCAACTAAAGTCATTTCCCCTTGATTCGACAAGGTTTAATTGGAAATTAAAAAATCCATTTTCGTGAAGCCTATATAAAGAAGAAATTGTAATATCACAGAGCGGAAAACAATACTACATCACAACACAAAAAAGCTCTTGCATAGCAGTGAGAAAACGAAAAGCATTCACACGAAAAAAACCATGCAACACCAGATGTATCACATACGTCGCCACGACATACAAGAAGGGGAAATTGAGGATCAAACATCAAGCAAGCATACGAAAACAAGAAGAAACAAGAAAGAGAGAATCTACAGTAGGCGAGACGAAAGTTTCTAAAGCTTATCTCAAAGCTGGTTCGTAGGATCTTCTCACCAGAGTTCTAAGCTCCATCAGTTATTGTTTTATTGTCGTTGTTGGAAAATTCGTGACCGGCGATTGCATTCAGAGTTCGAGATGGTAGAACTGCACCATGGTCACATTTCCAAGGAATCTTCGTTATTTTCATATCCTGTTGTGCGAAGAAGGAGAATGAAAAGCGGAGCCATGATGGAAAAGGGTCAAACGAGAGAGGTAGGAAAGGAAGACAACGAAAGGGAGAAGTGAGAGAGAGTAAGTTGCTGAACGATGCCCTACATTTGAAGTTTATTTTCCCTTTTTGGATGTGCTTAGGTAGGTAAGCCCAATTGGTCTTTTTACTCTAACACCCCACTGTTGTACCCCAAAATTTGCCCAACCTTTTCTTTACTTGGTTTATGTTTCATTTCATTGTTCTAGCATATTGCATTGCATAACATTTTGCATTTTTTTACAGGGGATCAGAAGATGTGTGTAAAACAAGAGGAATTTATCAAGGGTTTTAAGCCTAGTCAATAGGTTGTATTTAAGTCAACAGGGGGGTCATCATCATCAGAGACAAGTCAAAGCCTTTTGGATAGGCAGATAAGTGTATGTGGTTCACCCCCTGCTTAGGAGACCATCTGAAAGTCATCTGAGGATCACAAGCCCATGGTTATGGAGGGAGATTGTAATTTAAGCTCATTGGAGGCCTTGTAGGTAATTGTGGAGTTCATTCAAGTGTTTATGCCAAGTGCGAAGAGCTACAGTTGAAGATGGTGCAATTAGGGTTTTCATTTGGTCAACCCTAAGTCAACTGTGAAATTGAAGGAGATTAAGACTCAATTCTAAGTCTTTATGGTCATGGAATGTTGTGATAAGATACATGAGATATCATTTCAAGATCAATTCATCAAGAATCAAGAGTGTGAGAAGTTACTAAGCTAGGGTTTCTAAGCCTGACAGTGTAAAATCCCCTATCTCAGTGCCTAACTTCAAGATCATATAACTCAAGATACTAGTCTCATCTCATCTTGACCCTAAAATTAAACTTATAGAGCATGTTCTTAGCTTTCTTTTGAGTACTAGAAGTCCTTTATTGGATTTATAGAACTCAAGTTATAATGCATACAAGTTACAGGTCCTCAGATGAATGTGATTTTGGTCAACAAAAGTCAACCAACTCTTCCAAGCCATTTTTGACCTAGAAAGATGTTTCTCCTCAACTTTTGATGAACATGAAAGTTGTTCCTCATTATCTTAGATTTCCAAAGAGTACTAGAAGTCCTTCATCTGATTTGTAGAACTCAAATTATGAGGCTTGCAAGGCAGGGGTATTTTTGGAAAGTAAGATTACATGTCATTTTCATTATAGGTCCACTTCACCACTTTGCACACTTCAAATGGAAATCTTTCCAACTTCAAACTTGCTCCAAATGGGGTAATTTGCTCAAAAAAACATCAATGAATCAAAGATTTGGCTTGGATTGAAGAATCCCTAATGAAATTTCCATGAAAAAGGCTTTAAAAAGGGAAAATCAAATCAAAATCATTTGGAATTATTTTGTACTAACCTTGTGCATTTTTTTAGTGTTAAATTCATTTCAAACACAATTCCATCATTGTATTTGAGATTGAGTTCATCTTGGTGGCCATTTTCAAGCTTTCTTCAAGATTAAGTAACACATTAAAAACATGCCATAAGATGAAATCAAGGGACCATTTTCAGCCCTTAGATCAGTTCACCTCGGATGCAAGCTAGTTGAGCCATCTTGATAACTTTGCAAGTACATTTTCGTGTACTTTTGGAAACTTCCATGAAGAGAAATTTTGAAATCCAATTGGGCCCAAAGAGAACAGAGTTGGGCTTTATTTCCATCTGAATCCATCATATTTAATCCCAGGATTGTGTACATGCCTTCAGAACTGGTTTTGGTGAGCATTTGAGTGAGAACACATTGAGAAAAAGTGGTGAGAAAGTCAAATTCATTTTTTTAGTTTCACTGAGTTTCAGTTAAAATAAAACATCTAAAAAGCTTCCTTGAGTTTCATAGAACATTTCTGGGTGTTTTATTTCAAGCTTTGCTAGCAAACCAAGCTCTGTGGAAGCTTTCTTTTAGGTTTATTTTCTTTCAAAATATCTCACTGTTTATGCATCCATGTTGTGCCATTTTTATATATTTGTGAACCTCTTGATGTGTAGATGGTTTCTGGTATGATTTGGTGGTTGTTTGTTAACTTTTTTCATTTGAGCTTTTTTCTTGTTCCTTTCGTTTTGTTTTATTTAAGCACTTTTATAGAAAACTAAGCACGTATTCATGGTCCTCTTGAAGAGTAGATGAGTTTTGACTTTTATTTCATTGATTTTGATGGATTTTTGCATTACCTGCGTTTGGTGTGATATTCATGATGGCCGTCCCAATGAAGAAGACGACCTGAGATAGTTTTCGGCCGCCATCTGGTTTCCCTTTCATGTTTGAGGTTAAAGATGATGACGTGTCATGATGCTACGCGTTGGATTGTTTTTATTTTTCTTTCAGTGGTCCAGATTAAGACGCATGGTGTTCTTTATTTTCTTGCACACACACAATCACGTTTAAAACTTGGCTGAAACACGTGGCTATACCAATACCCCTTGATTTGATTACTTGTTGATCACACGATTTGGAGCGTGATACACCATACACCTATGTTTGACTCACCACATGCGAGCGTTTTTATTTTATTTTTTGCTGATGGGCTGGGCATGCTAATGGCACCCCCCCCCTCTGTGAGCCCATTTGGTTTTAAACGTTTCTGGGCTGCTTTCTGCACCCCCCATCCTTTTGTTTTTTTATTTCTTTTTCTTTTTGTTTTTTTATTTCATTTCTGTTTAGATTTAAATTATTTTAAAATACTTTAAAGTATGATAAAATTCCAAAAAAATATCTTTTGGACTCCTTGAGATGTCTTTTATTTTATGAAATTTTTATTTTATTTTTTCTAATTATTTTTCAATTAAAAATGGAATTTATCATTGGAAGTGTTTTATTTGACCTAAATCTTGACATGTTTTATTCTTGATTTTGTTTCTCTCATTTCCTTTTGACCCAATGAATAAAATTCAATCCTCATATCAATGATGAGTTGATGAATTTTTGAGGACCATCTTGCCCCTGATTGGTTGACTTTTGAGTTGACTTTTGATGCCCTTCATTTTACCCTAAATAATCCTCCTTCAAAATGGAGCACCCTTGTGAATCAATTTCTATGGTGATGTTGTGAAGTGATTTTGATTGCAATCTTTTGGCCTCTGGTTGCCAACATGTTTTTGAGATTCTTGCATTTTATTTGATAAATTTTGAATAATTTTCCTATTTTTAGAGTAACTTGCAAGTCAAGTTACCCTAAAGGAAGGTTCATACATACATCTTTACCTAGTTTGACTTGGATATGACATTTTTGGATTCTTTGAGCTCTCAATGCCTATTGATTCATGTTGTTAACATGTTAAGGGTAGTGCTTGCTCATTTTTAGGTCATAACATTTGGTTTTGCTTGTTCATTTAGTTGTTTACTTTTGAGTTCTCAATTAGGGTTTCTTTGTGAAACATGCTTGCTTTCCTTTGGGAATTTGCTTGCATTTCCTTGTGGTTTACTTTCCTTTTCTGTTGAGAACTTTTACTTCATGTCCCTTGCTGTCCAATGACTTTGTAATCTCAATTGAGGTAGCTTGGTCCCTCCTTTGGAGGTACTTGAAGCATGCTTAAAAGTGATGAATCCATGAGGACTTCTTTGTGCTTTCTTGTGCACCTTTCTTGTGATGCTCATGGTTGAGTGCCATTGTGGGTTCCTTGTTGTCATCATATTGCCTCCCATCCTTACTTTTATTTAGGGTTTTTTTTCCTTTCACTTTTTTGTTTATGTTTTGGCATTATGGTTGATGTTGCTTGGTTTAGGCCATTTCATCCCATTTTTGATGCTCTTATGTGTTTCTTTTGATGCATTTCTTGTTCCTTTCATATCTTGCATTTTCCATATTGTTGCATGAGGTTGAGATGATCTTGTGGAGGCTACTGCCCCACACCAATTTCCACCCTCACTTGCATTCCATGTTTGCATTCTTGCATGTTTATGTTGTTTCCTATTGTTTCTTGTTCCTCTGTTGTTTCTTTCCCTTAGGACCTCTAATCTCTCTTGTTCAAGAGAGGTTATGATAGACATTAGGATCTTAACCATGTATGATAATATTAGGTAGCATTCCTTTATCTTAATCTTAGGATCACCATTGCATGACAACTTTAGGTTCGGATTTAGTCCCCCTTTAGTGTCCTTTCTCTCCTCATCTCAAAACAATCATAAAACACTTAATAAAGGTTAATGATTATTGTGCGTTACGAGCCTTAAGCACCTAGGAAAGGGTTGTTGAGGAGTTTCTCTTAAATGGATTGAATGTTTAGTATAGCGCTCTTTGGGTGATATGCGACGCATTCACTCCTAAGTCATAGTCTCTAGTGCGATATGAGTTGCAAACCATTCAAAAACACTTCTTCTCTAAAAAACACAAAAACAAATCATTCAAACTTCCTTTTGCCCTTTGGGGCCTTTAATCTTGGAAAATCATTTTCACAAGGAGAGTTTTGTTAACTCTTAGTTCTATCACAAATGGTAACGCCTAAGTCTCCAATGGTCAAGCTGCATACACCAAACTGCTAGAATTGATTGTTAACCATACTCGGGTAAAACAGTTGAACAAGCATGTGTTCCCTCTTAGCACGAACTACATTTTCTCTGATCTTTCATCCCAGATGAAAGTACGTAGGCACAAGACGCGATGTCTTGGCGAGCAACCTTCCCCCTTTTCACCCGTACTTAGCCGAACTACGTTGACTCTGACTTCTCACTTCAGATGAGATACGTAGGCACAAAGTGCCGTTGCTTTGCCGAGTCACTTCTTTTCTTTTGTCCTCAAGCCTGTAGTTAGATAGTTTCAATCACCCTTTTAGATAGACAACAAGCGTGGATTCCGTCGAGTACGACGGACGTGAGGGGTGCTAATACCTTCCCCTTGCGTAACCGACTCCCGAACCCGAGATTTGGTTGCGATGATCGATCTTATCCCTCTTTTCGTTAGGTTTTCTCTGAGTGTTTCCTTTCGCTCTCTTGGGATAAATAACGCACGGTGGTGACTCTTCTGTCATTGCCGACGCCGATTTTTGCAGTAGCGACACCCACCACATTCCTCTTCACACCCAACTATGTTTTCCTCTTATTATTTTATTCTAATTTTAATTTTTTCGTATTCTTTCTCTAATAGGATTAAAAAGTTTTATAATCCCTAGTTAAGATGGTTAATTGTTTTTTTTTTCTAATTAGTTTGCTTAGATTTGTGATTAATTTTTAATGTTTATTTGTTTGTTAAAATTATATTTTTGATTGAAAGCTTTATTAGAATTACAAGCGAAATTGTGACCCTATTAGGATTTTGATCAATTCTTTGTCAATTTCTTGAGTGTTTTGATTACCTTGCGTTATGGAAGGTTGTGAATTCCCATGATTGAATTATGATGTTGATATTGAGATAGTATTCCGAAATATGATATGTTTGTATGCTTTACTGCTACACATGCTCCTTTGAATTCATGATTCAACTTTATCTCTGACAAATTGGATCAGACCATATCTTATAAATCCTATTGCATGATAATTTCTAGGATAGTTTCCCTTTATCATAATCCTAGGACCATATTACTAAGGTATATTTCCCTTAACAAAATTAAAATATCTTTCTTCACAAAACTTTCCAAAAAATACTTTAACAACATTTCAAACCTTATTTTCAAATTTTAGAAAAGGCACCTCACATATCTCAAACCATCTTGCCACTATGGTTTTTCGACATTAAATCCTCTTTTCTCCCACAAGAGAACCAGACATGATTCTTCTATGTAGTAGAGATATGATTCTCCTTCTCCATAACATAGTCGGGAAAGATGTAGAATCTTTTCTGCTTGAGAGAGGTATGTGGCATACTCGTCGATCAAATCCGAGTTGGAGCCGTTCTTCCAATGCGATGCAAAAACCGTCTTCCGTACGTTTGTGGTGGTTAAGTCGAGTATTCTCCATAAGATGACGACTCGTATCTTCTCCTAGAATCAATCAACAAACCTTCTCCCCCTGGAACCTTTACCATAATCAATAGTTCCTCAATACCTTCAGGGGAACTACGAATGCTTTGATTCCATTCCCGTCAGGATACGTATGCACAAGATGCGACTTCTTAACGAGCATACTTAGGAATAACACCTTAGGTCTCCTTTTTCCTTTTCATCCTTAGCAGAAAAAATAACAAATAACACAATAAAACAAGAGGTTCCTGTAGAGTACTACAGATGCTTAGGATACTAGCACCTTCCCTAGGTATAACCAACCCCCGAACCTTAGATTCACTTTTGCTTTGTGTTTGCATTGCATGTTTATGAGTTATTCATTCTTTTTCCCCTCTCTCAGATAAATTAAAGAATGGTGGTGAATTATGATTTATGATTCAAGTTAATTAATAGCTTGATATCGATTATCACCGCGACACTGGATTGCTGATCCTGATGACAGAAGAAGTACATCAAGAGCTGCCATTTATTTGGGTACTAATCTCATCTCTTGGTGGCTTAAGAAATAGTATGTGGTGGCCAGATCTAGCACAGAAGTTGAGTATAGAAGTCTAGCTCAAGCCACTACTGATCTGCGGTGGCTGTAGCCCTTACTCAAGGAGCTATTCATCTCAACCAAAACTCCTCTAGTCCTTTGTGATAATCAATCTGCAGTATTATTGGAACACAATCCTATACTTCATTCCAGAGCAAAACACATGGAAATTGAATTTTTTTTTTGTCCGAGAGAAAGTCATGTTCAAGTAGTTGTCTATCACTCATATTCCAGGCACTGACCAGTGGGTAAATACACTCACAAAACTTATTCCCTCTACAAGGTTTCTTGAGCTCAGGCACAAACGCAACGTGAGAGACTCCCTTGAGTTTGTGGGAGGAGGGATTAGAGTGTAGCAGCTTTGTATAACTCAGAACTGATAAGTGTCAGTATGAGTAGTTTGTTTAACCTATTACTACATGTTTTCTGTTAGTTAGAACCTGCTACTGCAGGTTAGCCTTGTTTAGAAAAACCTACTACGGTAGGTTATAGAGTTAGTTTTAACCCGCTAGTGTAGGTCAGTGCAATTGTTGTATAAAAAGGAAACTCAAGTGTAACTGAAATCATTCAATTAATAACAGAAAATAAAGTTTGTTACAATCATGAAACTATCTCTCTTCACTTTCTAATAGAAAGAGATGGATGAAGAGAAATAAAAAAGAATTTTAGATTATAACCATGGAATCTTAGTTTGCTAGGTTTAATCTATAGGAATAACATTCATTTTTATATTTATATATTAATTTAAATAAATTATTAATATTTTATAAAAGATAAATGCTCTAATACCTTTAAATTCAAGAATCGATGCATTCATCTAATTAAATAATAATATTTAATTGCATATCATATTTTAATATTATTTTATTTAAAAATAAACATAAAATTTCAAATTTATTTATACTAAAGGTATCAACACTCAACCAAAACTCGTGAATATTACAGAATTTGTTCTTATAAAATCAAAAAAATTTAAAAAAAAACTAATGATTGATCCTAATCTTGACGGCTGATCAGAACCTGAAATGGGTCAGAGACAATCGTCTATGATGTCGGGTGTGAAAGAGGAGGATAGGGTGTACCTGCAAGGCACTCTGATGCTAAAGTAAGAATCAGGAGAAAGAAGGCGAGTACAAAATATGTGTGTATCAAGGTGAATATTGACAACTTGACCCTCTCAAATGAGAGGGTTTTATAATGCCCCAACGCTTGGCCATTGGTCCCTATTTTCGGGGCGAGATAACTGTTTCCCGAAGAATAGGTAACTGCCAGAAACTAGCCGTTGGAATGGGCAGAGATGCCCATAACTAGCTGATCGGTAAAATAGCAAGTGTACTATTCTGCCGATTGTAGTTAAAATAGGGGGATCATCCCAGGTATCAATCTCGAGGACTGTGTTATGCAATATAAGCTTAATTTTGATTTAATCAAACAAAAGTCAATTGGGGGTTTATAAAATTGGTTTTACTAATCTTAAAACATAATATTTTAGAATAAAGCAAAATAATAAACAAAGTTCAACAAGATATGAGAGCATGCTAGGGGCAGTGTATGAATTTCCTTGCAATAATATAACCCTTATTTCATAACATAAACACAGCTTTATCAAGTTCTTGACTGCTATTAGTGTTTACTCCTAAGGCCTTAGTGAGAAAACCTTTGAAATCATAATCAATTTACTACGTCCATAGGCAAACTAATTTGAAATCAAGCATTGAAAATAGTTTCAGCAGTACTCAAGTGCACAACAGGGTAATCCTAGTCCTAGGCCTTATCTACTGAGGCATTATCGATCAAATTGTATTAGCGATGGTTTGTCCGACCAAAAGTTAACCGTAAAACTAAATCAATTTTTCCGGTTGAAAAAGTTATAAAATCATTGATCGATAAAATTTGATTAACAAAATAAGTGCTTATATTATAAAAATAAAGAAGATAATGTCATTACAATAACAATTCAGGGACACCCCCTAGCATTGGGGGGTTTAGCTACTCATAGTCAATAAAGTAAATCTAACAATAAGATACAACATTACAGTAGAAATGGGGATTACTTTTGATCTTCAATTTCTTTGGCCTTTGAAAATCTCTCGTTCTCCCTTTTCTCCTAAGCTCCCCAATTGTATCTTCTTCTCATTTTTCTTTTCACGATCCAAAAAGTCTTTCTCCTGACATGGTACGTGTCAGGTGACACCGGTGGTCGTGTCAGGCCACTGAATTTTCTTGAAAACCTTTTCCTACTTCCGAAATCCCCGATTTCTTCGCCCGAGTCCTTAGCCTTACTTCGTATGAACTTGAAATTATCAAGACTACCACCAAATGCATAAAATGCACCAAATATAACATAAACTACTTCTAGAAACAATGTGATAATTAAAATGCGGAAAGTATAATAAACATCAACATTACGAAACAAAGTGCTACTGATTGTTGTGACTTTATGTCGAATAAATGGACGAAAACTCATAGAATTGGTGACCGATCACAACCCCAAACTTATCTCATTACTTGTCCTCATGTGATGCTCGAGACAACAAGAAGGTCACCCCCGAATTATTTGCAATAATTTCACCATAATACTGCCAAGATATTTCACGATTTACCTTTAATGTTCCTTTCAACGGTTTCCTTCTTACTCGATTTTTGAAGTTCCACCACATTTCCACATCAAAGTACCTTCTCACCTGTTAGCTTTTTACACTCTCACAAATCATAATATACAAAGTCGACTCATAAGCTTGAATATCATCTATTTTCTTATCATAAACACACAATACACACTTTTTAGGGCTTTACAGGTTGTAACTGGGCTAGGGACATGGTGGGATAGACAAATGAAAAAAAAGGGAAAACAAAAGGGTTTATAGGCTTGGATGCAGTGTCATCTTTCTCATTACCGTGTACTTTTTGATTTTCACAACCAAGGGTGTTTGACACACTTTCTTTTGGATGATCCAGTTTTCTCTCTTTTCTTTTCTCTCCTCAAATGAAACCTTGAGAGCATTTTCTACAATTTATTTTCCAATCGGATCCTTCTCTAGGTAGGTGCCTTCTTTCATATAAATTATTTTTTTCTCTTTTTTTTGAAAGCACTTACCTACTTTTTATACGAGTGTCCCAACCCCAAACTTATAATTTTACACTGATCAGAAATTGACAACACTTATATGGGCATGGTGAGGAAGTGTTTAGGCTTAAGGTTATATGATATGGTTGATAACAAATAAATGAGAAAATGGCTCGAAGGGGCTAACAAGGGGTAACATATAAGGGTTAGCTTGAACGGCTCAGGGCTAAACAAAAATAAGTGCCTCAGTGTGTAGATGTATGCATATAAACAATCCAACAGAAGAATATGCAAGATAAGAGTGACAAAGACATACCTGATACTCTCGTAATGATAAATTGTTTGGCTTTATAGAATCATCACCATGTTTGGCATACTGACAGTTTCCAAGGTACCTCTCGTGTGATGTGGCATCATTTTTGTCTCGGGTTAAAGTACTCTCGTATCAGTCCCGTATTGGGAATCACGTCCAATCATCCACTTCAACACTATCAACTTTCGCGGGTTTCCCAGAGATCAAGCCTAGGTTGTGTCTTCTCATCCACTTTACTATAAGCATCTCTATTCATATGGCACACAAGTTTCCAATATGTAACACATAAACACAAAACACACCAAACAAATAAAAAACAGCACACAAGTGAAATATCATAAAAATTTCGGGAAAAAAAAAAGACAAACTGAAAGTAAATAAAAATACCCCCAAACTTGAACTAAACATTGACCTCAATGTTTTAGAACAAGCATGAGAGGGGACTCACAAAGCCTCACTGAGGAGAAGGGAAACATAACATCAGCTGCTGCATCATAGCGTGCATGTCATCCATTATCGCCCCTTGGAGAGCTTGCTCTTCTGCCTGTCGGGTTTGCTCCGCTCGGAGACACACGATCTCACCATACATCCAATACCAGTTATCGTTAGCAGTGGATGAGCTTCCCGCACCTGTATACATATGTTCATCCTGTGATGGCACAAACTGCTCAGGGACAAACTACTCAAACTCAGGAGCATCCTCCTCTTCATGTTCTCCAGTAGACAAAGGGTCAGCATGGTACTCGTCCTCATCTTGAACGGTACTATCATAAATCCAGTTATTCATATTAGTAATACTAACTCTATTAGGAGTTGGGAGGGAAATTACAATTTGTTATGGCTCATTACAACATAATAATTTGATGTAATAGAAATCATACCCTGTTGGACCAAGGCCGTCATATCTAGTCTGTTTTTACCTGATACCGGTGTGTCACCTAATGCAGCAAGGTCATAGCCAAAGTGATTGGCTATCTGAGTTATCATGCCTCCCACAAAGATTCCCCCTTGAGCTTCTCTTCCTACTCTTCCCAGATAGTCCGCTGCAAAAGCGGCTATACTTACCATTTCAGAGTTTGCCATAGCATACAGGAAGCATAACTCCCTCTGAGTGGCCACTCTGGTACTATCTCCCCTCTTAAATAGAGTGTACGCTAAAGCTTTATGTGCACACCTGAAACATAGATTTTGAATACCCGATGCCTTGGCACCCTTTGAGACATACTCAGTGTTACTTGTAATAGCTGTCCAAAATGCTTTCTCATTAAAAAGTTTTCGGGATAGCTCCGGGGCCATACAGTAGAAGTCGGAGGATACCTTCCAACTCTTCCATACTGAGCTCATGGTTAGTATTAAATAGCCTAAACTGCATTGTGCCATAGAAATATTTCATAGTACCGGTCCATCTTTTTTCTAAATGAAATTCAATGGTGCTTAAAAACTCCAACGTTATGCGTTCATACGTTAGAGCTTCTAAAATAGATGAATTCCAGCATACCTAGACTATGAAACATCCTATCTATCTCAATATTTAACCCTAATTCAAAAAGAGTTGTGTAACACATGTACCTTGTTGGCGTAATTTTACGTTTCACGTGGCATGCATAACGCTTCTCATGTTCGGGTGCGTCAAAAATAATGTCGTACGCGTTAGGCGTCTGACTCGCTCTTTTCCTCGACCTTGAGGTTTCGGTATCCAACTGTTTTCCTCTAACCACTCGTCTAGGAGGCATTGTTATTTTTTTACCTGTAACACAGAGAAAAATCATGAAAGTAAATGTTAGAGTTTGTGAAAAAAAATAGTGGGATGATGTAGAGGATTGAGAGGTGACCACTTTTTGTGAAGGTAGTATGAGGTTTTGATGTAGGGGTTGTGGAAAGTTTGAATCTTTAATGAAGGTTTATTATGGAGTTTAATGGGATTTTTATGAAGAAAGGAAGAAGAGGATGAAAGGTGAGGGAAAAAAGATTAAAAATCTGAGTTGATGAGGGATAATGGGTAGCAATTGGGTAGTTAAGAGGTTTGGGTCGTGTGGGCCCCACCATGTGAGAAGAGGAAAAAACTTGAAAAAACACACAGCATGCCTGACACGGGCGACCGTGTCAGCATGTTTCCTCCCCTCTTCAAATTGTGTTTCCCAACTTGTTCCCCCAGTGGGTCTGACACGGGTTGTGTCAGCCCACTGGAATGCACCAAATTCCATTATTTTTTCATCATCCTTCTGTTCGCACGTGTTTTTCGCGCGGACAATCTCTGATCTCCCGTCGCGGGTTTGCTTGTGGGACTGGCCAAACTAGTCCCAGGACTCTGGTACTGGGTGGATTGTTTACTCAGGATTTATGGTGCACTCGACGGTTGTTTGCTTTTGGGAGTGTGTATGATGAAATCTAGGCAAGTAAAGATAACGATGTTCCTAATGAAACAAATAAATGCTGGAAAAAAAGTAAAAGCGTTGCTTTCATAACATAAAGACTTGGTAAATTTAGCGTAAAAAAGAAAAGTACAACTGGACGCATTCGTACATTTTATAATGAAAAGGGAACTCTTTTCTCTTTAGTGTGGGGTACTTAGAGTGTTTTTCTTCAAATGTTGACAAAAGACGCCCTTTCTTCCAAACCAGGCTTTGCTTTATATAGGCAAATAAAATAATTGACAGGATGCTTCAGGAGCCGCCACGTGTCAGACCACAACTCTTGTAACTTCTCCCACGTTTCTTTTGTCAATTTTTTCCCTCCAGGCACCATAGCTCCTCTATCGGGGGTGCCTTTGTTGGTTTTTTGGTCGACCGACTTAGGTCCCTGTCGACCACGCAGTTCCCCTTATGACGTCGACTTAGGGTGCGTCCCTTCTAGATTTGTCGCTTTCGATTCTTTGTTGCCAATATTGTCAGGATACTTCCTTCGACCAAAGGACATTATCGGTCAGGGCTTATTTCCCCCACCTCCTGTCGAGGTCGACGCTTTTGCTGTCGATGCTTTTAGTTGGCTAATTTTCAGCCAACAAGATGCCCCATCAAAACGCAAGTCTCGAAGAAGGCTTCGGTCGACTGAGAGACTTGGTGTTTTCCAGGCATGTAGCAGTTGTCTGCGTCATCATGGTTTTTCTGTCGAATCAGCCACGTGTGAGTCGCCTCCTGACATGATGATGACACCTTTCTGCGTGACAACTTCCAAGGATTTGCATCATTCTTTCCCACTTCCCCACGTTAGTACCAAACTTCCCCTCATTACTTTTCCCAAGAGTGAGAAACTAAAAAACTCCTTGTCTTTTCGTCTTTCAAACCAGCGTTGATTATAAATATCCCCTAGACCTCATTTTAGAACTTTTTCCCAACACTTTCACTGTGCTTCTAACCATACCAGTTTCTTAAACCACCATTCTCAATGGCATCCTCAACTACTCCCCAAACTTACACAACGGGTAACAACCCCATTGCTTTCATCATCTCAGAGGATGATGCTCATGAGCCTCTTCCCAACCCCACTTCTATTGACAAAAATGTCGTGGCTGCTTGGAAAAACAGATGGTCATTCCCTTCGCAGTGGCCAGACAACTCCATGCGTTTCACAGTTCTTACCCTACCAGCAAACCTAGCCATGAGGCCATGCAGCCGTTTATCCCTGGCTTTTCGGCAGCCGTTCCTCCGGGTTTTCGCAAAGGTGACACTCTTGATTTAAAATTTGTGGCGCCAAAGGCTAGAGTGTTTCATTCGATGCCCACCGCATGCAACAAAGATTATCTTTCCTAGTTGAACAAAGTTCAAAACAAACATCAGGATCAATAAGGAAGGTCTGGCATCTTCGATGCCATTCAACTTTCGAGGAATGCTCACAGGGTCAACCCATGTCTTCTACTGACGTCAATGTTCTTTTGGGAAGGTTCGATGAACACTTTCCAACTACCCTGTGGGATGTTGTCGCCTACTCTTTTCGACGTGGCGGTCATTACTGGTCTTTCTCCCTTGGGCGAAACCTTCGCCCCCACCATTGAGACCGAGGCATCTTTTGATTTCGACCGTGACGGTTTTCAGAACTTTATCGAAGATCATCATGACAAAGATACAGTCGAAGTGTCTGACGAAGAACACATTGCCTTCTTGAATTTGTAGCTATCGTACTACCTCTTCTGCCCAGGTTCTTTGAAAATAGCCAAAATCTATATCAACTTGGCTATTCAAATCCATGAGGGTCGACAGGTGGCCCTTGGCAAGCTTATTTTAGCCTATCTGCATCACTCTGTGGGGCTGTCGTTGCTAAACATTTCCCGTCTCTATGAAACTAACAAAGCCCTGAACGTGTCGGGGCCGATGTGGCTACTGCATCATTGGCTAAATGCCACTTTTGGACATCAATTGGGTTATCCAGTGTCGGCCAAGATGCAACATTTGAACGAGGACCGACCGGTGGAAGAAGTTTGACTTGCTCTCCTGACCACGCAGGAGACCCCCAACAAAACCCTCTTCATCAAATATCTCTCTATGTTTGTTAAGGCAAACATCTTTGTTCCTAGGATGGCTCCCTTTGCCCATCGAAAGTTTGGGCCGACCTGGTTCCAGAATCCCTTCCCTGGTGCTTCCCCGAGAATAGCTGCAGTATCCAACTCCATATGGCGAGCTTTCCTAACCCCGACAATGCTATCATTTCGCGTTGACTCGAGCAACACCGGCTACGGGTTCATGAATTATCAGACTAATCTGGATGCTCGATAATTTGGCTTGAGCCAAATGCTGCCAAATCCATTGGTTCGACATCATGATGACGTCGTGTGGGCTGGTCGAAGGCTTAACTTGAAGGAATATAGTAATTGTCTCAAGTTTTCTAAGTCGACTCAACATCTGGAGTTGCCCGTGTTTTGTTACAAACCTTCCTTTTTCACCACCGAGAGTTTCAATGTTTGGTGGTCGGAGTACCAAGCACAACACTTTGACCATGACCTCTTCCTAGAAAACGTGGTCAACTCTTTTGAAGCTCTCTTAGGCGAAGCCCTTGGTCCGTCGGCACCTTTGGTGGACGCAAGGCCCACTAATTCCCTTGGGGATGCACAAAAAAGGGTAAACTCACTCTTCTTCGTCTTTATCTGCTTATGTTGAATCCTTGCATTGTTTCCTAAACGTTGCTTATATTTTTTTAGGGGCACAAGAGGGAACCCCTTGTGGCATCGACTTCGACCCAACCAGCTAAAAAATAAAAAGTTTCTAATGCTCAGGTGCGATATGTTTCCTTATCATTCTTGTTCTTCTTGTCCCTGCCTGTCGACTTACGTGATTTATTTTAACCAGATTCCTGAACAACAAATCATTCCCAACGTGGTGCTGTCGGACGAGAGTACCCGTTCTCGGGTTTTTCCTTCTGAGACGTCGGACTCTCCCCCGACCACTCCTCTGAGGCGAAAAAAGAAAGCCCTAACAAAGAAAACACCCTTCAAAGGGGCTGTTTCGACTCCAAAACCTGTCGTTCCTGAAGATTTAACTGAAGTCTTCCATACCATGGTTACCAAAACTTGTCCTTCACCTAAAACTCCATAGGTAATCTTCTTGCTCATCCCCTCTTTGTCGACATGCCTTTCATGCTTTCTTATCGACTTTTTACCTTGTTTATTTTCTGCAGGATGCAGAAGATCCAGATTCTCCAATGTTAGCTGATATTATTGCCAACACTGCTGGGTGATCCGCTAAGACTATTCCTCCTTTAAGTCCCCAAAAGGTTGATGAATTCCTAGGGATGTTGACGGAGGAAACTTCTGAATGAAACCCTGCTATTTTTATCGACCTCGAGGAAAATGTCGAGAATGACGCTCCCAGCCATGGAGATGAGGGTGTGGGGGCTAGTCATGCAGTTGGTATTTCATCACCTTTGAGGGATGGCGTCGAAGGTACGCTCAATGCTACTCCAGAGGAGATTTTATCCTCCAAAATGTCAAAACCCGCAGAGACGTTGAAAGCTCTCCTCAAGCTTCGTGGCTCTTCCGAGGATGTTACCCCGACTGGGTCGAAGAATACTGTTAACCCAGCCGAAGATAGCACTTTTAACCTTAAACTGTAGGAGTTGATGGCCCACTTGTTTGAGGAAGAATTTGTCAAAGCGGCCGCTGAAGCCCCTGTGGGTCGAGACGTCTTCAAGATTCTAGATGCGTTTTCAACTTTCGACGTGCCTGCTTCTACGACCGCATATCTGATTGAGTTTGAAGCCTTCTTCACCCAACTGGCGAAAGATGTGACTTTGTGCCAACAGACTAACGCTCAGATCCGAGCCCAAATTGACGAGATGAAGCGGGAATGGTACCTTAGTGCTGTTTGTGAAAAGACCTTGAAAGATTATGAGGCCTCCCAGCAGACACGCTCCGGCAGACGCCTTGCCCTCAACCAGCAAATATCTGGCTATCGCGCCCAAATAGTGGAGCTAGAGCAAAAGATTGCTAACATCGAAATGGAGAAGGCTTCTCTGGATGTTGAAACATCCATGCCAGCCAAGGAAGCTATCGACCAAGACGTTGCTAAAGGGATTTCTCACATCAAGCTGTTTTGAAGATCAAGACCTCTATTGAGCAAATGCGTCAGAAGAAATTCGTCCTAGAGAGTCGGATAGACCATGAAAAGACCTTGCTTGAAGGCTTCAAGGCAAGGTTCCCAGAATGATCGTGTTTTCCTTTTATCTCTGTATTATGTGTTGGTCGTCCACATATGTCGGCCTTTTAATGAAAACATCATTTTTCCATCTGAATCTTTTGTAGCATAGGTTTATATGTTTTCAAATACTTCCCATTTATTCGGATGACACGCCGATCTCCTCCGATTTCTTGGACCTCATAAGCGTTATGACTGAACGCTTGGATCACTTGGAATGGCCCTTCCTAATTTAGGGACCATTTTCCTAACCTTTGGTCTTTTCGATCCATTGGAAGGATGGCCTTCCAAACATAGTCACCAACTATGAAAGCCTTCTTCTTGACCTTCTTGTTGTATGTTTGGGCCACTCGAGCCTTCTGGTGTAACAACATATCGAGTGCATCTATCCTTTCTTCGTCTAGGTCCACCATCTCGTCCATCATCATATTCCAATATTGTTCCGACGAGATGCCATGTTGATGCTGGATGCATACTGACTGTAAGCGAACTTCTGCTAGCAAAACAATGTCATATCCAAACACCAAAGAAATGGTGACGAACCGATGGACTCCTTTGGAGATGTTCGACAATCCCATAATATCTGGTCTAACATCTGGTGTCAATTCTTGGGTTTTTGGGATATGTGTTTCTTAATGAGCCTAATTGTTACCTTGTTGTTTGCCTCGACTTGACTGTTCTCCTATGCATAATAAGGGGTGGAAGTAACCAATTTAAACCCTTCCTGTGCTGTAAATTCCTGCATTTTTTGGCTGAAGAATACTGACCCTTGATCTGTAGTGATCGTCTCAGGAGTGCCAAACCTGTATAAAATATGTTTCTGGATGAAGTTGATGACAACCTCTTGGTCTACTTTCGACATCGGTACTGCCTCAATCCATTTCATAGAGTAATCTATTCAACAAGGATGAACTTAGGCTGTCTGGACGAGGCTGGTCGAATTTCTCCAATTATATCCAATGCCCACCCTCAAAAAGGCCATGGCTTTACTACAGCGTGCAGTTCGTCAGCCGGCACCTGTTGTATGTCGGCGTGCTTTTGACACTCTTGGCAACTTTTTGCGAAGTCTATGCAGTCTTTGAGCATCTTTGGCCAGTAGACTCCCTGTTGGAATAATACCCACTTCATTTTTTCCCCAACTTAGTGGCCTCCGCATGCCCCACCATGCACCTCTGATATTTCCAAGTAGGCGTCTGCTTCTCCCAGACACTTAAGCAACACTCCTTCTGGTGTTTTATTGAACAACTCGTTCCCCATTAGAACGTAACTCAATGCTTGATATTTGATCTTCCTATGGTAGTCGCCGTTGGCTCTTTTAGATACTTGACTAGTGGCTTTCTCTAGTCCATCGGAGACAAGTTGTCCACCACGTAGACTGTGCCACTTATCCTACTGTTTCCCCCTATTTCCGTTAGGTCATTCCTTTCACCAGCTTCCTACCCACCAAACAATTTGGATATCACTTTTCCTTTGACTTTGATCAATTGTTTTAGCCTGTCTTCTGAGACTTTAAATCCAGAGGCGATTTGTGCTAGCTCGTTGGCTTCTTGGTTGTCTATCCTGGGCACGTGCGCAATATTAACCACCTCAAATAGCTCCAACAACCTTTTCGCCATCGCGAGGTACATCACCAGATGTTCCTTGTCACATTTATATTCTTTGGTGAGTTGCCTGATAACCAGTTCGGAGTCTCCCTTAATGTCGACACTCTTGGTGCCTAGTCCTTTTAGGATTCCCAGACCGGCGATCAAGGCTTCATATTCTGACTCGTTGTGTGAGCATCTGTCTTTGACCTTACATTTAAACTTGGTCGGATGACCCTAAGGGGAAATGATTAGGACGCCTATTCCGGCTCCATTTTTGTGACTTGACCCGTCGAAGTATAACTTCCAAGGGTCTATGCTAACCGAACAAAGTGGTTGTTCGGCCATTGCATGGTCGACCATGAAGTCCGTCACTATCTGTCCCTTCATTGCCCTTAAAGGGACATAGGTAATGGAGAATTTAGTCAGTGCCAAGGCCCACTTTCCCACTCGACTGTGTAAAATAGGTTTTGACAACATGTATTTGATAATATCAAAATGCGATGAAACGTGAACTTCGACTGGTTTAATATACTATTTTAATTTAGTACATGAAAAAATGGAACTCACTTTCCTTCTTGGCTTTCAACAATTGCGAGAACGATTTCGTCTTACCACTTAGATTTGATATGAATCTTCACAAGAAGTTAACCTTCCCCGGCAGGGACTGAAGTTTCTTTTTCATCGCTGGGGGTTCGAGGTTCCGAATTGCCTTCGTTTTGTTCTGATTTATTTCGATGCTCTTCTTATGAACCATAAAACCCAAGAAATCCCTTGCATGTACGCAAAAAGCACACTTTAGTGGATTCATTTTCAATCCATATTTCCTCATCCTTTCGAATGAGTGTCGAAGGTGGTCTAAATGGCTGGCCTCTGACGAAGATTTTATGACTATGTCGTCAATGTATACTTGCATGAAATGTTCGATGAAATCATGAAAAATAACATTCATGGCCCTTTGGTATGTTGCTCCAACGTTCTTTAAACCGAACAGCATTACCACCCATTCATAGGTCCCCAAGGCCCCTGGGCAACGGAACACTGTTTTAGGAACATCTTCTTCGGCTATGAAGATCTAGTTGTATCCAGAATATCCGTCAAGCATGCTCAGATACTCGAAACCAGTGGCTGAATCGACCAACATCTCCACCACAGGCATGGAATACGCGCCCTTAGAAGTGGCACTATTTAAGTCTCTGAAGTCGATGCAAACTCCCAGAGTGCCATTTTTCTTGACAACTGGGACTATGTTTGCCAACCACTCGACATATCTTGTTGTGCGGATGAAACGAATCTGTAGTAACCTTTCAATTTCCCTCTTGATTTTCAGTGTCACTTCTGGGGCAAATCTACGTGGTTGTTGCTTGACTGGTTTTCTCCCTGGTTGGATGGGCAAGTGGTGTTCCAGAACCTCCCGACTTAGCCCTGGCATTTTAGCATAGTCCCAGGTGAAGCAGTCTTTGTACTCTTTTAATATCTCGATCAGCTTGGCTCTCATCCTCGAGCCAATCTTGGTGCTCACGTATGTAGGTCTCCTGGTGGTCCCTTCCCCTAGATCGATCTCTTCGAATGGGTCTTGCGCCTGTATTTTCTGTGCATCGTAGGTTGGGTTCCTTTCGAACCCCAAAGGCTGGTCGTCATAGATGCAGTCGAGCCTCTGGATTTCTGAAGTTGTTGTCTAGCCTTGTCGTCCATTTTTACATGTGTTACTGGCGGCATCTCCATATATTTCTTTTTCGAGTACCGCTTTTCTTTTGTTTTCAGCCACATAGGCCGAAATTTGATTCAGACTTTCTAACTCAACATCCATCTTCATCTATGGGGGGCCACCCTGTGGGTGCGAAACTCTGCGATGACTCTGTTGGGGGATCAGATGAGTCCCAAAAGAAACCATGATCTGGGTCCAAATTTAGGGTACAACCGGTATCGACGAAGGTGTAAGATCCCGATTCATCATTGTATGGCGCCACATTCTCCAGGTGTTGGTCAAAAGACCTTTTCGTCCCCTTGGTTTCCTCGAGCCTGTAATAACTTTGATCGACTTCGACATTCTCCACGATGCCGTCTTTCCTCCAGATAGTCAATCTTTGGTGCATCGTCGAAGGTACCGCCCCAATTCCATGAATCCATTCCCGTCCTAATAGGAGGTTAAAATTTGCTTTTGAATTTATGACCATGGAGAGTGTCGACCTTGTGGTGGTTCCGATTGCTAACTCTACTTGTACCACTCCTAGAATATTAATGGTTTTGCCTTCATAATTGGACAAAACCATGTTGTGTTGCTTGAGGTCGGCCTCGGTCTTGCCGATCCTCCTGAATGAAGTGTGGGGCATTAAATTGACTGTTTCCCCACCATCTACGAATACTTTGTTCATCGCCACATCGTCGACCTTTGCCTTTATGAACAACGGTTTCAAGTGATACATCATCCCTGGGCTGGGTCTTTCGAACATGGCAGTTCGTTCCTCTACCACACCACTATTCATCACGTAATAACACAATGGCTTATCTTTTGCAGCTTCATCTGGCAAGAAATCATCCTCTGACTTCGAGACTTCAGATACCCTATCATACTCTGCCGGAAGTATTGACACAATTCTGCAGCTTACCACGAAGTCTTCACCATAGGCGTCGTCATTCGTCTCGTCATACATGTCCACATCCAGATCCTTTTCTGGAGACGGGGTGTATTCTTCGTCCAACTGAAGTGTATATTCCGGTTCATCTTCATCTGACTGAGAGGTGTATTCTGGCTCTTTATTGCCTTCTGATCCAGCACTAAATTTCGAATTCTGGGTCGACACCATTGTTTTTTTCCCAGAGACTTCCATGGTCACTGTTGTGGTCTGGCTAGCCACTATCTTCTCTTTTTTGACCCATCTGGTTGTTGGGGTTGACTATCGACCTGGGTTTCCTGACCGGTCGCAGCTGCGAAGTTGATGCTTCTTTAGCCGCCTTTTTGTTTCACTGATGACGCCTCCATTGGGTTCTCGTCATCGGGTTCTTTCCTTTGTAGTTGGGGGACACCATATACCCCTTTGACTCAGCTCTCTTGTCGGATGCCTTTGTCTCCCTTTCCAAATCTAGCACCTTCCATTTTGGCTTTTTGCTCCCCTTCTAGGTTACAGGGGCCATCCACTTGTCTTACGGGATTTTCGACGGGGGCACAAAAGTCTTGGGCCTTGCCGGCTGGAACAACTTTCAGTACTCCTGATTTCGTCGAGGAGTCTCATCTTTGTCGAACACGAACCTTGGGGTTGGTGATCTATCTGACTTGACTCTGTCCGCCGCTTTCTAGTCGAACACAACATGACACCTGGGACAGAGGGTGGCTTTAGATCCGCCGGCTTTTCATTTTTATTGGAACTCAGCTAAGCTTTCCCCAGCTTGAGAGTAGATACCCTCAATATCCTCTTTTATTTTCTTGTCGAAACCCTCAGTAGCCTCGATCATCATGCATTCTAGGATTGGGGTTGTCATCTCTTCCTTAAGGCCCTCAGTAGCCTCGATCATCATACATTCAGCCACTTTGGAGTACAGTGTTTCCTCCGTCTTTAGAGGGTTCGCATCCACTTGCATCTTTGGTCTTTCACCAAACTGGAGCCGTCCTTCCTTCAAATCTTTCTGCACCAAATCTCTGAAAAGAACACATTGAGCAGTCTTATAACCAAGAAAATTGTAAAACTTACAGAATCCCCTCTTTTTCTTTTGTTCTAGAGGGGGATCTTTTGTACCGACCGGGACGAGAATTTGACCATCTTTGACAAATACATCAAATATCTCGTCACATTTGGATACATCAAAAGAATATGTTTTCGCAACATATTTTTCTGTTTTTTCTGTATCGACCAGATTCTTTCTGTCCGACGACTTCAGGACTCTGCACGCGTATGGAGGACAAGTTTTAATTCAGCGATATTGACAGCATTTTCTTCGAAAAACTCCTCCTCGTCAGATGAATACCTGTCGGTGGCTACAAACACAACCTTTTCTTTCTTACGATATCGACTAGCCTGAGATTTATCGCTCCTTAAACATTCGACCTGCCAGACGCGGTTGGCCAACTGTGCCATATCTCTGAGGTATTGTGTATCTAGCTTCTTCCTAATGGAATAGTCTAGACCTCTCGCGACCATTTCGACCAATTCATGTTCAGGGACTTGTATAAAGCATCGCGCTTTCAGTAGTCTGAACCTGTTCAGATATTGGTCTACAGACTCGGCTGCTTTTTGTTTTATGCTGGCTAATTCCTTTAAGTTGATCTTTGATTGTCCCATGTAAAATTGTTCGTGGAATAATCTTTCTAACTGTGTCTACGTATCGATCGACTGTGGAGGCAACGTGGTGAACCATGTGAACGCATTTTTGGTGAGGGAACCAGGAAAATATTTCATTTTCAAATCTTCGTTATTTGTTATGTCCCCAGCTTTGGTCTGATACCTAGCGACGTGTTCGACGGTGGACTCCTTCGTTTCACCTGCAAATTTGGTGAACTTTGGCACCTTCTAGCCCCTTGGTAATTCTGTTTGTAATACAAAATCTGGTAGAGGAGATGTGTACGCAGGCCGTCGAAGACTTGGGTTTGCACTATTTCGAACCATGATGCGCTCGACCATGGCTTCTAGGTTGGCTTCACCCCCGGGATTCTCATTCCTAACTTGTCTGACTACGTGGTCTGGATCTTAGTTCCTACGGACCATCACAATGGGGGGCCTTTGGGCCACCCTGAGAATATGTTCGTCCTCAGGCGCCTGTAGGTCGTTCCTTTCTTCGACAGGCTCATTCTGTCGGACAGGCATGTCGAGACGATTGGGAGGGGTTTGTCATCCTACGGCCTTATGGGCCCTTAAGACGTATCCTATTTGTGTCATCTGAGTTTCCAATTATTGGTAACTCTAAGTTAAATCTTGTATTAATGGTCTCAAAATAGTGCCCATTTGTTGGGTCAGCATATGTACCATCTCGTGATTGCTTTCGTCCATCTATTGTCGCATAACTGTGATGGAACTAGTAGTGAAAGCCGATATTACGGTGGAAAGTGAACCAAAACCTGGCGGCCTTCCCCCCTGTGCTTCCTCGGTGGAGATTTTAGTTTCTAAGATTTCCAGATCTACCTCAAGTAATCGGTCCTCTTCCTAAAATTTCTCTTCAGACACTTCCACCTTATCCCCACTTCTGGTTGTTACGACATTCACATGATTATGCTTTCTTGGATTTGTCACCGTGGCACTAGGTAGGTCCCCCTGTGCTTGAGAATTTGTTATCTGTTGTGCTATCTGACCCAATTGAACCTCTAGATTCTTAATAGAAGCATTAGTGTTCCTCTGATTATTTCTAGTTTCTTCTTGGAACTGGATATTTTGAGCGGCCATCTTTTCAATGGCAATTTCTCAATATTATTTCTTTGGAGTTTGTTATTAATATTGTGGATGACCTTTGTTGATAAGGTGGTTGCTGTTGTTGTTGAGGTAGGTATTGTTATTTTTGTGGTTGGGTTGGGTATTATGTAGGTCCTTGTTTATGTGCATTCCCTTGTTGGTCTTTCTAGAAAAATTTTGGATGATTCTTCTAGCCATGATTTTAAGTATTAGAGTAAGGGTTGTTCTGCTTCAAGAACTTAATTTCCTCAATTTGTTGAGTCGTGGCTATACAATGCATAGCAAAATGAGGACCCCCACAAATCTCACAACTAACAGCTTGTACCGGTTGAACTTGTGCTACAATGTTGGTATCTATCTTCATAGCTTTTAGCCTCCTCTCAACTTCAACAGTGATTTGATCTTCCATCTTCACCACTTGATTAGCAAGTTTCAAATCAATCACCCCTTCAGGCTTGCTCACACTTCGATCATACAATTCCAGGTGTTCATTTGCAGCAATGGCTTCAATGAGTTTATTGATACCAGTGGTTGTTGTAAAGTTGGAAGAGCCACCAACAGTTGTATCAATAAGTTGTTTTGTCTTCATCATCAGGCCATTTACAAATATCTGCATTTGTTCTATTTGATCCATGTTATGTGTGGGACAAGCAACCAATAACCTATTAAACCTTTTGTATGCATCACCAAGTGATTCTCCGTCCTTCTGTTTAAAATTCACAATGTCGTATCTTTTGTGAATATAAATAGAAGCTGGAAAATACTCATTCAAGAAAGTTGTATCCATCTCCTCCCAATTCGTAATACTACGTGCAGGTAAAGAATAAAACAACACTTATGCATCTTCGGCGATAGTTAATGGAAACATCCACAACTTTTTAGCTTCTTCTGAATGCCTCTAAATTTTCAGTGTTGTGCTCATTGTAAGAAACCTCTATAAATGCTTATTTGCATCTTCGTTGATTTTTCCCATAAAAGGTATCTTTTCGAGCTGACAGATTGTTGTCGGGTGCAGTTAGAAGTTTATGACATTAACTAGTTGATTCACAATGGTCAACCGACCTGCTGGAGCATTTGCTCCTCCATAGTCACCCAGAAGACTTTCCGCTGGTGGAAGTCCAGCCATTATCACTTCTTCTGGTTGTGTCTCTGTGTCTGTATTTGTCTCTGTATCAGAATGCTCAAAATGCACCGAAATTTCTTCCTCTGACGTTGCCAATCTTTCTTGTTTCGCTTGACGACGTCTTGCATGCAGTAATCTTTCGGGTTCTGTATCAAAAATAAACTCAGCTGAGGGCTTTCTTCGCATACATAGATTAGACAATTATTAGTGATAATACAAATTAATCTGAAAATAAACAAAAAAAAGGTTTTAGTCGCAGAGCAATAAAATTTCAATTAAATAAAAATTCAGCTTATATTTGGCAGTCCCTGGCAACGGCGCCAAAAACATGATCGGTAAAATAGCAAGTGTACTATTTTGTCGATTGTAGTTAAAATAGGTGGATTATCCCTAGTATCGATCTCGAGGACTGCATTATGTAATATAAGTTTAATTTAGATTTAATCAAACAAAAGTCAATTGGGGGTTTGTAAAATTGGTTTTACTAATATTAAAACAGAATATTTTAGAATAAAGCAAAATAATAAACAAAGTTCAACAAGATATGAGAACATGCTAGGGGCAGTGTATGAATTGTCTTACAATAATATAACTCTTATTTCATAACATAAACACAGTTTTTATCAAGTTCTTGACTACTATTAGTGTTTACACCTAAGGCCTTAGTGAGAAAATCTTTGAAATCATAATCAATTTACTATGTTCATAGGCAAACTAATTTGAAATCAAGTATTGAAAATAGTTTCAGCAGTACTCAAGTGCACAACAGGGTAATCCTAGTCCTAAGCCTTATCTACTGAGGCATTATCGATCAAATTATATTAGCGATGGTTTGTCTGACCAAAAGTTAACCGTAAAATTAAATTAATTTTTTGGGTTGAAAAAGTTATAAAATCATTGATCGATAAAACTTGATTAAAAAAATAAGTGCTTATATTATAAAAATAAAGAAGATAATGTCATTACAATAACAATTTAGGGACACCCCCTAGCATTGGGGGGTTTAGCTACTCAGAATCTATAAAGTAAATCTAACAATTAGATACAACATTACAGTAGAAATGGGGATTACTTTTGATTTTCAATTACTTTGGCCTTTGAAAATCTCTCGTTCTCCCTTTTCTCCTGAGCTCCAAATTGTATCTTCTTGTCCTTTTTCTTTTCACGATCCAAAAAGTCTTTCTCCTGACATGGCCCGTGTCAGGTGACACGGGTGGCCATGTCAGGCCACTGAATTTTCTTGAAAACCTTTTTAGACTTTCCGAAATCCCCAATTTCTTCGCCCGAGTCCTTAGCCTTACTTCTTATGAACCTAAAATTATTAAGACTACCACCAAACGCATAAAATGTACCAAATATAACATAAACTACTTCTAAAAATAATGCGATAATGAAAATGCGGAAAGTATAATAAACATCAACATTATGAAAGAAAGTGCTATCGATTCTTGTGACTTTATGCCGAATAAATGGACGAAAACTCATAGAATTGGTGACCAATCACTAGCCGTTGCTACGGGAAGAGGTGCAGTAACGGGAAAAGGCGTCTTGGCTATTTCTGGATGGTGGAACCATGCGTGACGGGCAAGGACTGGCAAGAAGAAGTGATGGTCCAAGGGTAAACTAGTTGACCTTCCCTGTTGGAGGGGCATAAAGGTAAATACTCCCTCAAATTAGTTGGTATTAGGTGATTGGGCCGTTCTGCGAGTAGTAGTGGATCGAGCCATGCCTAACCATTGGGCCAATCCAAAACAGTAGCCCCTTAAGTCGTTGCTCCCGAGCATGGGAGTGATTACTTAAGGACAATTCGCACTCTAGGCAAGGCGTCGCTTGTCACAGAGATGAGGTTGTTACCTTGTTCCCGAGGGAATCTATGCCCGGGGACCTGTTACGCTGATTGTCAAGGAGCTCGAGATAAGGGGAGACGAACAGTTGATGGGATCTGAAGAGGTGAAGTTCCACGTGTGCCTCGAGTTGTGTGCTGCATTTAATGTGCAATGATGGCTAAGCTAGGGTCATGATGATCCCCCTAGCCATGCATGCTCATGCACGTGCCATGGATTGCCTATAAATAGAGCGAGAAGCTGCTCATTTGCACTTTTCGCTTCTCTTTCTACCTTCTCTCTCTGTCTTAGCATGCGCCATCCACCGTCGTCTAGTTCTAACCGAATGTCGTACCTTCACCAGCCATAACCGTTTGACCCCAGAATCACGTCCTCGAACATGTATGTACATGATTTTCTTCTTTGCTACTTGTTTCATTTATTTCTGTTTCTTAGAATGCATGTGGTTAGGGTCGTAGTGAAGTAGTTTAGGGCTATTTTTCGGTGGCTGTTGGGGGCAGATGGTGGTTTAGCCACTTTCTTCTGGTGCTGGCATTACTAGAGCTTCTATGAGCTTAGGATTTAGATGCTTAAAATTTAGTTGATCCTAATGCTGTTGCGACACAAAAACGTTCGTCGCCGGCAGGAACTACGGGTTTCTGGTGTGCCTATGAGCTTTCTGGTGGCTTCTCAATGGAGATTCTGGGTTTTATACCAAGGGAGATTTTCCCCAAGCGTGTCAGGGAGATTTCCCGGGCACCTCCTCGTTTGTTGACTGTGCCATTTGAGTAGGGCTTAGGTCAGGAATGTTGTCATTGGGCCTTTGCGCGTCCTTTCACTTGACTAGCGGTGGAAGGATGGATTTGATTATGTAATCGAATTAACTTTCATCCTATGCTCTTCAGGTAAAGGAGATGTTGCACGAAGCCAAACAAGAGACCTTGAGAGATTTATCCGAGGAGATCTCCTTGGAAGACATTGAGACCGACGACACTTCGACGCCTCTTGATGTTGGGGAAGTACCTACTTCGAGGACCACCACCGAGGAATGGTCTGTGGCCGAGCCAGGGGAGCACACCTCACTTTTCGCCTCCTACACTGGGGACGTTTTTATGATGGTGGGGGCCAAAGGAGAATGGAAGGTACACTTCCCTAGAGAAGATGACTGCATCTACTCGTTGTGCAGGGAGAGGTTCCCCATGTACGAATATGTTTTCAATGAGATAGGAATGAGGTTTCACTTTTCAGATTTCCAGAGGGCAGTCTTCTTGCATTTAGACCAGTCGCTCTCATAGATGCACCCAAACTCGCTTGCCTTTATACGGGAATTTGAGCTGGTATGTGAGTATTTAGAAATTAGGGCTACTTTCCCCCTCTTCTTCACAGTCTTCCACCTCCAGCGACAAATATCGGGGAGGAAATTTGGCTGGGTCTCCATGAAGTAGGGGAGAAATTTATTCAAAACTTTTTCTGAGTCCATCAAGACTTTCAATGAAAGGTTCTATGTTATTGAGCCCGTGTCGGAGACGGCCACCTACTCAACCTTCGTCTGGGAGGTCTCGATGGATGAACACGGGGAGACTTGGTCGATGAGCACTGCAAGGTGGTTTCTCGGAGGATTTACAAGTTTCCTTTTTGCTGGAGTGGGGCCCATTTTACCCGTTCAACCGACGAATACATCGACATTCCTCATCAGCTGGTGGATGATGACCGTGCCAGCTATGCCAAGCTGATGGTTTTTTTTGGATAGCTTTCTCCCTACCCAGTACGTAACACGTGCTGGGAAGATTATTTATGAGGAAGATAGGGGACCTCAAGTGGAGGCCCGATATATTAACACGAAAGAGCTCCTCGAGTGTAGCACTCACGCGGGGGCTCTAGAGCTTATGGGTAGTCTTTTATTTTCTCTTAGTTTATCTGAGTTGTTGATTCCTTCATGTACTAATGTGTCTGTTATTTTGCAGGTAATATGTCTTTTTCTCAAGAGAGAATGGTGAAGAACGCTCAGGGGAAGATGAAGGGAGGCATGACGATAGGGAAGAATCGTCTCAGCCAGCGAGCACCTCCTCCTTAAACTAGGTTGGGGACCTCCTCGTCCATCCCACTAGCCGCCAAGTTGTCGCCACTACCTGTGAGGTCGAGGCTTAAACATCCACATATGAGTGAGGTTGTGGACCTCAGCAGGGAAAGAGAGAAGAGCAAGTTTGAGTTGCCCCCGTGCCTGCATAATAAGAGGTTCTTTGAGGGGCCTTCTTTGGCAATTCCTCGAGCGGAGTCCCTAAAGCTTGAGGAGATGGATGGTCCGAGTAAAAGGACCATGCTCGCACAGGACGCTTCCTCTCTGATGAGGATTCTGGAGATGGCGGTGGTTTACATCAAGGAGGGTTCCCATCATGAATCTGAGCTAAAGAAAGCTCAGGTTGCGGTGGTGGGCCTGGAGGAGAAGGCCTAAAAGTCTCATCGAGGAGGCTATGAAGAAGTGTTAGGAAGATATTTTTACCGAGAAGGATGTCCTTGCCACCCAAAAGAAAGTTGTCGATGACCTTATCAAGAAGCTGAGAGCTAATGCTGCCCCTGTTGAGGGTGAAAATGAGGACGTGAAGAAGCTAACTACCCGGGCGGAGCTGGTCGCACATATTACCTAGGCCGAGGATGATTTCCTGGCCATTAGCGAGGAAGTCTTTTAAAACTCCATGGATCAGTTGAAGATAGTGAATCCTGATGTTAAATTATCCACTGAGGCACCAGGTTTCTCTATATCGTTAGAGGCGGTAGGATAGTCATCCCCGACTTCCTTCATACCGACGAAGAGCATGCCCATGCATCCCAGGAGGATCTTCAGCAGGCGGAGAAATGAACTTCCTTTTGTTTGTACTTTTAGCCTGCGTGCCATATTTATTTGTAGTCTTATTTTTGTGGGACTTGGCCCCTTTGTAATGTAACACACACAATTACGGTCCTCGTGGCCTTTTATGTTAATATTTATTATTGTGCATGTTTATACTTTGTTTAATTTTCGTTAAGTGTTATATGTTGCCCAATGCTCGTCGTATGAGATGCCTTAGTAATTGATTTTTATGTTTCGGGGTATGCTCGAAAAATGATGTTCGACAATGAGGGGATCTGGTCGAAAGGCCGAAGTAGCTTCCGGGAAAGGTTGCGGAGCTCAGGTCACGTTTGTGGCCTGAGTTCGTGGCGTGAACTTCCCATCGTGAGATGGGCGTCCTGCTTTCATGGTACTTCGGCGATGGCAGACTCGGTCAAGGGACCACCGTCGAACATGGGTTTTGTTCTTTCTTGACTAAGACCCTTCTTAGGTTTACGTTGGTGGTGCAACGCTTGTACCTGGGTGCGCACCTATGGTTGCTACGTTTTGTGCGTCGCGTGGGTGAAACATGCCGACAGTAAAGGCCTTAGCTGTAATATTGTTTCAGCTTTTCGGTGTTTCATGGTCGAGCGAGTTATTCCCCGTTAAGGTGTTCTAGGTAGTAGGCCCCATTCTTTATTTTTTCTCTAACACGATAGGGTCCTTCTTGCGGCGAGTTTTCCTTCGTGGGAATCTTTGTGATTCCTTCTTAGGACGAGACTGCCTACTTAGAATTCTCGTTGTATAACTTTGGCATTGTGCCTGATTGCATTTTTTGTTTCAGCGAGGCCTCGCGGAGGGCTGCTCTTAATTGTGCCTCTTCGATGAGATCGAGCTCCTCCCTTAGTGCCTCGTTATTTGTTTCCTCATTCAGGGGCGCTTCAATCCGCCTGGAGGGCACATGAGTCTCGATGGGGATCACTTCCTCTGTCCCGTATGCTAGGCGGAAAGGGGTTTCCCTGGTTGAAGAATGGGGTGTAGTACGGTAGGCCCAGAGCATACTGTGTAGCTCTTCGAACCACTGCTTCTTCGTTTCATCCAGTCTTCGTTTGAGGCCCCATAGGATTACTCTGTTTGCTGCCTCGACTTACCCGTTAGTCTGGGGATGCTCGATAGACGCAAAGTGTTGTTTAGTGCCTAGTTGGGTAACGAACTCCTGGAACTTTTTGTCCGTGAACTGTGTCCTGTTATCAGTGACGATCGCTTAAGGAATGCTGAAGCGGGCAAGGATGTTTCTCTTGTAGAAACTAAGTATGTTATGAGCCATTATTTTGGCTAGATCCTCTGCTTTTATCCACTTGGTGAAGTAGTCTACGCCTATTATCAGGTACTTGCTCTGATTTGACCCTATGACAAATGGTCTTAGGATGTCCAGGCCCCACTAGGCGAAGGGCCACGGGAAGGACATTGCTTTGAGTCCACTTGGCCAGTAATATCCTGCACGTAGGGCTTTCCTGGCGAGGGATATCCCCCCGAGGTGCTAGGCGTTGATTCTCTTGTGGATCTTGCATAGGACGTGGACGACCATCTCTTCCTCGACACATTTAAGGAGAGGAATGGAAAACCCTCGTTATCGCAATTGCGAAAAAAAACAACCGGCAGAAACAAACAGAAGAGTCGCCACCGAACATTATTTATCCCAAAGGAGGGAAAGGAAACGATCGAAGAAAACCTAAAAGAAAGGAGAAGACAAAGTCATCACAACCAAATCTTAGGTTCGGGAGTCGGTTACGCAAGGGGAAGGTATTAGCACGCCCTCACGTCCGTTGTACTCAATGGGATCCATGATTGTTATCTAATCAAAGGGTGATTTATCTAAAAGCTACTCCTAAATGAAAGCGGAAACAGGAAAAGAAAAGGAAAAAGGAGACTCGATAGGACATCGTTGCCCTATGCCTATGTATCCCTCGTGCAATGAGAAAGTTAGAGTCAACGTAGTTCGGAAAACTATGGGTGATAGGGGAAGGTTTCTCGCCAAGACATCGTCGTCTTGTGCCTACGTATCCTTATCTAGTATGAGAAATCAGAGCAAACGTAGTTCGGGTAACTATGGAAAAAGGAAAGGGTGCTCGCCAAGACTTCGTCGTCTTGTGCCTATGTATTATTATCTGGTATGAGAAATTAGAGCAAATGTAATTCGACAACTAAACCATAGGTTGGTTAAGTGTTTTTTATGAGTGACGATAAGTTCCCATTCCAGCAGTTAGGGTCGATGTCTGTTTGCGATAGAACAGAAAAGTAACATATTCTTTATTGAAAATGATTTTGAAACAACAATCCCGAAGGATAAAAAGGTTTGAATTTTGTTTGTGAGTTTTAATGAAGTGAATTGATCGGTTTGAGATTCACATTGCACTAAAGACTATGATATAGGAATAATTGTGTCGCATATCGTCCCCAGATGGGACGTACACTAAACACTCTAGACAAGTAAGGAGAAACCCCTGACTCATTATTTCCCATATGCTTAAGGCTCGTGGTGCACAATGTTCATCGTCTTTATTAAGTGTCTTAGAATTATTTTAAGATGAGAAGAGAAGACTCAAAGTGTGAAAAGAAAATAACTAAGGGAAACTGAAACCCTAATTGTTGTACCCAAAATTTGACCAACCTTTTCTTCTTAGCTTGGCTTATATTTCATTTCATTTTAGCATTTGCATTTGCATAGCATTGTTCTTAACAGGGGATCAATAGGTGTCTTGTGCCATTCAATAGGAGAGTCTCTTTGGTTTCAACCTCAAGCAAGAGCACTTGTGCAAGCCATCACGTGCTTATTATCATCATGAAGTTGTCAAAGCTCTTGGAAAAGAGAAATTGGTGTGTGGATGTTATCCCCTCTCTTGGGGATCATCAAAGGATCATTAGGGATTCATGAGGTCTTTATATTAGAGAAGACATGGTCTACAAGCTCATTGAGTACATTAGCGGTCATTATGGAGCTTGTGCAATCATTCAATTCATCTGCAAGAGCCACAGTCAAAAGACATGGAATTAGGGTTTCATCTGGTCAACTCAAGGTCAACTGTGGATTTGAGAGGGTTCCAAACTGGTTTTCTAAGTCACACAAGTCATGGGAGGTCATCTTAAAGAATTTTGGATGTTATTATGAGATCAAATCAAGAGGAATCAAGAGTTTAGGGAATTACTAAATTAGGGTTTCATAGGTTTTTAGTGTAAAATCCCCTTCTTTAGTGCCTAACTTCAAGGACACTTTACCCCCATGATGCAATATCAATCTCATTTTCATGAAAACATGAGACTTATAAAGCATGCTCTTAGCTTTCTTTTGAGTACAAGAACTCATCCATTGAGTTTGTACATCTCAAGTTATGATGCCAACAAGTTAGGGGTCTCAGATGAGGAGAATTTTGGTCCACTTAAAGTCAACTCACTTCCAAGGAATTTTTAAGCTAGAAGTAAGTTTCTACTCAACTTCAAGTGAACATGAAAGTTTCTCCTTATGGTATTAGCTTTTCAAAAAGTCCTAGAAGTCCTCTTTCTCATGTGTGGAACTCAAGTTATGGTCTTAACAAGTCAAGGGTATTTTTGGAAGATTTCATTATAGGTCATTTGTTTCAATGGTCAATTTCATGATTTTATAGGCCTCAAATCCAATTTTGACCAACATGAAACTTGTACATAAGATTCTTAAATCCTCATTGAACTCCAAATTCATGAGTTTTGTTGAATTATGTAACCATATGGAGCTTTTTCAAGAGGAAATTTTGGTTTTTGGTCATGGTATGAACACTATACATTATAGGTCATATTTGCTTCATGTCTTGAGCTATTTCACACCTTTATATACCACAAAAGAGGATTACCACAAATGGACCAACATGGAAAACCATAATATGCCTTATTTTCAAGTTTCTTACTTGAAAAGTTTTGATTTCAAACTTGATGTGTGGATTATTTACAAAGCCCAAATCAATTCATTTCAATTGTATACCTCATGCACTTCACTTTGCTGATCCAATGTGGTGTAGAAAGTACCAAATTCGTGTGCACGTGGGAAGGTATCATTTTTGGCAATTTTTCAAATCTCACCAATAAGGCATTATGGGCCTGCATGGTTATCAAATACCCATCATATAAAAGCATTTTGACCTGCCCTAATGCTAAGAAGAGGTGATTGCAGCTGGAGAGAGCAGAGAGAACTTGAAATTTTCACATTACTTGCCATTTTCGAATCTAGTTTTTCTCTTCGAATCAACCTCAATTGGAGCTTGCATCTTCTTCCTCAAAGCATAAGGAGTAAGTTGGAAGCAAGAAAGTGGAGTTTGCATGCCTGTGAAGAACCAACGGAGTTGCTCCGTTCAGTAAGCTTCTCTCTCTATTTTCTCTCATTCTAGGCACTTTCTAAGAGCATGCTGGGTTGCATCTGAAGCCCTACCTATGGTAGGCCATGTTTGGTTCATTGTTATGTTTGTTTGATGACATTTTTAGTTGACATGTTTGAATTTCAAGCTCTTGATTCTCTCTGATTTTGAACCTTTTTTATGTTTGATTTATGGATTTGAGATCCTTGGAGCAAGGGCTTTTGAATGGTGTCAGATTTTCCTATTTTTAAAGAGGTTTTAGAACTGAGCTCCGGCGAGTTGGCCGGAGAAGACCACCGGAGCCCTAGCTTTGGCGTCTGGTTCTTTCTCATGTGGAAGCTGACTCATCTGGCATTGAAAGTTTGACTTTCTTGCGTGTTTGTTTCCAATTGGTTTGACCAGGCCACGCGCGAGGGTTGAAAATGATTGGACTTAATGAAATGCAACGTTTCATTAAGTCTGAGGGTTGGTCTTGGATTGGGCTTCGCTTGCTAATCCCACCCCCTTGTTTCTGAGCCCATTTCATATTTACACGTGATTTAGTTCATCTTGGGAATTTCTTTTGCACCTCCCACTTGCTTCCACTCTTTTCTTTTATTTTGTTTTTTTGTTTTCATTTTATTTTATTAAAAATACTTTCAATGGTTAGAAAATTCCTAAAACAAATGTTTTTAGTTATTTCAGAGCTTTATTTAATTTTCCGTGTTTTTTATTTCTGATTTTATTTTATTTTTGTGTTTTATTTGGAATTTACATTTGAAGGGGTTTTATGGTGTATACCTTGTGACATATTGATCTTTTGGACCTCAAATAATTATTCCCTATGACCATGGCTTCTCCCTCACTTAGGTGAGGGATTGAGGCATCTTTGAGGGTGATTTTGCTTCATGTTTGATCATTTTATGGTTGACTTTGAGTTGGTTTTTGTTGACCCTCGATTAATGCTGGATAAGGTGGAACACCCTTAACAATTGAATTGTTTGGTTATGCCTTGAGATGAGTTTCACTTTGAAACTTTGGCTTATGTTTTCCATTGGACTTGGTTGCTTTGTGCATTTTATTTGGATTTTATTGAAAATTTTTACTATTTTTGATGAAGCATGCAAGTCAAGTCATTTTAGGAGAGGTTCATACAAACTAGTTTAACCTAGTTCCTTTGGGAAATGACTCTTATGGATCCCATATGCACCCTATGAGCCTTGATGCTTATTTATGACATGATTAAGGTGCTGGTATTTCATTTTTAGGTCACATACTTGTGTAACTTGTTTCACAAGTTACTTAGAAGTTAGGCAATTCCACTTGACTGTAAGTGTTGAACATGGTTTGGAACTTTGGTTCTTCCATTTGCCTTGCTTTGATTCTTGCTTGTGCTTTGTTTGCCATCTTGTTTTGAACCTTTTTTCTTTTGGTTTCACTTCTGCCCCTTGGGTTTTGATCATCATTTAAGACAATTTGGTGTTCATGATTATGCTTTGAGTTTGTCTTGAATGATGTATCACTTTTAGCTTTTGTTTGTTCTTCTTTTTCACATGATCAATTTGGATTGTTTGGTTGAGATACTTTGCATATGATTGCTGCCCAAGCCTCTTTTCTCCCATCTTCTATTTGATCATGGTTTTTGCTTGTGTTTTATGCTTGTTTTTTGTTTTAGTGATTGATGTTTGATGGTTGTAGGAGTTGATACTTCTCCCATTTCATCTCACTCTTCTTAACTTGTTTAAGTCAATTGGTTTTTATTTGAATCTCATATTGTTGAATCTTTGTTGCATCATTTGAATCTTACATCCCATCTTTGCATCTTTGCATTCCATTTTTGCATTGCCTTGACTTGTTTAAGTCAACTTCTTCTTTTTCATTTCATCTGTGATTGAATTATTTATTGTTTACTTGATTTTTTGCCATGATACCTTAGGATTCCTAGTCCCTCTGTTTAAGATGGGAGTAGGAGAGACATTAGGTGTTCAATCATTTGCATGATAATATTAGGATAGTTTCTTCCCTCTTAATCCCAACTTTTATGAACATGTTGCATGATAACATTAGGGTTGATTAATTTCCCCTTAGAGTTTGTGTCTTCTCTTCTCATCTCATAATCTCTTAAGACACCTAATAAAGGATAATAAGTGTTGTACGCTACGAGCCTTAAGTACTTGAGGAATGGTAGTTGGGGGGGCCCTCTCAATTTGTCTAGAGTGTTTAGCGTATGCCCTTTGGGCAATACGCAACGCATTCGCTCTCAAGTCATAGTCTTTAGTGCGACATGAGTTACAAACTTAACTCAATTCACTTCTTCATAAAAAAACACAAAACAAAACATCAAACCTTTTTATCCTTCGGGATTGTTTGGAAAATCATTTTCAGAAAGAGTGTGTTAAGTCTTGATTCTACCGTAAACAAGCATCGTCCCTAACTGCTGGAACCACCATTTAACCCTACTCAGTTAAAACACTTGAACCAATCTATGGTTGTGTCAGCCTGGACTACGTTTTCTCTAATTTCTCATACCAGATGAGGATACGTAGGCACAAGATGGCGATGTCTTGGTGAGAAATCTTCCCCCTTTCACCCATAGTTTTCCGAACTACGTTGACTCTGACTTTCCCATTGCACGAGGGAATACGTAGGCATAGAGCGGCGATGCTCTATCAAGCCTCTTTTCTTTTCTTTTGTCCCTATGAGCCAGCTTTTGATAGATTAACACTCTTTTAGATAGACAAAAAGTGTGGTTCTCGTTGAGTACAACAGACGTGAGGGGTGCTCATACCTTCCCCTTGCGTAACCGACCTCCGAACCCAAGATTTGGTTGCGATGACCTTGTCTTCTCCCTTTTTTGTAGGTTTTCTCTGATCGTTTCCTTTCCCTCTCTTTGGGATAAATAACAAACGGTGGCAACTCTTCTGTCTTTTCCAGCCCCTCTTCGTAGCGACGCGACACTAATGTTATCATACAAAATGGTCCTAAGGTTAGGATAAAAGGGAATTCTATCTAATGTTATCATACAAATGATGGATCTAAAGTTGAGGCCAAAGAGGTACTATCCTAATTATTATCATGCAAAGGATTGAAAGCCTAGTGTCTCTCTTACTCCCACCTTAATAAAAAATTAAGTGGGACTAAAAATCCTAAGGGATCATGTGAGCAAGCATAAGTAAACACTGTCCAATTCAATCACAAATGAAAACAAGATTGAAACTTAAACAAGTCTCAAGAGGAGAAGAAAGATGAAGAAGAAAGAAGAAGAATGAAGAAGATGCAAATAAGATGAACAATCATGGAAGTTCAAGAGGCATCAAGAAAACACATATCTCAATCATACAAGGTGACCACCCATGTCATGTCAAAACAACAAGGAAGCATTCACATGTCAAACCATATTAAAAGATTTGAAATCAAAACTCAATGGCAAAACTAAGTGCCCACACACATTTAAATGACTTAAACATCTTACAATAAGCAATAGCAATCACAAAGAAAAGTGAAATAAGGTCAAATTAGATGACAAACAAGATAGGGCAGTAGCAACATCACATCATATCTAATTTATGTCAATGATCAAAGAAGAAGCACACAGAGTCAAGTCATGCATCACATTCATAAGCAAATTAAATGTTATACAAAACAAGCATGTAAGACATAATCTTAAAGGAAAAGACATGAGATTTGAGCATGAAATCAAGTGTGGGCAGAAACATCAACATGGATATCAAGTTAAAGATTCACTCATGAACACACAAAGGAAACATCAAGGTTTGAATTCAAAACATGCATCAAGAACAAGTTCATACACCAAAGTCTTTCTCAAAGAAAGAAGATATTCAACAAGAACACAAATAATCTAGTATCAATCCATCAAGGTCAGAAAAAACTCAAATGATATAAATCATGTTCAAATTCAAATCAACAATCAAATTCAAGAAGAGACAAACTAAAGTTGAAGCACAAAAGTCAAGCAAACATCTTTCAAGTTAACTCATAAAAGAAGCAAATGATCATGTGAAGCATATGAGATAAAGTGGTCATGCAATGAACCTCCATACATGAAAATCATAACCTCGAACATGTAAACCAAAGAATATAAGAATCATCAAACATACATTGAATCATCCAAGAAACAAACTCAAAAGACTAGGTCAAGACATGCACAAAATCCTAGTCAAAGCAACAACAACTTGATGCACCATCTAAAAATAGAAACAAGACCGAATAAAATCCAAATAGGCATTGAAACTCAATTCAATTCTATTAAGAAACAATGTGCAAAGGATCACAACATGAATTGCCTAAAAACATCATCAATTGCATCAAACAAACTCAAGTATTTAACTAGTCGAGCATATTTCGAGGGCCAAACAAACTCAAATAAGAATCATCCAAGAAATGAACATCAGGCCACCAAAAAAGCATCCAAACATTCATCAATGTTATGCCACAACAAGGTAAAAATTTAGGGTTAACAATCATAAGGAAAGGTTATGAAACAAGGTCACATTTCAAAACTAGATCAAATGAAACACCTCACAAGATTAATTCAAAATAAAATACTAAAATAAAATAAAAATGAAAATGAAAAATATGAAAAATAAGTTAAAACATTAAAGTGTCTAAAAAGAATTTTTTTGGTATTTTTGAAAAGGTTTTATCAATTAAAAATAAAATGAAAATAAAAGTGAAATAAAGCACACAAGGGAGGGGTGTATCAGTAAACCCAAAATGAACTAAAGCCATGTTGACACACGTGTTGGGCCTAGAAGCGTGGGGTATGGAAATCAAATGCTAGGCCCAAGATCAAAACAAGGCTTTAGAATCAAACAAAATAAAAAGCCACGCAGGCATTTCATTAATGTGCTGGCACACACATCGACGCCACATGGATGGACACGCAGGTAAGTCAAAATGTCAACACCTGAGACACATTCAGATGCCGGAGCTAGGGCTCCGGTCGTCTTCTCTGCCAACGGCCATCGAAGCTGGCTGAAAACCACACCAAATCTCACAAAACTTGACACCTTTCCACTCGGTTTTCCACGCTGACCAAGAATATGACCTTCTTTTTCACTAAAACTCAACCTAACATGGTTAAAAAGGGGCACGAAGAAATGTTACACATTTTGAAACTTTCACAAATTAACACAAAAAGTATGAAATCATGATGTACAATGGCATAAGACCTTAAATATGTTAGAAATGAGTTCAAAGCACGTATGGCATGTGAGAAAAAGGGTGAGGAAAAATACCAGATGAAGAGATCTACTTCTCCTTGTTTCTTGAGTAAAACTTCAGCAAAGCCTCTCCTTTTCCTTCTAGTAGCTTCAAGGATGGTGAATGGATCAAGAAATGAGAAGGAAACTTGAAGAAAGGAGAAACTCAAAAAAGCAAGTGTTCTTTGAGAGAGAAGAAGCTTTTTTATCTGATTTTTTTTGCAAAAATGAGGTTCTCTCTCTTTTTATGCTAGGGTTTTTATCTTTATATAGGAGGGTTTGTAAGGTTGAAATGCAGGTTTACCGTGGTTAAATGGCTTGGTTAATGGCTTTGCAAATTAAATAAAAGAGGGAGAGAGTGGAAATGCATGGCACGAGTGTTTGCTTCATGTGTGGTGATTTTGTTACTTTGTCTTGAGTGGAAAAGGGTCATAATGGTGGTGTGAGATAGTACATGTGAGGATGAGCGGTGAGCAAGTCTCATTCTTCCTTTTTTTTTTGTCATTTTTCTTCTTTAGGCAAAAATAGTGAAATATGGTGCATGGGATGTGAAGGAATGTTTAGCTTGATTAGGCAATGTTTGGTGATGCTTAAGGTGAGGTATTATGCGTGTGAAATGGCATGAAACATGCTGCAAGATCAAATGAACATGGTGTCAAAGAATCATGACATGTCATGCTTTTCAAAACAAGTCCATATGACACACTTTCCTTGTTCATAACTTGGTGATTCTTAATGCAAACCATGAGCTCTTGTGCTCAATGCAAAGCTAAAACTATAATGAACATCTTTCATGTTAATGGCAACTTGAAACAATCCTTGTAAGTCATGGAAAATGGATTTGAAAATGTGTCCATCAATATGTCATAAGTGACTTAGAAAAATTCTAAGTCATTGAACTTTTGGCATCATTGACAACTTGACTTTGAAGATATATAACTTGATGAGTTTTTGTCTAATGAAAATGGTATAGTAATGGATAGAAAGATTGAAGAATTATCTTCAACTTTCATGTTAAAAGGAAGTTGATTTGAATTAAAGAACTTGGTGAAAAATGCCTTGGAAAGTTGCCTCAAAAATCTGCCTAAAACTTGTCCCTCTTGACATCTTTGAAACCCTAACTTGGAGACATCCTAACTTAAGCTCTACACATCCAATGGAGAAGTTCTAGTACTCAAAAGAAAGCTTGGAGGATACTATACAAATTTCATGTTGGAGGAAATGTCATTTCAAGCTTTCATCACCATGTAAGATAGGCTTGAAAACATGTACTTCAAGCTGAATTTCTATACTTAGAAAATTTTCTAAGTGTTGGAATGACAAAACCTCTTTTTTCTCAACTTTAGCTCTCCATATCTCTCAAACTATGGATCTTTTGGACTTGCTTTTATCTACAAAATTTTAGTTCATGATGTCGTCTTTAATTTGATAACAAGTTTTCTCCCATTGGATCAAAGATAATAAAGTTATGGATGTTGCAAAATGGTTAGAATTAGGGTTTTCTACACTTAGAAAATATTTCAATCAAACCCTAATCCAACCAAACTCCTGATTTTATGTTTCTCCTTGACTTTTCTTGTTCCAAACACATGAAAATACTTTAGAGTACATAGCATGCCCTTGGTTGACCTTAAAATTCAAGACTTTGACCCCATTGAGCCACAATTGACTTTTGTTGACCAGATGAGACCCTAACACCTTTTCCATTGATTGAAGCTTTTGTCATGACTTGTGATGATACATAACACATTTAAAGAGCCCTAAAGATGTATATTGAGCCCTAGAACCATGTCTTGCCCAAAGAACTAGCCACATATGCCTTTTGATCAAAACCTTAATCCAGTTTCCACAAGATAGGAGGAGATGATCATTGCTTGTAGCTTTGCCTCAAATGATTTGTGAGAGATGCTTTGATGATGAGAGGACCTTGTGACTTGATAACACCACAAGTTTGATAATGATCCCTTACTTGAGCTTTGACGATCAAACCCTTCTTCTTTGACAATGTCCTCGACCTAAACCCTACTTAAATGGCACAGTCAACAAACGAGGAGGTGCCCCGGAAATCTCCTTGAAACGCTCGAGGAAAAGCTCCCCTGGTACAGAACCCAGAATCTCCATTGAGAAGCCACCAGAAAGCTCATAGGCACACCAGAAACTTGTGGTTCCCGCTAATGACGGACGTTTTCATGTCGCAACAGCATCAGGATCATCTAAATCCTAAGCTCCTAAAAGCTCTGGCGACGCTGACAGCAGAAGAAAGTGGCTAAACCACCGCATGTCAACAGCAGCCACTAGAAAACAGCCCGAAACTACTTCGCTACGATCCTAACCACGTGCATTCTAAGAAACAGAAATAAAAAAAACAAATAACAAAGAAGAAAATCATGTACTTACGTGGTCGAGGACGTGGTTCTGGGGTCGAACGGTTCTGGCCGATGAAGGTACAACGGTCGATCGGAACTAGACGGCGGCGGACGGGGGAATGCTAAAACAGAGAGCGAAGGTAGAGTGAAAAGTGAAAAGTACAAATTAGCAGATTCTCGCTCTATTTTTAGGCAATCCATGGCACGTGCACGAGCGACTAGGGTCATCATCATGACCCTAGCCTAGCCATCATTACGCATTACATATGACACACGGCTCGAGGCACGCATGACACTCCACCTCTTCAAATCCCATCAACCGTTGGTCTCCTCGTACCTCGAGCTCCCCGACAAGCAGCGTAATAGGTCCCCGGGAAGATTCCCTCGGGCACAAGGTAACAACCTCATCTCTGTGACAAGCAAAGACCTTTCCTGGAGTGAGAACTTTCCTTAAGTCATCACTCCCATGCTCGGGAGCAATGACTTAGAGGGCTACTGTTCCATAATGGCCTAATGGATAGGCATGACCAAATCCACTTTTACTCCTAGAACGGCCTAATTACCTAAGTCCAACCAATTTGGGAGAGTATTTAACTTTCTGCCCCTCCAACAGGAGAGGTCGACCAATTTACCCATGAGCCAACACTTCTCCTCGTCATTCCTTTCCCGTCATGCACGATTCCACCATCCAGAAACAACCAAGCGCTAGGGGCATTATAAAAATGCTCTCATTTGAGAGGGTCATGTATTCATTATTCACCTTGATACACACATATTTTGTACCTGCCTTCTTTCTCCCAATTCTTACTTTAGCATCATAGTGCCTTACAGATACACCCCCTCCTCCTCTTTCACATCCAGAATCACAAATGATTATCTCTGGCCCACTCCAGGTTCTGATCATCCGTCAAGATCAGTGGTGCCGACTGTAGGGAACCTGTTATCCTCGTCTTTTCTCCCATCGTAGATTCGAGACCAAAACAGTTCTTCCAAATTCTGATCATGGCCAGCCGTGACAACACCCATGATGCTCGCAACTCTGCCTTCCTCCTCGTCAGCAAGACTGATACTGATAGGGCAACCGCCTCTCTTTGGGGCAACGTCCTCCAATAAAGGGACGGAGCCACCACTTCTCCCTCCCCTGTTCGTGCAGATCACAACGAGGTCTCGCTCATCCTGGAGCACCTTCTAGTTCTACTTCCGTCTAGCACCGACCCAACCATGGCTGTCCTCCTTGAGGTTCTCAATAAGACAAACTTCCTAATCCTCAATCAGAACACGAAGGTTGAAGCCCGAGAAGAGTCCAACCATCCATGATCCCCTCCGTCGAAGAAAAAGCATCAGAGATCATGAAATCCTCATCCTCGGCGTGAAAGAAACCGTCGGGAACCTCTGGAGCCAGAGACTCAAACCGTCATAAAGCGTGATCACATCTCTCCTCGAAACCAGAATTCCGCGCGACCCAAGAGAACCAAAAGAGATCACCAAGCAGAGTCACAACGTTCACCTCTGCCCAGATCCAAGGGTCGGGCACAAACCCCACATCCTCGTTGAGATCGCCATCCTACCTATAGACGGGGCACCCGTTCCCCATCATGGTCCAGCAGCAGTGACGACAAGCCTCACGGCCTGTTGTCTTGGGAGATTATGGCTATGCGTCTGCCGAAGGGACTAGAGAAACCTCTTTCTCTGGGCACATATGACGGTACTATGGACCCCGACGAGCACATCAAAAATATCAATGCGCTACTCGATTACCATGGCGTTTGAGGTGGCATCAAATGTAGGTTGTTCCCGACCATGCTCAGGAAGGGAGCAATGACCTGGTACAAAAGACTCCCCGATGATTCCATCACATCATAGAGGCAATTGGGGAGAATGTTCTCCAGACACTTCACGGCCTCTCGCCGACGCCTAAAGACCAAAGCTTCCCTTGAGGCCACCATTCAAGGGAAAGATAAATCTCTGTGAGCCTACATTGAGAGGTTCAAGAAGGAAGCTGTCCACGTATCCACCATCGATGACATGAAGAAATTTCTGCTCGAGCGCGGGTTCCTCCCTGCACTGAATTTGCTAAAGCTCTGGGCATCCAGCCCTCAAAACCGCTGGACGCCTTCCTCCTCAAAGTACAAGCGTACATTAGTACGAAGAGAAGGAGGAATTCAGTTCTGCCCATAATTCAAGGCATCAGAAGAGTGTCCGATCCTCCAAGCCCGACGAGCCCTCGACATCCCTTTGAGGAGATAGAAGACGTGAACACCGTCCCCAGGAGCTCCGGGACAACAAAGGGCCTTCAATCCGGTTCCATGAGTATACTCCCCTGACGGTCTCTCAAGAAAAGATCCTTTCCAAATGTGCCAACTTAGAGTTCCAGAAAGTGGGAGTCTGATTCCCTAAACAAATACCGTCCAAACTAAACACTGATAAGTCGAAATATTGTCAGTTACACAAGAGCCATGACCATATGATCGGCGACTGCATCCATCTGAAGGATGCCATAGAGATACTCATCAGGGATGTAAGTTTAAAGAAACTCTCCAAAAGGAAGGATTCCCTTCGCCAAGACGCCCAGGAGTCCAAGAATATCGAGGAAGAGGTGCCTTCCTCTGAAGAAACCAACCTTCAGGTCGCTATGAGCATCTCGCGGCCTGAGGACTTCTACATCCCCGAGGGAATCAGCGCCCCTCCATATTTTGCCGCGCACAGCCCGTGGGAGACCTTCCCCTCCGCCATGGTCATCTCCGGAGGAGGCTTCAACAAAGTTACGGTAGGGTCTGTCAAAAGAAAATTCGAGCACCTTATCAGCAACAGCTCGAATTGGAACTCCACCCTCAATAGGGTTTGGGGAGAGTCTGTTCCTATCTGCTTCTACCGTGAGGAACTCCTCGGTGGGGCCTCAAACGCCAGTATCTCTCTGCTCGTGAGATCCCAAATGGATAATTTCAATGTCCGGCGAATCCTTGTCGACCAAGGCAGCTCAGTTGATATCATGTTTTCCCAGCTGTTCTCCACTCTCCAGCTGGATAAATCACATATGACGCTCTATGTGGGCTCTGATCTGCAGGGTTTTAATGGGTCAGTGACTAAGCCCCAAGGTTACATAGAGTTGATTGTGACTTTCAGGTCCGCTGAGATGGCCAAGTCTATCAAGGTCCAGTTCCTGGTCATCGATTTCCCGTCGCTATACCAGTGCATCTTTGGGCGGCCAACTCTGGCCGAATTGGTAGTCGTGCCTTTAGTGGTACTTAAAGATGAAATATTATACTTCAAAGGGTCTTGTGGCGACTCTGCACAGAGACATTGAAGTCGCGAGGAGATGTTTTGAGGAAGCCTTCCAAGGGGATGAACACCATCGCCGCTAGGCCAAAGGCTCCCAGCAAGTATTCTCTTCCCAACAGCGCCGAAGAGACAAAGCCGATGCCCCGTGTCGACTCCATCGATCTTGACAGTCGTTTCTCCATAGACGACCAGAGGATTCAAAATATGAAAGGGAAAAAGATCCATCCATCTTCGAGCAGCCCTTCCATATCTACCAGCGGCAACGAAACTTTCCATCCGATGCGTCCAATTCCGGATGGAGAGTTCGAACTTGTTCTGCTCAGCGACGACCCCCATCAGGGAGTGAAGATTGGGATCAAACTCCATAACCTTGCGAGGAAACAACTAAGATTCTGCCTCCGGGAGAATGCAGATCTGTTCGCTTGGAGCGCCGCAGAGATGCCCGGGCTAGACCCTGATGTGGCCTGTCACTAACTCACTATCAATCCCGTCGTTAGGGCTATAGCTTAACATAGACGACAACAATCTCGGGAGAAAACGGAGGCTGCCGAACAGGCTGTAATAGACCTTCTAGAGGAAAACTTTATCTCGGAAGCCAAGTACACCACTTGGTTATCCAATGTTGTACTCGTGAAGAAAAATAATGGAAAATGGAGAATATGCATTGACTCTACCGATCTTAATAGGGTCTGCCCTAAAGACGCATATCCCCTCCCCAACATAGATAAAGTAGTTGATAATTCTGCTGGTTTTAAATTGTTATCTTTCATGGACGCGTATTCGGGTTATAACCAAATACCCATGGCAAAAAGCGACAAAAGGTACACAGCTTTCATGACCGAATCAGGAAACTATTACTACAACGTAATGCCCTTCGGCTTGAAAAACACTGGTGCTACCTACCAAAGAATGATGAACAAAGTCTTCTGAGGAGAAATTGAGGATATGCTCGAAGTCTATATGGACGACATGATCAGGAAGTCCCACGAGGAATCCTATCACACGATCTAATTGAGGAAGGTCTTCGAGCAGGATAGGAAGTACATGATGAGCTTTAATCCGGAGAAGTGCACGTTCAGAGTACGAGCGGGCAAGTTCCTCGATTTCTATCTAACCGAACGAGAAATTGAAGCTAAACCCGACAAGTTCAAGGCCTTCTCCAAGTTCCCCACAGCCGACGCCACTAATCTTGACGGCTGATCAGAACCTGAAGTAGGTCAGATACAATTGTTTGTGATGTTGGGTGTGAAAGAAGAGAAGAGGGTGTGCCTACAAGGAACTTCGATGCTAAAGTAAGAATAGGGAGAAAGAAGGCAAGTACATAATATGTGTGTATCAAGGTGAATATTAAATACCTAACCGTCTCAAATGAGAGGGTTTTTATAATTCCCCCAGAGTTTGGCCATTGGTCCCTATTTTTGGCGTGAGATAACCGTTTCCCGAAGAATAAGTAACTTTTAGAAACTAGTCGTTGGGACGAGCAGAGATGCCCAAAACTAGTCGTTGCTACGGGCAGAGACGCAGTAACGGGCACAAGCGTCTTGGCTGTTTCTGGATGGTGGAATCGTGTGCGTCAGGCAAGGATTGACGAGGAGAAGTGTTTGCCCAGGGGTAAACTGGTCGACCTCCCCTGTTGCGGGAGCATTTGGAGGAGCATAAAGCTAAATGTTGCAACTTGTAAATGTGCCTAAGAGGGGTGGGGGGTGAATTAGGTTCTCAAAAATTATTTGCAATCTTTTGCGGTTCTTGCTTCTTTTTCGGTTATGATGTTAGGACTTGAAAATAAAGTGCGGAAAAGAAAAAGAGACACAAGAAATTTATAGTGGTTCCCCTCACACTCCGAGAGTACTCCACTCCCCTTTCGACTCGAAAAAGATTTCACTATAGTTTAGAATGATTGCACAACCTAATCACACCAAAGGTGAAGCCTACTATCTAATCTATAGGTAATCCAAGTGTAGGAAAAACAATCATCTTCAAACACTCACTTGTTTCCAACAATCCTGGATAACAAGGTAATACAAAATATAATCTTGAAATAAGTTTGATATCTTTGAGAGTATGATGCTATCAGTCTTCACGATCGATCTTCTCCTTGAAACAAATATTACTCAAAGAAATATACAAGTGTTCCTTTTAAAAAGAAATGAAATGAAACTGTGATAATGTGAAAATTTATTCAAAAAGAGATTTCACACTCCGAGAGTACTCCACTCCCCTTTTGACTCGAAAGAGATTTCACTATAGTTTAGAATGATTGCACAACCTAATCACACCAAAGGTGAAGCCTACTATCTAATCTATAGGTAATCCAAGTGTAGGAAGAACAATCATCTTCAAACACTCACTTGTTTCCAACAATCCTGGATAACAAGGTAATACAAAATATAATCTTGAAATAAGTTTGATATCTTTGAGAGTATGATGCTATCAGTCTTCACGATCGATCTTCTCCTTGAAACAAATATTACTCAAAGAAATATACAAGTGTTCCTTTTAAAAAGAAATGAAATGAAACTGTGATAATGTGAAAATTTATTCAAAAAGCTTCTTTTCAAAAACTGTTTGTGAACACTTTATGAATATTGGAGAGATGAAGAGAATGAGTAATTTTTATGATTGAGTTTCTTGGAGGTGAATTGGAATTTGAAATTTGATACCAGTTTCTACTGACAAAAAACCTTTACAAAAGGGTGTGATTTTATGCAGCAAAAACAATCAGAAATCAAATAGAAAGCAATGCATATTTTCATGAAAAGCTGTCATTTTTGCTTACTGCTTCAGTGTTAATCGGTTAACCATATAGGTTAATTGGTTAACACCCTTCAACATTTAAAAAATATTCAAAATTAACACATGTTAACCGGTTAACCAGATATGTTAATCGGTTAACACTATAAAAATTTCACCAGAAACTTAATTTTGAGATCCGTTAACCGGTTAACCAAAAGGGTTAATCAGTTAACGCTGAAGGATTTTCAAAACAGAGTTAATTTTAAAATGAGAGATCAACTAAAAAAAGTTTTAAAAGTATTTGTGACATATGTGTAGTGAGATATGAATTTTTGAACACTTGTATAGGTATTTCAAGTAATATTTGTTATATCTTTGAGTTGATGTTCAAAACTCTATCTTTAACACTTGAAGCTTGTATGAGAAGCTTAGATCCAATTGTCACATGCTAGAGCACTATCTTGATCCTTGATGTTTACTTGAATCTCTTGCTTTTTGCGTATGTATATGTTGCATAGAAAGCTTGTTCTTGTTGTCTTCATCAAAACTTTAATGTGCTTGAAGCTTGCTTCTACAATCTCCCCCTTTTTGATGATGACAACTGACTTTTGAAAGTTTGCTTTGATACTTGGTATCTCTACACTTGTTTCTCCCCCTAAGTTAAGGTTCCCCCTTAATACAAGAGGTATAACTTTTCTACACAAGGAAATGTTAGAGAGACCAATCCTTCTCCCCCTTTGGAATTAGCAAAAAGGAAGAGGAGCATATGATAATGAAAGAAAGTAACCATACATACACACATAGAATAATCATAACACATATACTTAACATAACAAACAGAACTTAGTTTTTACGATACGATAACACACGCACATGGTACAGTCACAAATACGAAACTTAAAACATAAACTTAAACAATTTTTGAGAACAAGAATAAAAACATAAACAAGTGCTTTAGTTATCATCATCCGAAATTTTCTCACTTCCATCCTCTTCTTCTTCACTTCCGTCCTCATCTTCATCGTTTCCGGCATTTGGGTTTTGAGAAATTATGACAAGTCTTCAAAGTGAGTTGATAGCCCGTGTAGTTTCTCGGTGTTGATTCATCATTATGATATAGAGAAACTCGTTTGTAATTCCGCCTTCCCGGATTGGGAAAGGATGGTTGGAGGTAGATGAACCATCTTCATACTTGTAAGTTCCATCATTGCTTTTTACAATACCGGTGTTCTTGATGATGGTTATCTCATTAATCTCATTTGCTGTCGGTTTCATGGCAATGGACGATTCCTTGTTTAGATCCAAATCTGTTAATTCCAAGATGCTAGAGATAAGGCAACCATATAGGAGTCGGGTAGAAAGAGTAAGCTGTTGTTGGAGATGATACATCATTGTTAATATCCAATTAATCTTGATCTTGTTCTTATGGCATACAACACTTGCATCTCAAGATCATTAATCTGAGAATGATTGGAATCTTTTCGAAGCAGAACATAACAAATGATGTAATGGAGCATTCGGTCATTTACCGACAGATTCTTAACGTAGCATAAGGTACAAGCAGTCCGTTGTCTAGCGATCACAACCTCTCTGGGAAACCTGTAAATATTGTAGTAGTATTCCATCTTTTCGTAATGATCCCAAGCTCCGTCTCTGTGATTGACACCTTTCCGGAGAAAAAAGCCGGTATATGGAATCTTGAGCGTTGCGGCAATATTTGACAGATCCTCGTTCAACTCAAAGTCTCGAACACTAATGATCAGCATGTGTTGTCCAGCCTCATTCAAATTAATAGATAAATTATTCATAAATGATTTTACCAAATCCGGGTAACAACGACCATTATCAGAAACAAAATTATATATCCTTTGATATTTTAATAGTGTTGGAAAATCGAAAGTGGGGGCTTGGAAGGTGTTGCGCCCCAAATTTTGACCCCTTAGATATTCATCATCATTCTAGGATCTTTTTCATTTGATTATTTAACCTTAACCTACTTCAAGTTTTTCTTTGTTAAGTTACAGGTGAACCAGGGTTCCGTACAGTCGGAAATCGAGGTTTCGACGGTTTAATCAGTCAATGCCTTGGATTGATTATCCATGAAGAAATTCTCTACATCATCAATAATACTCTATTGGGTCAAGCATGAGTCCAATTTGAGGTTGTCACGCAAAGATCAGGAACAGTGCAGTTCAGGATCCCCGATTAGGGTTTTTGATTAGGAAAAGTCAACTGTGGTTTGACTTTTGATTTAAAAGGTGTTCCGATGATGGAAGTATGGTCCATTACGCTCATATGGATTAGGGAGGTCCACTCAAGAATTTTCAAAGCCTCAGAAGACCCGGAACATCAACAGGCGACTCGGTAGTCATTGATCGATCGTTTCATTGACCGAAAAGTCAACTCTTCAACCATAAGGAATTTGACCTCAAGGTGGGTACAAAAAGTACATGTGTAAGAGGCATTGGGTTTGCTGCTGCCATGGCTTGCTTCAGCATCTCTATTTTAACAACACATTCAGCTTAAGGATAGCTGGTAATGAGGTTATTAACTGGTGGAGTTAATCTCAAACCAACAAACATGGAATCACTTTTGAAATGTTAAGGTTTTCCCACCAAAATGCAAGCTTGCAACTCCAAATCCAAATCTGCCCCAAACCCTTTCATGGCCTATAAATAGAGGCTTCCTCCCACTCTATTTTTCACACCAGAGCTATCCAAGAGAACCATAAACTCATAGCTCTCTTTTTTCCCTCTTTGCTTGAAAGTGAAGAAATTCACAAAAATCACCATTTTTACCACTTTGCATTTTCACACCAGTTCTTGTTTCAAATCCAAAAACACTTCAAAAACCATATACACAAACCTAAAATCACCATTTGAAGCTAATCCCACCATTAATTTCACACAAAAAAAATCTTGAATCAAAAAGTCAACTTTCACACCACTTAAGTTTGACTTTTATGCACATTTCATGCCAAATCACTACATAGATCCATTTCCATCATTTTGGCACTTTAGACACTTCATATTTATGATGCATTAGCTGTTCAAAACCTCCAAACACAGCTGGAACTTTATTTGCTCCAACTGTCCACAAGGTTGCTTTCTTTCTTCAAAAGGAAGTAGGCTTCACAAACTTGCTCAAAAGGAAGGATCTCTGGTTTTCTTGGTTGCTAGCATAGTAAGGAGTACCTGAGGCATGTATTTTTAACTCATTTACTAGTATGCATTGTCATGTGTTTGTTTTGTGGTTTCTTAGATTGGTATAGACATGGTTATGTTTAAAATGTGTTATGCTATCAAAAAAACTGTCATAGGCTTGTAGAATGACTTTGAGATTAAAGTTTTGGGCTGTTTGGTAAGTGATCTAGAAATTATCATGTAGGTTTCATTTATCAAAGTGTGTTTATGGATTTAAGCTTGTCATAATTGCTGTAAATGAGTTGTAGCATTGAATAAGACTTTAGACTGTAATTTGTTTCTTGCACCCTGCTATCATGATTTGCATTATCACTGCTAGAGGTTTGTACTAATTTTTGAACCTATCAACTCATGATGAGATGCCTAGAGCTGCTAACTCCTTGTGTCAATTTTCCTTGGCATTATGATATCAGTTTCTTAGTGTTGCTTAGTTTTAGGTTATTTTCTTTGATTTTTTCCTTGCTTCTGGCTGTAGGTTTACTTTAGGTTTAGATTAGACTTAAACCATGTTTAAGTGAGGAGTCATGATGTCTTTGACTGTTCTTGAGGGTTTGGGTTCTGTCAACTCATGTGTAGTTGCTGCTAGGATTGGTTTCACATAAGAGATTTGGTTTAGGCTATTTGGTTTCCACATGAGGAGTTTTGTTTACAGGAGAGGCTGTTAACCAAGCTTGTGGTCAAGATTGGTGATGACTGATCTTTTGCAGTCAGCCTGTGGAAGGTCTGTGGTTGCATCAAGTTTAGTAAAAGTTATTCTAGGCAGGTTATTTGAGGCTAGGATTCAGAAAAGCTCTCTGCTGGTGTGTTCTGTTAAGGAGGAGGTTGTTATCATAGTTCTGCTTAAATTCAGGATAATTTGCAATATCAAAACTCTATTTACATAGTGTACTTCTGATTTATACTTGCCAACTGTTTCCCTGCTTTGCATAAAACTGTTGATTACCTAGTTGCCTTGCTTTTGCCTCTAGCCCTGATCAAAATTTGTTTGCTATTGTCTGGCCATATGTACTTAATGTCTAGATTCTTTGAGATGGTTTATCAACCTAAAATTCTGGTCAGAATTTCAATTAGTCTTTTAAGTTCCATGATAGGCTAGACTCTGGGCATATGTGTTTCAAGCAAGTTGTGTTTATTTTGGTAACTGTTTTGCAAAGGTTTAGTGTCTGATGATTGGTATGATAATGGCCATTTTGTCACTGTCATTGGTGGATTGGTTGTTGTCATTATATCTCTACACATGTTTAGATCTGTTATAGCCTCAGAGTTGCTAAATCCATGAGGACAATCTTCTTAACAGTTTAGGTGAGACTAGGTTATTAGTTCTTGTTAGGATTTTTGTGTTTTGCTTAAAGTGTTGAAGTGGTCTCATCATATATGTCTGTGTGAGTTTATACCAAATATTAAATTTCAAACTTTGGTGATTGAGCACTTACCTGCTATCCAGACCTGTTATAAAGCTCTCAACCTTTGATTATTATCAAAGCCTCAAGTTTCCTTTGTAGAATCCTTGTGTGTTCAGTTCACGTCATGGTTGTTTGATTTGTGAATTATGTGCAATGCTGTTGAGACTCATTGCCAGCTTACTATCAGTTTCTGTCATTAAGGAGTGATCACTTTTGTGTTATCATTTTGGTTTGTATGACCCTACTATTTGTGTATTGATTAGGATCCATTGAGAAGTACCTTGTTTGGTTACTGATGATTAAGTCTTGATTTAAGTCTACTGTCAAGAACTCATCCTTGAAAAGGCTTGATATTTTGAGTTTTATCCATGACTGTTGTGGGAAGCCTTGGTGGCCAAGGTGCTGTTACATTAACTTCTATTGGCAATTCAATTTCATTATTTGCTTGTATGCTAGATGTGTGTAAGATCCATTGAGAAGTGTAGTTTGATTGTTGATGTCATAAGTCTTTGTTTTAACATCGGTTAGACTAGTTTGTTTAGACAAAACACCATTTCCTTTAAAGCTTGCAACTTGAGGGTCACTTTGTGATTTAGTGATAGATCAAGCTCATCCCTTTGAAAATCATCACAAGCAATGCATTTAAAAAGTGAGCAGACCCTCACTTGTGTGTATTTGTACCTGGTTTGGTCCTTGTTTCCCAAAATGCATTTTTAAACTTTATCATGCATGTTCCATCGTCTTTTGATTTGGATGCATCATTTTAAAATTTGGATTGCACCATTATCTTCCTCATGAAAAAATAATCAGTTTAGACTTTTATTTTGCTAAAATTGATTGAGATCCGAGTGAATTGGAACCAAATCGTTTTTTGACATTTTCCTTGAATTTACTTTGCTTTTGCCCAGAAAACTGACTGTGTCAAGTATAAGTTTAATTGGGGTGGCTTGAGACACTGGATGTATCGCCACCTCAGTGGTTATGCCTTGCTTCTCATGTATATTTCCATGCCTTGTGTCGTGTGTTCGATCCTCAGTGAGGATCCAATTTTTAGCACTTTGTGATTTTCAGCATTTTTAATATTTTATTTCCCTATTCCATTCTTACTCATTCGTGTGCTTTGGATGATGTGGTAGAGGTCTTGACCTATAAACCACTAGACACGGGTTCAACCCTTGGTGTGGACTTTCTCTTTCTATTTTTTATTACTATTTCTTTATTTTTTCTTCAAAATTCAAATCAACATAACTTTGCCATTTCTTATCATTTTTAATTGATTCTTTTTGCAAGTGTCTCTTATTGTTGCATATTTTCATATGATACTTAAAGAGTTCTAGAATTTATATTTTAGAAACGCTTTATTACTATAAGAAAGTTATGCTCCTTTGTTTAGAGTTTTTACCCTCCTTTACCTTTACCCTTTATCCTAACCTTAGGATCCGAGTCTCCGTACTCACTTTTAGCATCCCGCCGTGGACATCCTTTAACCTTTATCCTAGCCTTAGGATCTGAGTCACTGTACTCATGTTTAGTGTCCCGCCATGGATATTCTCTATCACAACAATCTCAACGTAGATTTAGGAGTCGCCGCACTCCATGTAAGTACTTCCCTATGGATTCTTACATCCCATTGGAACCTTGACCATAGTCAAGAGTTCCTTACCCCTAGTTAGGGGAACTACAATTGCTCTGATTTCATTCCCGTCAGGATACATAGGCACGAGATGCGATGTCTTCGCGAGCATACTTTACCATACTCTACCATACTTTGTATACTTTATATCTTTACCGTTAGCACATTTCCTTTAGCAAGCAAATTTAGCAAACACAAATATTAACAAGAGGTTCCTGTAGAGTACTACAGATGTTTAGGATGTGAAATACCTATCCTATGCATAACCAACCCCCGAACCTTTAGATCTCTCTTTGCTTAGCTTTAAGCCTTGCTTTTTGCTTTGCATTTTTATAGGTTTTTCTTTCTTTAAACCTTTCCTTTTTGGTATCACAATTCTCACCACAACAGAAGGCTTTGAGGTTGACATATTTTACCTTAAACAGTTGTCGAACCCTAACCTTGAAGTCCATTCTTCGCTTCTGGGTTGATTCCATTTGAGCATTATCCTCATTAACCGCTGAGCTGCTTTCTGACATTTTTCCTTTCCGCTTCTTGGTTGGAGCCATGGATGAAGATTTAGAGTTCTTAGGGTTTGAAGTTGATTTTCTGGATTAGGGTTGATTGTTGTGATAGAGATGGTGAAAATGAAGAGGTTTATAGAGAGATGTTTGAGTGAGATATTAAAGTGAGAGTTATCGTTATTTGAGTGGGTAGAAGTTAGAAGAGGGTTTTAATGGGGAGTCAAAGAGAAGAAGATGAGTCCCAAGGAAAGTTGGTGATAATAAACATAAAGCACATGCACCAAAAAAGCACTTAAACACACATTTAAAATCAGAATTGAATAATTTCCCCTTTTTTTATAAATAATTTCACGAACAGTGTTAACCGGTTAATCATATGGGTTAACCGATTAACGCATTTAAAAATTAATTTGGAAAACAAAAACCAACAGTATTAACCGGTTAACCATATGGGTTAATCGATTAACACCTTCGAAATGCAGGAAAAGCCAAAAAAAACAGTGAGTGAAAAACTTGGTATACATATGAAATATTAGATATCACCTTCATTGAGGATTCCGAGCTCTCGCCGAATCTTGAAAAATGGTTCTTTCGCGAGTGGTTTCGTGAAGATATCTGCAAGTTGGTTATGCATATCTACAAAAGTGACTTCAACATCTCCTTTAAGCACGTGATCATGGAGAAAATGATGTCGAATGTCGATGTGTTTGGTTCTTGAGTGCATGACCGAATTTTTTGTAATGTTGATTGCACTTGTGTTGTCGCATTGAAGAGGAATGTATCCAAGATCAATTCCGTAGTCGCTTAATTGTTGCTTTAGCCAAAGGTTTTGTGCACAACAACTTCCTGCCGCTATGTATTCTGCTTCAGCCGTACTAAGAGCAACGCATGCTTGTTTCTTACATGACCATGAAACTAATGTATTTCCAAGGGTGTGACATGTTCCACTCGTGCTTTTTCTATCTGTTTTACAGCGTGCATAATCCGCGTCGGAATAACCGATTAAAGTACAAACACTACCTTTAGGATACCATAAGCCAACATTCGTTATTCCCTTGAGATACTTCATGATTCTTTTGACTGCCGTGAGATGTGACTCCTTTGGATTTGCTTGAAAGCGAGCACATAAACATACATTAAACATTATGTCAGGACGGCTTGCCGTCAAATATAATAAAGAACCAATCATACCTTGATACTTTGTAATATCAACCGATGTTCCCGATTCGTCTTGATTAACGTAGGTTCCGGACCCCATTGGTGTTGACATAGCTTTACACTCATCCATATCAAATCTGTTTAAAAACTCTTTGCAATACTTCGATTGGTTGATAAAAATTTTGCCTTTTAGTTGCTTGATTTGCAATCCAAGGAAGTAATTCATCTTTCCCATCATAGACATTTCAAACTCGCCTTGCATCATCGACGCAAATTCTTCACATAGTTCCTTATTTGTTGAACCAAAGATGATGTCGTCCATATAGACTTGAACAAGTAAGATATCATCCTTTATCTTTTTAATGAATAAAGTCTTGTCTACCTTTCCTTTTTCAAATCCTTTTTCACATTAGAAATTACTTAGACCATCATACCATGCCCTTGGTGCTTGTTTTAGTCCATAGAGAGCTTTCTTCAATTTGTATACATGTGAAGGATGCTTGAAGTATTCAAAACCCGGGGGTTGTTTGACATAGACTTCTTCGTTGATGTATCCGTTCAAGAAAGCGCTTTTGACGTCCATTTGAAAAAGCTGAAAGTTCATTGAACAGGCATAAGCAAGTAATAAACGAATAGCTTCTAACCTTGCAACCAGGGCGAATGTTTCTTCAAAGTAAATTCCTTCCTCTTGATTTTACCCTTGAGCCACCAATCTTGCTTTGTTTCAAACAATTATTCCATTCTCATCAAGTTTTTTCTTAAACACCCATTTTGTTCCGATGATATGTTTATCTTTTGGTCTAGAAACAAGTTCCCAAAATTGATTTCTTTCGAATTGGTTTAATTCTTCTTGCATAGCAATAATCCATTTATCATCTTCAAGAGCTTCATCAACTTTGGAAGGTTCTATTTGAGATAGGAACGCCATGTTCAAGCATGCATCTTTGAGATTTAATCTTATAACAACACCTTGACTTATGTCTCCGATCACTTTGTCTATAGGATGATCTCTATGAATCCTCCATTCTTTTGGTAGATCGTTGACATTGGAATCTTGTTGAATCGATCTATCTTGTTCTTTAATGATATCTTTAGAAGTATCTTCTTCGAGAATTTCTACAAACTCATCATCATCATTACAAACCACAATATCCTCTTTGGAGGGGTTAGATTCATCAAATTTGACATGCATAGATTCTTCAATAGTTAAAGTTCTTTTATTATAAATTCTAAAAGCCTTACTAGAGAGAGAGTAGCCGAGAAATATACCTTCGTCAGATTTCTTGTCAAACTTACCAAGATTGTCCTTGTCATTGTTCAAGACAAAGCACTTACATCCAAAGATGTGAAAATAAGAAATGTTTGGCTTTCTCCCTTTGAAGAGTTCGTAGGGAGTTTTCTTAAGAATAGATCTTATATTAACACGATTACTTACAGATCATGTCGTGCTCACCGCATATGCCCAAAAATATTTTGGAAGACTTGAGTCGCTTAGCATAGTCCTTGTGAGTTCCACCAATGATCTATTCTTTCTTTCTACAACACCATTTTGTTGTGGAGTTCTTGGTGCGGAAGAGTTGTGTGAAATTCCATGTTCTTCACAAAATTCTTCAAATGAGGCATTTTGGAATTCTCCACCATGGTCGCTTCTAATGGAGGCAATTGTAAGAGATTTCTCATTTTGTATTTGTTTTGCGTACTTCTTGAATGCTTTGAATGCTTCACTTTTCTGCATTAAAAAGAAAGTCCAAGTGTATCTAGAGAAATCATCTACAATTACAAATGCATAAACATTACCTCCGAAGCTTTTTGTTCTTGATGGACCAAAGAGATCCATGTACAATAATTGTAGTGGCCTAGTTATGGACACCATATTCTTGGATGTGAAAGTTGATTTAATTTGTTTTCCTTTTTGAAAAGCGTCACATAACCTATCTTTGATGAATTTGATCTTCGGCAATCCACTAACCAAGTCATGTTTGATCAATTTATTCAAGTGCTCCATATGAATGTGAGCAAACCTCTTATGCCATAACCATGATTCATTGTTGCTTGCCAAGAGACACTTAACATTCAAAGACAAGTTATCTAAGGAAATTAATAAAATGTTATTAACTCTTTTACCTTTTAGCATAACTTCATGAGTAACTTCGTTTTCAATCAAGATTTCATTTTTAGTGAAGTTGATTTTGAAACCTCGGTCACACAATTGGCTAATGCTAAGGAGACTATGCTTTAGACCTTCCACATATAGAACATCTTTTATAGTTGTTGAGGGCGGTGAACCAATGATTCTTATGCCAAGGATTCTTCCTTTGTTGTTGTCACCATAAGTAACAAATCCTTTGGCCTTAAGCGTTAGATGTGAAAATTTGCTTATATCACCCGTCATGTGCCTCGAACATCCACTATCAAGATACCATTCGTTTGAAGAGGCCTTCAAGCATACCTACAAAAAAGAGTTAAGTTTTATTAGGTGCCCAAATTGCCTTGGGTCCTTCAAAGTTAGTTCCTTTCTTTACCCATACATAATGGCCTTGAGCAACACTAAAATTTCTAACATAACATGCATTTGGAGTATGACCTTTTATACCACAATAGAAACATGTAGGCTCAAAATTGCTTTTATATCTAGGGGGATAAAATTTCTTCTTATTGTTTCTTTTCTTCTTGATATATTGATGAACCTTTTTATGATTGTCACATTTTTCCATAGGAATTTGTTCTTTAGCTTTGACAAAGATGGTCTTGTTAGAAGTTTGTTTAGAAAATTTTGAGTAACCAAGACCACTTTTATAATTTTAGTATCTTTGATTACTAAGAACACATTCCGATACAATTTGTCCTTTTTCATATCTTTCTAGGACCCTTTTTAATTGGACTATTTGAAAAGAGAGTGACTTACATTTAGTTCATGCAAAATTCTTAATTAATTTTTCTTTTTCATCTTTAAAATTATTTTTCATTTTCTCAATATTTTCTTCTAAAGTTGATATTTGTTTCTTCTGATGGTCTAAAGTCTTATGTTACTTGTTACCTTCGCACTCTCCTCGTCGGTGTCACCATAGGCTACATTAGGACCTGAGCATGGACGTGAGTGTAAATACGCTAGTAGTAAATCGTAGGTGGCAATTGAGCACTTTCTGACGGTCGACTAGTGGTGGCAATGGTTGTTACTCCAATTCGTTATTTTTGAATTCAAATAGTTGAAACACTTAGTGGAAAGAGTTGTTATACTTGGCGAAATGATATGCTTGTCAAGGGTCGCAACCTTATGAAATCACATCATTTACTCTATAAATAGATTGTTTCAGATTCATAAAAATAATGCAATTTGAACTCTCCTCTTCATTACTTTATTTCATATTTCCTTCTTCCCTACATTCAAATTTTCATCTGTTTTGTGCAAACTCAAAATAAGCTAAATTATCCTGAGTATTCTTGCATCTAGACTCTAAGACAATCTACAGAATGTTGGAAATACTATTAGGAAAGTGTTCATATACACAATTCTAGCCTTAATCCATTTAACTTAGAATCAATTTCTAACAGTCTAATAATATCTCAAATAATGACAACTGAGACTTCTGTTTCAAGTATCAAAGTGATGAACCAAGACCTTGTGAAGTTGGATCGTTTCAATGGGACAAACTTCACTTGTTGGCAAGATAATATGATATTCCTTCTAATGGCTTTAAAGATCTTTTATGTCTTGGATCTTGAATTGGCACCGATTCTAGAATCGCAAGACAATGATTCAGAGGAACTAAAGACAAAACACAAGAAACAAAAGGAGGATGAATTATTGTGTTAAGAACACATTATGAACACATTATTCGATCATTTCTAAAACCTCTACATAGATAACCAATCAACAGCAGAACTTTGGAAGACATTCAAGTTCATATTTCATGCTGAAGAGGAAGGTACTAAAAATGTGAATATGTGTTAAATAGAAAATGATTAAGAAACCTACCCATGGTGTAGATAGAAATACCAACTTTCTCGATCTTGTGCATTTAGATTTATGTGAAATTTAATGGCATGTTAACTCGTGGGGGAAATAAGTATTTCATTACTTTTGTTGATGATTGCTCTATATTCACACATGTATATCTTTTAAAGCATAAAGATATACCTTTACGCATTAAAATTTTTTAAAGCAGAAGAAGAAAATCAATTAAGTAGACGTATTAAAGTCATTAGGAGTGATAGGAGAGGTGGATATTTTTCTATTGAATTTGATGCATATTGTGTAGAATATGGTATATACATGAATGTTTTGCACCTCGTACATCACAATAAAGCGGTCTAGCCGAAAGAAAGAATAAGACATATAAAAAAATGATAAATTTCATGATAATGCACTATGAATTATCATTTAATTTATGGGGTGAAACTTTATTGTCTGCTAGTCATATAATGAATAGAATTCCTTTGAAGAAAATTGGTATTTCTCCATAAGAGGTATGGAAAGCCAAAGCACCAAATATCAGTTATTTTATAGTGAGAGTTTGTGTAGGTTATTATAAGAACATGGATCATAAAAGGACTAAGGTGGGTCCTCGAGAGATCAAATGTGTTTTTGTAGGCTATGCACCTAGTAGTAAAGTATATAGACTTTTGAATTTGGAGTCTAATGTAATTATAAAATCCTGAGATGTGAAATTATGTGAGAACCTTATCATAAAAGATAAGGAATCTGAGATTCCCATAAATGAAGAACCTTACGAGGAATATTATCCAAGGATTATTTAAACACAACCTGAAAGTTTTTAATAGGTTATTGAAACAAAATTCGAGCATGGATAAGCAAAAGAGTCTACAAGGCTAATGATGACTTCTCGGCAAGTGTACTGATAATGTCGCAGTAATAAAAAGATCAAACTTGCAAGGTCTGTGTTCGAACAGAATAATGATTTGTGCAAAATTTAATAAAAACAGTAAAAGGGGGTTGCAAGTTTTAGTACAAAACGTAATTAAACGAGGAAACTATGTTACGAAGATGGTCAGGTTGTGTTTTAGAATCCCTTTATGCACTCTTGTTGATGAACGATGTCTTGTATGAATTATCTTATCCTTATAATCTTATAGCTAATTAACAAAACTGTTATACCTAGTCCCCCATAAAATAACTCACTAACAACTACTCGGAGCTTTCTATCCCTAGTCCGCCAGCATAAGTAGTGTTAGGCAATATACTGACCGTTAATTCTATGTGTCACTACTCAAGGTTTCTTATCCCTATTCAACTGGCTTAAGTAGAACAGTTGTCCTAGACTTAATACATAGGCTATGGGTCAGGAATCCCTATGTATCTAACAACAGATTAAGAGAGTATCTCAAATGATAAGCATTTAGCATAAGAAACAACTGAGTAAAATTATAATTCAAAGGATTCATACAAAGTCAAACCGCCATATAATGTCAACAAGATTGAATAAAGTTCATCATAACACAACCTAACCTAAGAGAATTTAGTTACTCATAATAAGAATTACAATATCAATTGAATAAAGAAGAATAACATATGAATTCCCTTGAATGATTGACCTCAAATGACTTCCAATGCTCTCAAAATCACCCTTTTATGCTAAAAAAAAAATTGTGCTTCCAATGCCAAATTTTGTAACCTCTGTAAAAGTGCAGAAAAACCCCTTTTAAAGTTGTCAAAATGCGTCAGAAAAAGCAACAATCACGTGCATAATGCAAGCATCCCGCATGATGCATTGTTTACTTTTCTATCGCGCATGCGATGGCACGTAATGATGCGCGTGATTACTTCAGGAGCTGCGTTTTTTTTACTCTTTTTCACCAAAATTTTTACTAAGTCCCATTCTTCCAGACTTAGTTGTTTTTCACTCATTCTTGGGTCTTTCTTCATCATTTTGGTTCATCTTTTGCTCATTTCCTCCCAATTCTTCTACTGATTATATGTAATGACGAACTGCCATCAGCTAAGGATTTAGAACCTAATGAAATCTATTCTCAACTTATTTCTTTTTATCTAGTAAGAGAAAATATTGAGAGTTTTGTTCGTAAGATTCCTATTATTCTTCAACTGGAAGATGATCCTAAGACTTATAAGGAAGCATTAGCTTTAAGGGACTCTTCCTTTTGGAGGGATAATATCCAAAAAGAAATGGATTCAATTATGTCAAACTACACTTGAGAGCTTGTCAATCTACCTGAAGGATCAAGGCCTTTTGGATGCAAGTGGGTGTTTAGAAGGAAATATCATAGTGATAATACACCAAACACCTACAAGGTTAGATTAGTAGTCAAGAATTTTAGACGAAATGAAGGTGTTGTTTGCATTAGCTTCATTACATGACCTTAGAGTTCATCAAATGGATGTCAATACGGCATTTCCAAAATGGATATCTTGATGAGGAGATTTACATAGAGCAACCGGAAGGTTATGTGCTTCCTGATAATGAACAAAATGTGTGAAAGCTTGTCAAATCCTTGTATGAATTAAAAAAAAAAAAACTTAAACAATGTCATCAAAAGTTTGACTCTGTCATACTTTCAAATGGATTTGTTCATAAAGTGTGTGAGAATATTGTGATATTCCTTTGTCTCTATGTTCATGACATGTTAATCGTTAACAACAAAATGAATGGAATTTTAGAAACAAATAGATTTCTAACTTCCACATTCAAGATGAAAGGTCTTAGACTATTTTACACTATTTTGGGGGGATCAAAGTAAAACAAAACAATGGGGTTTCAAACACTTGTGTTTCAAGGAAGTCAAACACACTATGTTGAGAAAGTGTTTGATAAATTCAAATACCTGTGTTTCAAGGAAGTGAATACTCCATTTGATTCTAGTGTCAAACTTCAAATGAATGATGAAAAAGTTGTGGCTCAATTGGAATATGCAAGTGTAAATTATTGTCTAATGTATTTGATGCAATGTACTAGACCCGACATAGAATTTGCAGTTTACCTAATGAGTAGATTTACTAGAAATCTAAATGGTGAGCATTGGAAGGATGTCACAAGGATTTTCGGTTATCTTTTGAAAACCAAAATTTTTGTCATCCATTATGGTAGATTTCTTGTCATATTAGAAGGATATACCTATGTAAGTTGGATATTGAATGTTAGAAATCATAAAAATATATTTTTTATTTCATAAATATTTTTAAATTTTTAAATATTGTTAAAAATTAAAAATGATATGATATTTTTTTTCATTCTATTAATTTATATATACATAATTTGTAAATTACTTTTACATTTTTTTTATCCTGCATATTACGCTAAGTTTCTTTTTCGATGAATAAGTAATTAATTTATTTTTCTCTAAAGTTAATTTAAAATTTTAATTTGAGATACTCTAAGATTATTGTATTGTTGAAATGCTCAAAAATCATTAAAAAATGAGATGCTTAATTTTAATTAATCATCATCAAAAAATGGGATGCTTAATTTTAATTAATCATCATCAAAAAATGGGATGCTTAATTTTAATTAATTAACTTTGTATTTTAAACACCATATGCTAAAAATTTAGGCGATTGTAAGTTATTATTGGCACTTGATATAAGCAGTCAATTAGAATGACATTTACACACAAACCTATAAAATAATTATCAATTTTAAATAAAACAAAAAGTAAATTGGTGCATTTAACTGAGGCTTATTTTCATATAAAACATGATCAAATTTATTAACTATATAATTCTTTTTTTTTTCATGTATGGATGAGCATGGAAATAGTCCAAGAATTGTGTCTCCTTCAATTGTACTACATAAACACCAAAAATAAAAGAGTTAAAAACCAGAATTAAAAAAAAAAGAAAGCAACTGTCTATTCTATTTCCATGAAACACTACACCTAGTTGCATTTTTTCTTCCTTTTCTTTATTAAGTGATGCGCACCAAAACAAAAACAATGAAACCCCATTAATCCTTGTGGAAATAAGATGATGACAAATAAACATAATTTGGAAAATGTGAACATACTTTCACATCATTCACTCATCAAATCCATTAACCATAAAACCATTATGGTCAATAGCAAGTGACTAATATAAATGTAAATTCTAGAAGATAAAAATAATATATAGTATTCACTCGACACACATTATGTTTAATTTCTTTGACGAGGAATTTTGTCGCAAAATAGTTATTCTATCTATTGCGCACAGAGAATATTCAATTTATAAATAAAAAACATATTGATACAGTATCAAATACGATGTCTGTATTATGATTTTTTAAATAATACAATACAATAGTTAATACTATACAATATCAAAGCAGCTCAAAGTGCTATGGTTTCTCACTCCTGTCCTTCTCATGACCCCCCTCTCTCACTCTCATACCCATCTCTCCAATTCCCTTTTTGAACATATCTATCTATTAAAACAACTCAATTCATCAACCACTATACCTTTAAAGGGTCTTTTAAGGTTGGTCCTAAAATGCTCTCAAGGGTTAATACTACTACTACTATTACATTACATTACATTACATTACATACATATCCTCATTAATATTCTTCTCACACCCCTTCAATAAATTAAAGACAAAAGGAGCAATTAATGGTCCAAGAAACTCCATAGACAAATAATAATAAAAACTAAGAAAAAAGGAGGATATTTTTTTAGAGTAGTGGAATTAATCCCTTTTGGATATGATTTTAGCCATGTCGAATACCCATGAAATAATTGAAGTCATGATGTTGAACCCTTAGTTGCTTTAACCATGAGTCTGCCACACTTAATAGTGACATTAGTCTTTCTTGGTCCCGACCACGATTTCCTCCTGCCCACACATTCCCACCTTGCATCTTGTATGTTGCTAATCCAAAGGCTGGCAATGAGATGTTTTCTCCTTCCTTTTTCTTTTCTTGTCCACCTTCAATATCATCATCAAGGTCCATCCCTACATTCAATTAACATCTTTCTATAATTAGCACATTATAATAGGTGGTAATTAATGCGACACGGTTGGATCGGGCGTGTCATGCATCCCGATGGCATAGATTTTATCTAAAATATTTTATCATATGCGTGACTGAAGATGATCTAGACCGGACTCAGATAGTAGTTATTCCAGAGACAATTATGTAAAAGTAGGAAATAAGTACCTTGAAATGAAGATGAAAGTGTATGGTAAGTAAGGAAGCATGTGGAAAGATCTTTAATTGTTCTTCCCATAGGAATATGATATATTGGGTACCTGAAAAAAAAATATTCCTTAATAATATTTTTTGCCACAAAAGTACTAATAGATGGAGAGAATCAATTATGTTGAAGAAGTAAGAAAGTAGTTAAGGATAGGATAGGATGAGACAAAATTGGTTACCAAGCAACAGCCATCCAACTTGCTGGTGAAAGATCCACACTTCTTAGTGACATCAACCCTGGGTATCTTTGGGCTAATCCAGATATCTGAAATTCATTAAATAATGCTACAAATTCAACAATGGAATCTCTATACTTTTCTACATTATCATTCATTTATATGATTGATGCATTTTAAGTTCTTTCTTAACAAAATTGCTCATATCCATCCAAATTAGATAAAAGTTGTGGAACAAGAACTTATGCTATAAGCGCATGACAAGTACATTGATATGAAGTAAAGAAAGAAAGAAAAAAAAAGAAAAGAAAAAGGAATATGCTTAATAATTTCCATTTCCACTTATAAGTTGAAAACAAAATGAGTCTTTACTTATTCAAAAGGTCAAAAGTTGGAATTTATCTCTTTAGGGATGCCTATATCACTACTCAACAAATTATTGTTAGTCTACCACAATTTATATGAATTATGACTTCTACGCATTCACTCAGTGAAAGATTCGATGATTTAGATTTCAAGTTTTATATTTATATATGTTTTTCAAAAATTAAATTTTATGTTAAAATTATAACTCATCTCAATTGAATTGTTAGGATTTATTGATAACATGATCATATAAAATATGAATTCTCCGATTTCTTTCGAAACCTAATCAATTTAAGAAATAAAAAAGGAGAGCATACCTTATCCATTAGAGGTACTCTTCCATATGGATTTGATCTTTCAAAATATTGACAATAAAGATGACCCAATCTATCATTCAAATGCCATAGACAATCTTGTTCATATCCTCCTTCTTCTGATGAAGTTCCATCCCATCTCCATAACTTATCACATTCACTCTCATCACTATAAGAATCACTGCAAGAATCCCTTGTCTCACAATCACCTGATTCTGTCTCTTCCCTGAAAAATACCCATTTCAAATTTCACCCATTAAAAAAACTGTAAATCCTGATGATCTTTACAAGCCAGTTTTGTAAGAATAAGGATACCAGACATATAAAGGCCTAATATAATTAACAGTATCATAATCTTTCTCTAGCTGAAAGCAACAATGGTTGAATTTTTGAAGATCAAATACCTGAAAGTGTTGCTAGTGAAAATCTGAATTGCAGAAAGATAAGGAACATAGTATTGAACAAGTGTTTCTCCACTAGTTAACGTGATTGGAACACCAGCTCCATAAGCACTCCATTCATCATAACATTTCCATAAATCACCTAAAGTAAAATATTCCATTGTTTCTCTTTCCCATGGTTGCCACAAACGGTTCAGGTTCATAATTTCCGACTTCAACAAACAAAAAAACAAAACAAAAACATTAAAAAACAAGATATAATTAAAAATTTAAAATCTTCGAAAACAAAAATAAGACAATACCTTTGGTAGAAATTGAGATTGAACAACGGGTGTTGTAGAGCGAACGAAGCAATCAAGGTTAGAATGCATTGACCCTTGATTAAAAATCATGACCTTAGAGAGAGAAAGAAAAGATAGAGAGAGAAAGAGAAGGGAGGGAAGAGGAAAAGAGGGTGTTTTTTTCAGCTTCTCTCCCAACCCTGAAAAAAAACAGAGGAAGAGAATCCAGAAAAGGGAAGAAAAAAAAGAGAGAGAAAAAAAAGGTATATAGATTAATTTGGGAAACGAAATGAGTGTTTGAAAGATGATAAATGGAAATGGAAATTGGGTGGAAAAAGTAAAAAGAGTTTCTATTATTTAACTCTGAAACAGCTAATTACCCGTAAAATCTTATTGTCATAATCTATTTATAACTTTCTGTTGTTAGCTTTGGAAGGTAATGTTGTGAAATGAAAGCAAAATATTGTTGAAATTGAAGGGAAAAACTAGATTGTTGTTAAACATGAAAAGTGGAAGGGCTTTTTGCTGCGAAAAGAAGAGGGAAAGTGAAAAGAGAAAAGAGAGAAGAAAGAAAGAAAGTATTGTGATTGTAACGGATGAGAGGATGGGGGGAGTTATGGATTGAATTGAATACTCGGCGAAAATTATGGTGTCCAGATTACATTATTTATATAAAACATTCATGACCTTCATCAGTCTCTATTTTTTTTTTTTGGTACAAGTCTCTATTTTTATTATTATTAATTATTACTAAATATTATTTTTGTCTAACTATAAATTTTTTTTTTTTTGGTTTTTTCACTCCTCCATTTTTTATTATATGTTAATTTGGAAAAAAATTATAATAAATTATAAATTGTTTTAAAGAAAATGAATGATACACCGACGGTATAAATTAAATTTACATTATTAATATGTATTTTATTAAGTTAGAGTGAAATTTTTAAATTATTTGTATGAGATATTGAATTAGTGTTAAACTAGTTGTTTTATCAATAAGTTATTAATGTTATTTTTCTATTATATTGTTTAATTTTTTTTTAATTTTTAATTTTTAATTTTTCTTTTTTTCCCCCTATATATCAGTGAAAGATAATATTATAATTTTTATAAAAAAAAATTATTATTTCATATAACTAATTATATTTTTTAATATTTGTGAAAAGTTAAAATGATTTATAATAAGAAAAAGAAGGAGTATTGGTTAAGTTTGATGTTAAATATTTTTAAATAATGAAATTAATTTTAAATTGTGTTTTTTTATTGATACATAAAATTTCTTAATAAATGTATAAGGAATGTGTTAACAACTTAGTCACATTTTAAATACATTTAATGTTAAAGAAATGATAGAAATTTAATATAAAAAGTTTAAATCAATTTGATTTATAGGATCATAGCATATTTGAAAGTTCTTTAATGGGATATTTTGTAATGATAAAAAAGTATAGGTGTGTATGTTCATTTCGTTAGGCTAGAGAGATTCAGAGATTTTAGTAAGTTTTTAATATGTTTTTGTTGTAAGGACTTATTTGCAGCAGTGAGAAGCTCTGTATGTTCATTACTTGCAAACAGACTTTGACCATAATAGAGTTCGATCCAATATATCACAAATCTCTACCTTGGATTTAACTCTATAACATCAAAAAACTAACTTTCTTCATGCAGCTTTATCAACTGCATACAATGGAAAAACTTGCAACTGGACAACATCTTGGTGATCATATCAGCAGCATTATAATATGTCGAAATCTTCAGCACTGCGACTTCTCCATGCTCGATTACCCCTCTGACGAAATGCAACCTCAAATCAATGTGTTGGTTCGCTCATGATAGGCTGAATTCTTTGACAGATCTATTGTACTTTGACTATCACATTTAACAGTGATAACTTAACCTTGAAGTTTCAGCTCCTTTTCAAAACCTTCAAGCCACAATGCTTCCTTCACAGCTTCAGTTAAGGCGATATATTTCGCTTCAGTGGTTGATAAGGCAACGACTTCTGAAGTGTTGCTTTTCAATTGATTGCTGTCCCAAACATAGTGAATACGTATCCAGAAATAGATTTTCTAGAATCCATACAACCTACATAATCAGAGTCGACATATCTTTCAATTGTTGCTTTACTATCTTCACCCAAGGCTCCACCATAAATTAAGGCTCTATTCAGAGACCTATTTATGTACCTTAGAATCCACTTCAATGCTTGCCAGTGAGCCTTTCCAGAATTCGTCATGTATCTGCTTACAAGACTTACTGCATATGCTATGTCGAGTCTAATACAAACCATATCATACATCAAAGAACCCATTATATTAGCATATGGAATGCTATTCATATAGGCTCTTTCGACATCAGTGTTGGAACAATGATTTATACTCAGCTTGAGTTAGAGGTTTGTTGGAGTCACGTCAGGCTTTGAATTCGACATACCATAGTTTTCGAGAATCTTCCATAGGTATGCCTCTTGAGATAAGCATAATTTCGACTGTTCTCTATCTCTTCGGATGTCAATCCCAAGAATCCTGGACACAACTTCCAGATCATTCATGTCGAACTCCTTATTGAGTTCAGCCTTCACCCTCATTACATCTTCGACATTGTTGCTTGTTATTAGAATATCATCCACATAAAGAAACAGAATAACAAATGAATTACCAGGTCAAAATCTAAAGTAAACACAGTGGTCGAACTGATTTCTAATGAAACTTATGCGTGTCATGAACTTGTCGAATCTTCTATTCCACTGTCGATGAGATTGTGTCAGTCCATATAAAGATCTATTTAGTTTGCACACATAATCTTCCTTCCATTTTCCGACATACCCTTCAGGTTGCCTCATAAGGATTATTTCATCTAGATCACCATACAAGAAAGCAGTCTTCACATCCATCAGTTCTAGTTAAAGGTTAATTGTGCCATCGTGGCAAGCAAAATTTGAATGGATCTATGCTTCAAAACAGGAGAGAACACATCATTGAAGTCGACACCTTCTTTCTGAGGGAACCCCCTAGCGACCAATCTTGCCTTGTATCTCTTCGATGACACTCCTTCGATTCCTTCCTTAACTTTGAAAATCCATTTACAACTAATTAACCTGGCTCTAGCAGGTTTCTTGATCAGTTCACATGTGTTTTTATCACGAAGATATTTCATTTCATCATCCATGGCCTTCAGCCATTCAGTATACTTTTGACTCCTCAAAACTTCCTTATAGTCTCTAGGTTCTTCGTCTAGAACTTCACTTGTAGAGATTAAGGCATAAGCTATAAGATCTGCATACCCAAGTCTCTGAGGTGGCTTGATGACTCTCCTCGACCTGTCTCTTGCTAGCAGGTGGTCATTATCCGTCTCCTCTTCTTCGACAACATCTTCTGCATCTTCTTCGACTTCATCTGGGATATGTAATTTAGCATTAACATGCTCCACCTTAACAGAAATCTCTCCCTACTCCAGCTCTTCGTCAGCATCATCATTTTTCTTGAAAGTCATCTCTACTTCATTAAAAACTACATCTTGACTGGTGATACACCTCTTGTGACTTGGCTCTATGCACCATAGCCTATAAGTTTTGACTTCTTCAGGGTATCCCATGAACATGCATTTCAGAGCTCTAGGTTCGACCTTGTCTTACCTAATATATGCATAGGCCATGCAGCCAAATACTCTCAATATGTCGAGACTAGGTGGATATCTCGACCAAACTTCTTCAGGTGTCTTCATTCCCAAGGTAGTCGAGGGACATCTATTTATCAGATAGGCTGTTGTCGAAACAGCCTCCGCCCAAAACACCTTCTTTAATCTAGCACTAACCAATATGCATCTAACCCTTTTAAGGATTGTTTGATTGAATCTTTAAGCTAATCCATTTTGTTGAGGAGTACCTGCTACAGTCTTGTTCCTTGTAATCCCAGATTCAACATAGTAACTGTCGAACGTTTCGTTGCAGAACTCAAGGCCATTGTCAGTTCTCAACCCATAACTTTCTGGAATAGTCATCAACGATGGACAGAAAATACCTTGCACCTGAGTGCGAAGGATTCCTTGTAGGCCCCCAAAGATCATCATGAATGTAATCCAGGGATCCATGTGTTCTTTGCTTGCCTTTGTTAAACTTCGCCCTACAGGATTTACCAAATACACAAGATTCACAAAACTCCAACTTTTCGACTTCGTCACCTCTTAGCAGATTCTGCTTCCCCAATTCGACCAAGCCTTTTTCGCTGACATAGCCCAATCTCATGTGCCATAATTACTGAGACATTTTAATGGAAGGATTTGATGGAAACTTTAATCTGATGTAATTTTAATTTCATATTTCATAGTTGTGGTGAATTCGGTCACTATAGACCGGAATGCCCAATGAGAAAGAAAGATAAATAAAGGAAGTTAGCTTGAGTATATTAATTACTCATCTTATTTTGAGTTACAAAAGGCTTTTGAAGATTTTCATAGAGAAGCCTTAAGAGCTTTTAGCAAGTTAGCTTCACATGAAAGAGTTATTTTAAATTTAGAAGGTAAAGTGTTAGAATTCGAAAGGAAGTTTGAAGCTATTAAGAAATATATGATAGATATTCAAAGTGACAAGAGTGGCGAAATAAAACCTCCTAGGTTTGATTGTGAAAATTGTCATAATAGACAAGAGGAAGTAAAATCTCTTCAAGTCAAATTAGATGATGCCTTGCAACCTAAGATGGTGTTTTCTATTGAGCCTTCTAAGTTTGAAAAGCCTTTGAAGCATTCTAAAAAGAAGCATAGATATATGTATAATAATTCATAGCAAGGACATGTCTCATAAAAACCTATCTTGTCATTATTGTTGCAAAAAGGGACATACCATTGAAAAATGCAAATATAGGAAACTCTTTGTTCCTAAAGGAATTGTTAAATGGTTGTCTAAGTGCAACTTTGATCTCACTCACTATCAAGGACCCAATGAAAATTGGATACCTATTTCCTTTATTTAAATTTTTAGTTTGAATGTCTTGACTCTATCAAAAAGATGTCGTATCTTGATAGTGAATGTTCAAGGCACATGACGGCTAACATAACCATCTTCATTGACTTCATGCCATAGATAAAGGGGTTCGTCACGTATGTAGATAATAACAAAGATGTTATACTTGGAAAAGGTAGTGTTGGTAAAGTTCTTATAAATCGGACCTAATATATCTGCTTTCATCCAAATACGATCCATAACAACTTCTGAAATTTATACACGCATAATAATGTAAATGACACACATTAAGCATATGCATATGCAAATCTAAACCTAAAGCATATGAAACATGTACTCTCATACTGACTTGAGCATATACAACATAAGCAAAGAAAAAATGAATGAAGATGTTGAAGAATATCTTACTTCAAAGCTAAAGAATCTTGTGCATATAAGGAATGAAGATGTTGAACAGTACCGTACTTCGAAGCTGAAGAATCAAATGAACAAAGAGGGTAAATATTTGAGCATATACAACATATAAACCAAGAAAAAGGGAATAAAGAGGTCAAAGAGTACCATACTTCAAAGTTGAAGAATCAAATGAACAGAGAGGGTGAAGATTTGAGCTCCAAATAATGGACACGAAGAGGATAAAGATTACTCCACCGCCGTTGTTTCTGGCTTGCTTGTTCGCCTAGGGCATCTTATGAAAGAAATACCGAATAATTTTGTTTTAATTTATCAATAAACCCTTTAGTCACGGTTGGACAATACAACTGTCGTGGAATTATAAGTCTTCTAACAACAGTTGGTTTACTTTGTCGTTGTAAAATCTTTTATAATTTATTTTTTAAATAATGGACTTAAGTGACACACTTAATGTACTCTAAAAATTGGAAGAAAAAAAATGTAGTTGTTGGGAATCGAAGTTTGCTACACATCATTTATTACTACGGTGTTTTAAGACAACCGTCATTAGATTATTGTTTATAAATTCAGCTACTCATTGGACGAGAAAATTTTAACCTATTACAAAGGTGTATATGATTCTATTGTAAAACTGGCGTTGTTGTTTGTGTGTTTTGTAATAGCGAGTCATATAAAGGAAATGGTTTCTAAAATAAAGAGTTAATTGTAGGGATACAATGAGTAGATTTTCTGACCAAATTTGAATTGTAGGAAATGGTTTCTAAAAATTAATTTGGAAAATAAAAACCAACAGTGTTAACCGGTTAACCATATGGGTTAATCGGTTAACGCCTTCGAAAATGCAGGAAAAGCCACAAAAAAAGTGAGTGAAAAACTTGGTATACATATGAAATATTAGATATCACCTTCATCGAGGATTTCGAGCTCTCGTCGAATCTTGAAAAATGGTTCTTTCACGAGTGGTTTCGTGAAGATATCTGCAACTTGGTTATGCGTATCTACAAAAGTGACTTCAACATCTCCTTTAAGCACGTGATCACGGAGAAAATGATGTCGAATGTCGATGTGTTTGGTTCTTGAGCGCATGGTCGGATTTTTTGTAATGTTGATTGCACTTGTGTTGTCACATCAGAGAGGAATGCATCCAAGATCAATTTCGTAGTTGCTTAATTGCTGTTTTAGCCAAAGGTTTTGTGCACAACAGCTTCCTGCCGTTATGTATTATACTTCTGCCGTACTAAGAGCAACGCATGCTTGTTTCTTACATGACCATGAAACTAATGTATTTCCAAGGATGTGACATGTTCACTCGTGCTTTTTCTATCTGTTTTACAGCCTGCATAATCCGTGTCAGAATAATCGATTAAAGTACAAACACTACCTTTAGGATGCCATAAGCCAACGTTCGTCGTTCCCTTGAGATACTTCATGATTCTTTTGACTGCCGTGAGATGTGACTCCTTTGGATTTGCTTGAAAGCGAGCACATAAACATACACTAAACATTATGTCAGGACGACTTGTCGTCAAATATAATAAAGAACCAATCATACCTCGATACTTTGTAATATCAACCGATGTTCCCGATTCGTCTTGATCGACGTAGGTTCCGGACCCCATTGGTGTTGACATAGCTTTACACTCATCCATATCAAATCTCTTTAACAACTCTTTGCAATACTTCGATTGGTTGATAAAAATTTCGTCTTTTAGTTGCTTGATTTGCAATCCAAGGAAGTAATTCATCTTTCCCATCATAGACATTTCAAACTCGCCTTGCATCATCGACGCAAATTCTTCACATAGTTCCTTGTTTGTTGAACCGAAGATGATGTCGTCCATATAGACTTGAACAAGTAAGGTATTATCCTTTATCTTTTTAATGAATAAAGTCTTGTCTACCTTGACTTTTTCAAATCCTTTTTCGCATAAGAAATTACTTAGACGATCATACCATGCCCTTGGTGCTTGTTTTAGTCCATAGAGAGCTTTCTTCAATTTGTATACATGTGAAGGATGCTTGAAGTCTTCAAAACCCGGGGGTTCTTTGACATAGACTTCTTCGTTGATGTATCCATTCAAGAAGGCGCTTTTGACGTCCATTTGAAAAAGCTGAAAGTTCATTGAACAGGCATAAGGAAGTAATAAACGAATAGCTTCTAACCAAATTTCTGTTAATTGTAGGGATACAATGAGTAGATTTTCTGACCAAATTTGAATTGTTTATAGAATAGAAGATAAATATAATTGTAATTCATGATAAAAACACAAAGAATGTATGAAGTCGTAGCAAAACTATGAAAACTAATTAAAGAGGAACTAAATAACTAGAAAGGAGTCCATTGATATAGTTGGTAAAATACAAAGCAGTCAATTGTTAGTCCTGATGGAACAGATAATGAGAAGTAGTCGATCATGAGTTTTATGAAATATTTTTATGAAATAAAAAGCAGTCAATTGTTTCAATACATCACTTAGTTTGAAGTGTTCTCAACTGCAATTTTGTATTTCATACATTTGGAAATCACAAGAAGTTTATGAGTAAGCCAATGAAATTTCTGATATTGATGTTCAGCAAGTGTTTTCTGTGATAAACTATGATTTGCCTATATGTTTGGTGGACTTTAGTAAACATTATATTGAATTCCAAGTTTCTATTTAAGCACAAACTGCTTTAAATTGGATGATCTATGAAAAGGTTTTATTTTTTTTCTGCTTTAGTGAATGGTTGTAAACTTGTTTTTATGATTGCTATGTGTTTGTGATTTTTATTGTGTGAAAAATGGAGATAACTTGATCCTTTGATTAGTTGTTCAGAACTTCAGCTGTAGTAAGATGCAACAAGATAGAATGAATAATGGTGCAAATGTATGGAATGTACCAGTTACCTATTACAAGCTTCGAGTAAGGTACATGTTTTGGAGGGATGTACTGAAAAAAAGAGATAAGAAAGTTCCATTGTAGATTGATAAGGTTGTAACCTTCGAGTCTTGACAATTTTTTCTTGTGTACCGTTTATTTTATGGTTCACCATTTTGAGTTAGATGAACGGGATCAACTTTATTATTGATTTAAATATTAAATAATAGAAATTTATCGATCATTATATTCTCTTTTATAACATAATTGTCTTATTTGTTAAAAAAAAAAACTTAAATAATTAATTTATCTAATAAAAGTTTCAATAATTTTTTTTAATTGTATTATTATTGATATTTTGTTTACTTTTTATCTTCTACATGTATTACTATTTCAACTTAAATTTACTATTATTCTTAAATTTTTTCTATTTTCAACTTTCAATTTTCATGACAATTTACAAACAAATGCGTGTCTAAAATTATATTTCACCAAAAATTGAATTAATTTTTTTTTTACAAAAATAATATTCATATACGGGAAAAAATACAACGTTGATTATGATAATTTTAAATAAGAAAACAAATATTATTGATATAAACCGAATTAACTTTACTACTGATGAAAATATTGAATAATAGAAAATTTATTGACCATTGTGTTTTTTATTATAAAATAATTGTCTTATTTGTAAAAAAAACTTAAAGGATTACTTGATCTAATACAAGCTTGAATAGTTTTTAATTTATTGATATTGTTGTTTATCTTTTATCTTCTACACTGTTAGTGTATTTCAATTTAAATTCAAAATAATTAATATCTTCAAATATTTGTATAGTATATATATATATATATATATATATATATATATATATATATATATATATATATATATATATATATATATATATATATATTTCAATTATTTGTATAGCTAATTAGGATATAATATTTATTTTAAATTTTAATAAATTTTATTTTTTCTTAATATAGAAATTATATGAAACGGGGGAAAATAAACTTTACTATTATTGATTCAAAAGTTTTTATAAATAATATTTATATATGAAAAATATATATTTTTAATTTAAATTTTGTTTTATACGGAAAAAAATATTATTGTTATAAACGGGCACAACTTTAATTTTGATTAAAAAAGTTTTATATAAGAAAAATATTATTGTTATAAACGGGAACAACTTTAATTTTGATTTAAATTTTTTTATATACGAAAAAAATACTATTGTGATAAATGGGCACAACTTTAATTTTGATTCGAATTTTTTTATATACAAAAAAATATTATTGTTATAAACGGGCACAACTCTATAATTTTAATTCAAATGTTTTTATATACGAAAAAAATACTATTATTATAAATAACCACAACTTTAATTTTTATTCAAATTTTTTTATTAACGAAAAAAATACTATGGCTATAAACGGGCACAACTTTAATTTTGATCCAAATTTTTTTATATACGAAAAAAATACTATCTTTATAAATTGACACAACTTTAATTTTGCTTCAAATTATTTTATATATGAAAAAAATATTATTGTTATAAACTGACACAACTTTACTTTTGATTCAAATTTTTTTATATACGAACAAAATACTATTGTTATAAACAGACACAATTTTAATTTTGATTCAAATTTTTTATATATGAAAAAAATACTATTGTTATAAACCGACACAACTTTAATCTTGATTCAAATTATTTTATATACGAAAAAAATACTATTGTTATAAACGGATATAAATTTACTTTTGATTCAAATTTTTTATATACAGAAACAACATTAATGGTTATTTAATTTTTTTTTTGTATAAATTGTGTCAAAACAAAACAAATATTTATATACGGAAAAAAAAATACATTGTTGATTAAAATATTTTTATATAAGAAAACAATTACTATTGCTATAAACGGGACAACTTTACTACTAATTCAAATATTGAATAATAGAAATTTATCGATAATTTCTTATATTTATCGGTACGAATTTTTAATTTCAATCATATTTATTTTTATAATTTTACTATTTTTTTCAATTTAATTAACAATTACACGTCTATAACATAAAATCCTCGAATATATATATATATATATATATATATATATATATATATATATATATATATATATATATATATATATATATATATATATATATATATATATATATATATATATATATATATATATATATATATATATATATATATAAAAGCACATATTAATTACTAATAATTAATAATAATAATAATTAGATTCTAGAACGAGGTTTCTGGTCATACCACAATCCCATCACTATCATCTTTCAATTTTGTTGGCTTGGTTCATAGATTTAAAATTAACAGCTTATATATCTTTGTTAGAGAAAATAAAAGAGGTTTTTATTTCTCATATAAAAAATAAAAATATAGTAGAAAGAAAAGTGTAAATGTAGACTTCAATAAAACACTTAAGTCCTGTATTTTTAAAGTAAAATGTTGGACTCTTTCTTCACCCGTTAACTTCAACGAAAGTTTTATGTGACTTCCAAGTTATTAATTTATATACAATGAAAAGCTTTATAATTAAGTGTCGGTTATAAAATCGTAAAGTCCTGTTATTATTATTGGTAATCACTATTTATAAATAAATAAAATAGTAATACATCACAATCTTATATATTAAATGACTTTATATGTTTTGATTTGAAAATGATTTGGTGATGTCGGTCTCATTATAGTCAATTATGTAACTATTCAAAAAAATTTATATTCTAATATTCTGTAAGTATTTTTCTTTTTAGATTATAGCACTAAAATAGACATGTTCAATATGCTAATTAACTTATTTTATCAAATATAATTTCATTCACTATTAATTAATTGTAATTACTAAATATATTATGTTTAATTTAATCACACATTTTTTAATAGTAGTATCTCTTTTACGGTTCTAAGTTATCAATATCATATTCCCTTTCACATTTCAATTATTAATGTCCTCTCGTGTTTGCCACTCATTTTATTAAAATAAATTCAACAAGCACTTACTGAAAAACCCATGCTCAACACAGGTTATAAATTTATAATATAAAAAATATTACCATAATATTAACTATTAAGCTAGCGAAGAGGTTAATTTTTTAAAGTTAATTTTATATTTTTTTCTTAAATGCATTTTTTTGTTTTTGTAAATTTGTGTGTTCTTTTATTATTTTAGTATGTATTTTTTTCTCTAAATCTCTATATTTTATTGTTTACGTTTGTTTTAGTTCTAAAATCAAAATTCACAAGATTTTCTTGCAGATTTTCTTTTCGAGTTTAAAACTAATATAATAAAATATAAGGATTAAAAAAAAATTAGATAGATCAAAATCAAAAATAAGTCGACAGGATTCAAGAGGCAGAGGCCTTAATTTTTTTAAATACAAAATTAATACTAGTAATATTTTTAGCTTAAAACAAAAGAAAAAGTAAACTCAATTTTTTTGTATTATTGTATCAGTGTTACCATAAAGTGATATAGATTAATGAAAGTTGGTGAAAGCGCGTAAACGTAAAAGCAAGTAATTCATATACTAACAGTTGTATGCACCATTGTTTTGTGTTGTAGCTTTGAATAAAAATAAGCTAAAACTTAAACATAACGTGCGGTAGAATAGAGAAAGAGAGATGAAAAATAAGCCATAGTTTTGACATGGTCTTAAAACGCAAATGATGAGTCTCTGGATTAGCCAGCACGGCATTGCATTCATGGTATGGAAGATATATATATGATGTATGGGCATACACGAAAACTACTAAAAAAATTAAATTATTAATTATTATACTATTTGATAATAAATAGAATATAAGATCATAAGTTAAAAAAGGGAAAGAAAATGTCATAAACAAACAAAGAAGATGAAATTGAAAAAAAATATTATGTGGACCCTCTTGTTTGAACAGTTGGTTTTTCTTATTTGTTGTTTTGTGAATTTTGTTACGATATTATGTCATGTGTCTTTTTTTATGCATTTTCATCTAGGATTGTATGGTATTGTTTGTGCATGAGAAACAACTCAACAAGACCGATTTAATAATAAAGGTTTAATTTAGAATATTCTTGTGCGGATTCTTGAGGATTACACTTTTTTTTAAGTTTGATATCTGGTCTTGCAATTGATAAATTTCACCACTTCATTTGCGGGTATTTTATTTAAAGTCATATCAAAGCTCTGTGTGGATTGACTCAGCATAAAAATTGTGAGTATTTAGACTTGAAAATTTGAGAGAAACATACTTTCAAAACTCAAGCTTTTACCTACAGGTCAACCTTTGAAGGTTAAGAGAATCACACATTATATCAAAACTGTTTATCCATCATAGATAATTGGATCTAATCAGACAATCCCCACACATTTCACATTCGGCCACGCAGAAGCGGTTAGAACTGTCATAGAAAAGCTCTTCTATACGTCATAACATGTACTAAGTATTCATTGTTGCAAAGTTACACCTCTTTAAGCTCACTAACTTAGGCGTTGGAATGTTAATCTTGCACATACATCCATGATCCATGCATTGGAGGCTCGCACCATCGAACCGAAAGAGCTTTACGTTTACATGTCACCAAATTTATGTTCCTCACGAAGATAATGGCGCCATCTGTGGGAGTCATCTTTTGAATCTCACAAAAATCCACATTAAGTTATCACATCTTTTCGTTGCACAAGGGTAGAAAAACAGACCCGGCTCGCCGGGCATGCATGTTTTTCCCACACTTTTTTGTGGGACGAGCCAAGAATTTAGGCATGCACCTTCCAATGTGTCAGCCTCACCCGTCCTTTTTGTTTTTGCATACTTTTGCGAGCACGGGAATTAACATAATATTTTGCATTTTTATGATTAAAAGATGCAGTGCATGTTTGCCCTCCACCCACCCTATTTTTTGCGTACTTTTGCGAGCGCATGTATTAACATAATATTTTGCATTTTTATGATTAAAAGAGGTAGTGCATGTCCCCCTCTCCCCGACTTCATTGTTTATGGGCGGGTCAAGGTTTTATGCTCGCACCTTATCTATGCGTGTCCCGTCCCACCCTATCTTTTTGCGGACCGTGTGAGGACAAAGCCTCATAGGTAGAAGAGCTCGTTTTAATTTGTATACATGATCAGGATACTCATGGGATTCAAACCCTGGAGGTTGGGCAACATAAACCTCTTCATTTATATAACCATTAAGGAACGCACTTTTCACATCCATTTGAAATAGCTTAAAAAATTTTGCACAAGCAAAGGCAAGTAGAAGGCTTATAGCCTAGAGTCGGGCAACCGGCGCATAAGTCTCCTCATAGTCGATGCCTTCCTCTTGATTATACCCCTGCGTGACCAAATGCACCTTATTTTGTGTTATTACTCCGTTCTCGTCCAATTTGTTCCTAAACACCCATCGGGTGTCAATTACTCGATGGTCTCGCGGAGGAGGGACAAGGTCCCAAACCTCATTTCTTTTAAACTGATTGAGTTCCTCTTGCATTGATAGGAACCAATATTCATCGAGTAAAGTCTCTTTTGGGTTTTTAGGTTCTACTTGAGAAACGAAAGCGAAATGATAACATAAATTACTTAGCTTTGATCGAGTTGTCACTCCCTTTGAAATATCACCGAGGATATTGTCGATGGGATGGTCTTTGGAAGACTTCCACGCTGGAGGGAGATCATCATTGTTGGACGGATGAACTTCCTTAATCCCTCATGGTGGTGATCTTTTTCCTCATCAACTTTAGCTGGGTCAGGTTGATTAATTCCCGTCTCAGCACATTTGAGTATGTCTTCAGAAGATACACCTGCACCATGAAATGAACTACCTTTTCTGACACTTTTCGGATAAGACTCATCAAATGTGACGTGAACAGACTATTCAACAGTAAGTAATCTCTTGTTGTATATTCTATAAGCTTTACTTAACTGAGAGTATCCGAGGAAGATGCCTTCGTCTGCCTTGGAGTCAAATTTACCTAGACTTTCTTTTTCCATTGTTTAAAACGAAACACTTACAACCTAAGACATGTAGGTGAGACACATTTGGCTTCCGCCCTTTTAAACGTTCATACGGTGTCTTGTTTAGAATAAGGCGAATGAGCACCCTATTTAAAATGTAACAAGTCGTACTAATGGCGTCAACCCAGAAATACTTAGGAAGCCCACTTTTGTTGATCATAGTTCTCCCTAACTCTTCCAAAATTTGATTTTTGCGCTCCACAACCCCGTTTTGTTGAGGGGTACACGGAGTGGAGAAGTTATGATTAATTACGTGTCTACCAGAATATTTCTCAAAAAGATAATTCTCGAACTCACTCCCATGATCACTTCTAATTGATATGATGTTTGTGTTTAACTTATTTTGAGAAAGCTTAACAAATTTTTCAAAGGCGAAGAATGTATTGCTCTTGCTAGCCAAGAAGGTAGTCCAGCAAAATCTAGAAAAATCATCGATTATAACAAAACCATAATAGTTACCACCTAGACTTTTAATTCTAGATGGCCAAAATAGATCCATATGAAGAAGTTCAAGAGGTCTCGTAGTTGAAACAATATTTTTAGATTTAAACGAGATCCTTGTTTGCTTACCCATTAGGTATGTATCATATAAGTGATCCTTGGTGAACTTGATTTTGGGCAAGCCAATAACTATATCTTTTGAACTATCTTATTTAGCAAGTCAAAATTGACATGCGTTAAACGTCTATGCCACAACCATGAGTCCTTACTCATTTTCATGAGACATTTATCGCTAGTCAATGATACTTCACTCAAATCTAGCATATAGACATTATTTACCCTCAGACCATTAATTATCCTTTGTATCCCTTGTCGCATAATTGACTAATGCTAATGAGGTTATGTTTAAGGCCCTCGACTAGCAATACATCAGAAATAGTAGTAGATGAGGGATTACGTACACTACCTTTTTCAAGTATTGCTCCCCTTTTGTTGTCTCCATAGGTTACAAATCTCTTCTTCTTTGCCATAAAGTCAATGAAGAGAGATATGTCTCATGTCATATGTCTTGAGCATCCAGTATCGAGAACCCATCTTCTCTTGGTAGTCTCAAGACGTTGTACCTATGAATACAATTAACAAGAATAGGTACCAATTGTTTATTGGGTCCTTGGTTGTGAGTGAAAACATGGTCGCATTTAGGAAACCATTGATAAACCCCTTTAGGAACCAAAAATCTCCTAAAGCGGCATTTAGCAATGATGTGACATTTCTTGCAACAATACAAACAAGAAAAGTTAACTCTTGTATCACTTTTGCTATCATGGTTCTTTACCACATATGTGTATTTTTGATATGGATTAACCATATTCTTTCTAAAATGTGTTTTATCGATAGCAAATGTGATTTTGGGTTCTAGAGCCTTGTTAAGTTTGGCCTTGATATTTCTAACCTCATTTTGCCAAATGTAACAAGTATCACACCTGAAGTTAACTACTCTTTTTCTTATTTCCTCACAATCCACTTTTGTTCCTTCCACTATGGAAGCCTTTAAAACCTCTAGTTTCCTTTCAGAATCGAGAATCTTTTGCTCTAAATGAGCAAAAATTTATTTATTTGAGGCTAGCCTTTTAAAGGCTTCTTTGGCTTCATGATGTAAGGTATCAAAAGCAGTTTGCAATTCAGAATGAGACAATCTAGTAGAATTATCGTATTTTGCATATCAAACCTTTTTTTCCTTCTTTTGATGAGTAAAGAGACAAAAGTTGACGAATTCATCTTCGTCACTAGAACTGTCATCCTCAGATGACTCGATATCGTTTTCCCATGTGATGTAAGCTCTTCTCGGCTTAACTTGCTTCTTGTGTGGCCGATTAGTCTCATTTCCTTTGTCCTTTTTCATCAAGGGACAATTCGGCTTGTAATGTTCGGCTTTTCCGCAATTAAAGCACGAACCTTTAGCTCTACTTTCTTTGTTGTCGTCATTCTTAGAATATCTTAATTGTTTTCTAAAATTGACTAGATTCTTTTCAGAATGTTGGATACCATTTTTCTTGACATAGTGATTGTATCGCTTCACAAACAACCTCATATCCTCATTCTTTTCGTCCTCTTTATCATCACTCGTATCGCAATCACCTAGCTCTTTTTCATAGGACTTTGAACAAGAAGCCTTCAGAGCTATGGACTTCTTTTCCGCATTTTTCGTTTTCTCCTTCTTTTCCTTTTTCTTGAATTGCTCGAGACTAAGAAGCACTTGCTCCTGTTCTTGAAGCTTTCCAAAGAGTGTTGTAAGGTCCAAGGTCATAAGATCATTTGCTTCCTTTATGGCGGTTACTTTTGGTTAAGACTTTGTTAGTAGCAACATCATTGGAAACTGCCATACCAAGTGAATTTAATCTATTGATAAGATGAAAAAATCTCTTTTGCATGTCAGCAATAGTTTCCCTTTGCTCCATGTGAAAGAGATCAAACTCTTGTGTTAAAGTATTCATTCTAGCTAGTTTGACATCATTGGTTCCCTTATGGGCAACTTGTAATGAGTCCCACATAGCCTTAGCAGTCAAACAATGGGAAACTCTATAGTATTCGTCAACTCCCAAGGAGGGGATCAGAATATTTTTAGCTTTCCAATCGTAATTATACTTTTTCTCGTCATCATCATTCCATTGTGCTTCAGACTTAGGCACAATCCTGTTATTTTCATCGGTCATGGTTATTTCCATAGGACCGTTCAAAATAAAATTCCATACCTTCATGTCAATGGAATTTATATGCACACGCATACAGTCTTTTTAGTAACTATAGTTTTCTCCATTAAAAACAGGTGCTCTATTATAAGCCCCTTTAAGTTCATAAGCCATTTTCCACTAAGTTATACTTGAAGCACGAAATCAACTGATGCTTCTGATACCACTTGTTAGACGATGGCGCAGATCTAGAAGGGGGGGGGGGGTTGAATAGATCGCTTGTTTAAAATAGAGTCAGCGCTACCAAAAATTGGTTTTTTAAAAAAGTTTAAGGTGGAAGCGGCCGAGAAGCTATACACGTCTAAAACGAACGGTTACTAGAAAACCAAATATGCATAAAGCCTATGGAATTCGATAAATGAGATTTGAGAATCACTACTTTAATCACACTTCAATCAGATTTTGCTCACTATAAGGTGTGACTAGTTCCAATGCCTTTAAAACATAGACAGTTTGAAAAGACAGCACAATTGCTTTTAGTTCACACAATTGATCAAACACTTGGAGTGCAAGGCACTACAAGTGAATTCTATTTTAAGAGTAGAATGCTCAAGTTTTCTATTACAATCAATGATTGTAATTAGCTTAAAAAATAGTTCAGCACAACTCAAATCAAAATTTGATTGACACAATCGTTTGCACTAAGAAATCAAAATTTTAGCAATATAAACGTAAAGAAAAAGGCACAACAATTTGTTGAGGCAGTTTCCCCGTCATCCTTGCTCGGGGTACGTCTGCCCTCAATTCTAATAATAGAATTGAGACCTGTATATAGATAGATATAACCTTTTGGTCAATGTTTATACAAGAAGCAAATAGAGATCAAACAATCGAACACAATTTGTTGTTGTAGAGCCTATTTCTTCTTGCCCCTTGATTCAAGTTGAATCAAGTCCTTCGAACGCGGTGAGTAAACCTCCGACTACGACACTCTCTTTGAACAACCTGCGGTCTTCAAATCTGGCCCGGTTGATTTCAGTCACCCAACTGTCAAACCCGAATCTTCCGCTCACAATCCTCCGTTTACCGCTACTAAACCGATAGAACCTCCCGCTCTTTGATTACCTTCACTCGGTTGAATCTGTGATGGACCGATTCATGCAAAACCCCCCAAAACCCGAGATTCTTGGAGGACAAAACCCTAACGATTTTATTCAAGAAAAACTTGCCGATTACTCAACCCAAACCAGATTACACTAATCCAAGGCTTTGGACGCTATCACCTCGAACATGCACAATGCACAACAAAAATGATTATATGCAGTTGTTGTGAAATGCTATGAAGAGGATGAAGATGATGAGAAAAAATTGACACGTAAATTTCACTTTTCTTGTTTTCTTAGTTCATGTGAATGGTATAGCACGCCTCAACTTATATACAAGATATAACAGACTTAACAAACATAACCGACTCCCAAAACTGTTTTACATAACATAATTTTGACTTAACACAGTGAGCGGTCAACCTATGCAGTAAGAGGGTCGACCTGAGTTTACCCGTATATCTGATTGTGCAAAAAAACAGAACCATGTGTCGACCGGAGCATGACATGCATAGACTCACAACATGCAAATTTAGGAAAATACAAATGGTCACAGTATGATTCAACCGAAGGGCCGACACGAGCCCTCCTGAGAGTAGTTCATTGAAATGACTAGCTGTATGAGTCGCCCGGAGCTAGCTTTTAGTCGACTCAAAGCCCTGAAATAGGCAAAAATGCCTATTTTCATGCATTAAGACACTTTTGATGAACCCTATAGTATGTCAAGCAAGACTAACTAGGCCAACCCTACATGAAACATAGATTTGGCTATCTCTATATGCAACAATCATATTTTTTACTAGTCTTTGACTTATGAGAGACAAGACATGCAAATATGACATGGTGACAATGTCCAACATACATTTTTCTATAGAGCTGAATTTTGACATCATCGAAACGAGCTTATCTACCTATGAGGCTTTTCCCTCACATAAGGCTCTTTCCACCATCTTCAACACACTCAATAGAGCGGTCTTGGAGTTCACTGAAAGAGCTGATGCACAACTGCTTCTGGAGTATCCCTTTCGAGGACGTGGCCATCATTTTAGGGGGAGGAGACCCTGAAGATGTCTTGCATATTGCATTTTGAATCTTATCTCATTATCTATTCATTAATGTTTTGTTTGTTATTTAATGGTTTATGTACTTATGTGTGTTTAAAGACATGTCTATTGTTCATGACTGAAATAGTAAATCTTATTGTTGTTCTATTATGCGTGGCTCTATTTATCCAATTTATGTGATTTCATTAACTATATTGTATGTGAACGTATATTAATGTATAACCTGTTGCGAGTGTCTGGAAATTGCTTCTCTCTTTAATTTTATATAATTCATTGACAAGTCATTTCTTTCTTTTTGATATTGCCAAAGAGGGAGAAGAGAAACAGAAACATCACAGGAGAAGACTTAGTATTCATGCAGAAGAGTGTATATAGAAGAAGGCATCAAGCAAAGAGGTGGATAATATGACATATCATACATCAAGGTTCTATTGTTTTGCCATCATAAAAAAAGGGGAGTATGTGAGGGCAAAGCCTCATAGGTAGATGAGCTCGTTTCGATGATGTCAAAACTCAGCTTTATAGAAAAATGTATGTTGGACTTTGTCACCATGTCGTATTTTCATGTCTTGTCTCTCATAAGTCAAACACTCATCAAAAACATGATTGTTGCATATAGAGATGGCCAAGTCTATATTTCATGTAGGGTTGGCCTAGTTAGTCTTGCTTGCCATACTATAGGGTTCATCAAAAGTGTCTTAATGCATAAAAATATGCATTTTTGCCTATTTCAGGGCTTTGAGTCGACTCAAAGCTAGCTCCGGTCGACTCATACAACTATTCATTTTAATGAACTACTCTCAGGATGGCTCGCGTCGACCCTCCGGTCGACTCATACTGTGACCATTTGTATTTGCCTAAATTTTCATGTTGTGCGTCGACGCATGGTCCTATTTTTTTGCACAATCAGATATATGGGTAAGCTCAGGCCGACCCTCTTACTGCATAGGTCGACCGCTCGCTGTGTTAAGTCAAAATTTTGTTATGTAAAATAGTTTGGGAGTCTGCTATGTTTGTTAAGTCTATTATGTCTTATATATAAGTTGAGGTGTGCTATTCCTTTCACATGAACTAAGAAAACAAGAAAAGTGAAAAATTTACGTGTCGATTTATTCTCATCCTCTTCATAGCATTTCACAACAACTACACATAATCATTTTTGTTGTGCATTGTGCATGTTCGAGGTGATAACATCCAAAGGATTGGTGTAATCTGGTTTGGGTTGAGTAATCGACAGGTTTTTCTTGAATAAAACTGTTAGGATTTTGTCCTCCAAGAATCTTGGATTGGGGGGGGGGGGGGTTTACATGAATTGTTCCATCACAGATTCAGCTGAGCGAAGGTAATCGAAGAGCGGGAGGTTTTGTCTGTTTAGTAGCGGTAAATGTAGGATTGTGAGTGGAAGATTCGGGTTCGACACGTGGGTGACTAAAATAAGTCGGGCCATATTTGAAGACTGCAGGTTATTCAAAGAGAGTGTCGTAGTCGGAGGTTTACTCGCCGCGTTCAAAGGGCTTGATTCAACTTGAATCAAGGGGCAAGAGGAAATAGGCTCTACAACAACAAGTTGTGTTTGATTGTTTGATCTTTATTTACTTCTTGTATAAACATTGACCAACAAGTTATATATATCTATATACAAGTCTCAATTCTATTATTAGAATTGAGGACAGACGTACCCCGAGCGAGGATGACGGGGGAACTGCCTCAACAAATCATTATGTCTTTTTCTTTACATTTATATTGCTAAAATTCTGAGTTCTTAGTGCAAACGATTGTGTCAATCAAATTTTAATTTGAGTTGCGTTGAACTATGTTTTAAGCTAATTATAATCATTGATTGTAATAGAAAACTTAAGCACTCTACTCTCAAAATAGAATTCACTTGTAGTGTCTTGCACTCCAAGTGTTTGATCAATTGTGTGAACTATAAACAATTGTGTTGTTTTTTCAAACTGTTTATGTTTTAAAGGCATTGGAACTAGTCATATCTTATAGTGAGCAAAATTTGATTGAAGTGTGATTAAAGTAATGATTCTAAATCTCGTTTATCGAATTCCATAGGCTTTACGCATATCCGGTTTTCTAGTAACTGTTCGTTTTAGACGTGTATAGTTTCTCGGCCGCTTCCTCCTTAAACTTTTTTAAAAACCAATTTTTGGTAGCACCACTCTGTTTTAAACAAGCGATCTATTCACCCCCCCCCCCCCCCCCCTTCTAGATCTGCGCCATCCTCTAACAGACTGAGCATGGTCGTTTGCCACCCCTAGTTGTAGTGTTTTGCCGCCAATTCCTTCAATTGACAATGACAACATCTGACCTTGTAACCAGAATCATCGCATTCATTCAAACCTTCATCTCAATACCACACTTCATTATCTCTTTAATTGCCGAAGGATCACCCAGCTTGAAGGAGCCAGCCAAGATATCTACAAAGAGAGGTGCCTCAAAATCATAGACGAATAAAGGAGAACTGGAGGATGAAAGGCCATTTATAGGATTTCGAGATAAAGAAAAGTTAGATGGAGTGCCCAACGAAGTGCTTGGATGATAATAACCATCACAATAACAATTTAGGTAGTGTTGAAAATCCTGATTGAAAAAGGAAACTCATGTGACATCATTGTCATACCCCAAATTTTGACTATCATTTCTTCCGATTTTACTAACGTGTAACTTAGGTTACTGACAAGACCATATCCCTCCATAAGTCATCTGGTCAACTCTAATGACCTAAAAAATCAAAGAAGAGTCATTTTGACTTTTTACTCTCTTTTAAGGTTTCATTTTATTTAGTAAAGTTTGTCTAAGAGGTTATCTCTAAATTCAAGGAATATTGAAAATATTAAAAAAATTATTTATTTAGATAATATTTTATTAGGGTATTTAGGTCTTAATTTTTAGTAGTTTATCTATTATAGGTATTATTATTCACTAAGTTGTATCTAGGATATTTAATTGTTAGCAAGTTAATTATAACAAGTTATCACTATGATAAATTATCAATTGGATCTTTTAAGTATTTAGATTAATTGATGTATTATCTCATTAGGGTCATAATAAGGATTTTTTAAGTATTTAGATTAATTGATGTATTATCTAATTAGGGTCATAATAAGGTTCACTAGTTTAGTATTTGTATTAATAATAGTATTATTGAATTATCATTAATATTATTAGTAATAAGGATTAGGTTAATATTTTATTATTATTATTAGGCCGTTTTTACTATTAATATTATTATGATTAAATAAGTAGGAGTGAATCAGATTAATTAGGGCTAAGTTAATATTATTAATCAGAATTTAATGATTATTATTAGTATTATTATTAATAGTATTATTAAATATTAAATTTCTATTTTTATTAATATTGCTATTAAAGTTAGCCATCATTTTTAGGCCTGATTATTAGTCATTAAGAAAGGGCGCGCAAGAATTATTCAGAGTTTATTTATTTGTTTTTAGATTTTTTACTTATTATTTGGACCAGATCAAATATTGACCTAATTAGGTCCATCTCCGAGTTACAAACCTTAAATCTACGCATAGTGAAATCAAAAAGGGTCAATGCTTGTAATTATGATTTACAAATCAAATCTTTTTCATTACAATCAAATTGAATTTGAAAATACGACATGGTAATAAAAATCCAAAATTTTATTTTTTAAGGTTAAATTAAGTCTCAATCAATCAATTACAAATAAATATCTAAATTTATATTACAACAAATCAAATAATATTACAATCAGATACAAAATTCCTAAAAACAAGAATCAATCTAATTGAATCACTAAAACTTAAAGATCTCACCTACTATAAATATATGAAGAATTCAAAAGAAAAAAAAGTTAAGAGAACAATCCTCATGGCTGAAAATCAAACCAAATACACTAGAGCTCTGCATCCAAAGACTTAAGGTTCTTCACCTTGATACCTTAAGTTCTTGAGCTTAACCTTCAGACCAATTGCTCAACAATACCTCGCACAGAGGAATGAAAGAAGAAGAAATCAGAAGGAAAGGGAGACAAAGGGTTCAAAAGCAAAAAAGAAGGGGGGGGGGGGGGGGGGGGGGTAAAGATACGATTACCTTGCAACTGGGGGAATCCTCTCTACCAAAGGTTTGTTACATTTTTGGATTACCTTTGATCTTGCTTGTTATGATTCATTTGTGTACGTCTGAGATGTTGTTGTTTATGCATGATCGGGGTTGAGTGTAACACCCCAAATTTATTGGAATATTTATTTAAATATGAATATTCATATTTTTGGTGATTTTCGGTGGTTGTTGTGAAATGTTGAGAATTATGGATTTTTGGTTATTTATTTAAATAATAGTATATAATATGAATATATTAGTATTATTATTAATTTAAATAAATATAAGTTAACTAAGGGCAAATTGGACAATTAAGGAGGAGTTAGTGAGGGTAATATTGGAAAAGCCCAATTTATAGGCCCGAAGTTAGGTTTAACAAAAAGGAAATTTTGAGGGAATTAGAATTCATTCTTGTTAGACCGTGAAAAGTGAAGAAATAGAGGCCAGAGCTCTGAGGAAGAGGATTGAGACAAAAGTTTCGCAAGGTTTCCAAGAATCAAAGGAGAAGGCTTAGAGTCAGCAACTAAGGTATGAGGAGTATTGCCTTCATTGTTTTTAATATGTGATTTTAATGCATTTAAAGTCGATTTAAGAGTTTAATGGGTTTGAGGATGATTTTGAGATAAAGGAAATTAGGTCTTCATGGCCAAAATCTATTATTGAGGTTTTTACCATAGGGATTTGAACTGATGATCTGATAGGATTGAGGTCGATTTGGGTTTGAGGGAAAATAGGCCTTCGTGGCTAAAATCTATCGGCAAGGTTTCAAACCTGTAGGGTAATTATATTGTGAGAAACTCTAATGACTGTGGTGTAGTTGTAAGGAAATTATGGAAATTATAGCGTGAATATGATACGGGATTGGCCTAATAAGTCGTAGATTTTGTGCTTGTATCACCGTAATACCTTAGGAATGATTTAGGGATGTTTTGGGGGCATTGGGGAAGGAAATCGTTGGACCTTTGGGATGATTTTAGGTTCTGGTGTGTAACAGCATTTTGCTGTAATCGCGTGTTCGCACAGCGGATAAACTCACCCCAGATTTGCACAACAAACTTGCTGGCGAACATAGCAGAGTTTCGTGAATTCTGATTTTTTATGTAGTGATGCCTTGATGTTTTGATGATGTGATTTATTTGACAAGTTAATATGAGTATGATTGTGAATTCTATGTGATTTGTATATGATTATATGATGATTCCTATGATGTAATGTTTGATGAACTATGATGATATTTCCACGAGTTTTGATGATTCTATGATGACATGATTTATGATGATGATTTTGATGATGATGATTTTGATGAATGATGATGCACCTATGATGTTATTATGAGGATGATTATTGACGTGTGCATCATGCATTCATGTGCATTCGGACTTCAGTTCAGGACCTTGATTTCTTTGGCTTTAGTCTTATTGTGCGGATGTGAAGTATTTTGATGTGCTCCGGTTCTCGAGTAGAATCGATCTTATTGATGGGGATCTATGGAGGGTTGATGGCCCAATGTCCATCGAGTTATGATGATTGGTACCACATGCATGAGTCTTATTGCATTTGCATTTATGAGATAATTTGGTATAAATTATGATATTATGACCTTTAATGTTCCTTGATGATTATGATGATGTTGAATATGAAAATGACGCCATTTTATATATTGAATTCCTATATTGATTATTATGAATTATTTTACTCACCCTGCCTGTTTGAATGTTGCCTCCATGTGGGTAACGTGCAGATGATCAGGTTTAGTCGTGTATGCCCGTCGAGGATCTTGTTGGAGTTTTGAGTTGTTAGCCATTTTGGTTAACTTAAAGGGTCTTGCTCTGATAGTCTAACATCGGGTTGGCGTCTTTGAGTTAAACCATGTTTTATTTGATTTTTGTTACTTTGATTATGTTTCCGTACAAGGAAAACTTTGGATTTTGCCTTTTTGAGTTCCGCTTCCTTTTGAGCAATTTTTGATATCTTTTGGGAAAACTCGTTGTTTATGGAGTCTTGACCTATATTTGATTTATTGGGAAATGTACGCCTTTTGAGGTGATTTTTATTGAGTTTAATATTTTACTCTGATAAATGTGAATATTTTGCCTTTAAAATTGTGGGGTAGAAAAGGGTGTTACATTGAGGATGACAGAAGAGGGTCTAAGATTGAGGGTTGGCTTTGATTATTTGGTTTCTCCATTTAGGTTTATGATTTGAAGTTAGGATGAACCGATCTTTGTTTTGGATGTGGGTTGGTGTGATTTTGGGTGAGTTAGGTTAGGATCTGAGTAAGGGTTGAGGTTTGGCTGAGGAAAAAGATGAATGTTCATCTTCTAGGGTTAGGGTTCATCTGAAACCCAATCAGGGTTCGTCTATAAGGGGGTTAGGGTTAACCCAAGGTTCTTGGATTGTGAGGTTTATGGGTTGAAGGCTTGATTAGGGTTCATCATATGAACCCTATGGTTCATCTTGGTAACCCAGGTATGAAGATGAAGGTGGGGTTCTGTTGAATGCTAAACATGCTTTAAATTGATCTATATTTATTTGCATTTTTCATCTCAATTGTTATGTTTTGGTGGATTTACTCTATGTTTTCATGCTATTCTTCAATATTGTTGAAAATAACTTTGGTTGCTTTGATTTGTGTGTTATTGTGTAGAAATTAGGCATAAAAACATCAAAGAGTAAGACACAAGTATTTGGATAAGGAAGCCAAAGGAAAATAAGAGATCCAGCATGTTCGTTGGGCGAACAGCCAGCGAGGAGTAGCAGGGAACATGAATCTCTGAAGTTGGTAAATAGAGAAAGTGTGAAAGTTAGTTTCTTCTTGCACTTATCAAGTTTCTAAGAAATTAATTAAAATGTAAAAGGTCAATATTAAGTATTGACGTACTGCGACTATCACACACACATGAAAAGGTTTTAACACCCTCTCTTTTTATAGAAACTTCTTAAAAACCTATTAAGACTTGCGTGGAATTGATTAAGAAGTATTTCTAATCAATTGAAAGAGTTTTTACATTTCCTAATTGATTAAGGATAGGTTCTAATTGATTAGAGAAATACAAACAACATCTTAATCGATTAGAAAAATGTTTAATCGATTAAAACATGTCACCGTTGTAGGTTTTCCCTTTTTAGATTAGGGTTTCTATATTTTAAAAGGTTTTAATTGATTAATTTCTAGGGCTAATCAATTAAAACATTAAAATAGCCCAAGGATTATTTCCTTCTTCAACCAAATATTTTTCTATATAAAGAAGGTTCTCCTCATTTCAAAACACTCTGAATTTCTGAATAGAAATATATCTTCTTCTACTAATCACTTTATTCTAAAATTTCTTTTTTACGAGAATTGACATAGTGCCAAAAGTCATAAAAGTCCTTGTGAGAGTTTTGCTGTAATATATGGTGTGCCTTATTTGATTTATTCAATAGTGTAACTCTCTTATGGATTACATTTGTAAAGACTTAAAGGTTGCAAGCTAAACATGACAAAAAATTGTTGTAGGTTCTTGACCTTGTCAGGTCTTAAAAGCTCTATTTGTTTCTTAAACTTAGATTGGTAAAAGATCTTGTTTATTTTTTAGATTAGCCAATGTAAAGTATCATGTCGGTTGGAGGTTGGTCAGCACAAAATTACTTGTTTGGTTGTAAGAAGGTTTGTGGGCATAACCTATGAAAAACTCAAGTTTCTTTTTAATGGAACTTTCAAGAAGAAACTCTTAGGGACATGAGTAGATCTAATAGTAGATTGAACACACACACACACACACACACACACACACACACACACACACACATATTGAAATCTCTCTAATTCTATCTCTTTACTTTCTATTACTTATTTTTATTTTCTCTCTGTTTCCTTTTTTTTTCCTCATATTTGGTACTTTATCTCTATTGGACTAATATAAACCATTTTTAAGAAATATTTTTTATAATAAGTTTATTTCCTATTAACATAACTCATCCTTCCCTATTTTGTTTGGAGTCACTTAATCAACAAGTGGCATCATAACCTAACTCTTATTTTAAGACTAATTGTCACAAGACCCTACTATAAAAAGCATATTCTGTAACCATTTCTTACCACGACCACATAACCAACCTGGTAATATATGTTCACTAGGCGCCTTTCATTTTATTTTTAAAATTTTTAAACTACATATAACCATAATCGCAATTAACAACCATTGTGATATGTTAAGAGTCACACACTTCAAATTGTCATATTTCCAAAAATATCAAAATCCCTTGAGAGTATTGTTGAATAGGATTTATACTTCATTTTATTTATTCAAGAGTATAACTCTATAATGAATTGTATTTATAAATACCTAAAGGTTGCAAGATAAACCTGTAAAAAGCTTGGTTCTAGGTTCTTGAGTTGTCCTGCATTAAAAGCTATGTTTGGCTCTTAAGCTTAGCTTGGTAAATGATCCACTGTCGCGCACGGATCAAAACCAGTAATTTTAAAAAAGTATAGTAACGGGAAGCGACAGCTCGAGTATCATTCTCAAGGATTCTTGTAGTGGATTAACCAATTACAATAACGAAATATGGGGGGTTCGGTTTTGATTTTGAAAAAGTGATTAAAAATATAAAAGTGATTAAAAATATAAGTGATTATAAGATAAGTTAATCTGTTGTTCGTTCTCCCACTTATCATTGATCATACAATTCTCAAGCCCTAAACGGATTCCATTCCCTTTCGATTACAGTAATAATTAACAAACGTGATTGCAACTAAAATATGATTTATGTTCCTAAATCTGAATTAAGCAAACAGATAACGCAAACACGAATTAAGCAAACGCGATTACGATTAACAGAAGATATATCAATCAAATTAATCCAATCCTATTCTATAAAATATGCAATTGAATTAAGCAAACAATGACAACTGAATAAAGCATTCAGAATTATAGATAGAATTGAAAAGGGAATCAAAATTACTTGAAAATTATATTAACCTCAAAGTTAACGGAGATACGGTTACAACAGATCAACCCGAAAAAGTTAGTTCTCCATGATATTCGTACAAAGCACAATGAAATTCGTAAAATGAAGGTGAAAGTGATAGTAGCATGGCTGCTAGGTATATGAAAGCATCAACGCTTCTGGTTTTAACCCAATTAGATCGAAAAACATAAAAAACCCGGCCCAAAACTAAATATTTCAAACAGCAGATTTCGGGTTCTGACTTCAATGAATTATTTGGACCTGTTACACTCTGAATCAGCTTCTTCCTCAAATATAAAAGTTGTAGATTTTTGTCTTAACTTTCCAACACCTATTAGAACACGTAAATCCGATTCTCGCAGCTTCAGTTATGATCCAAAAAGTAAACAAATATCAAATAACCGCTAAAGCTGAAAATAAGCCGCGAAAATAGATTAAAGGCAAAAAAAGACTAAATTCTAAAAACACAATAAAACAACATAATAAAAAAAACAAACTAGGGAAATGCCTAAATACAAACATAAGAGAGTGTGCATTAAAATGTACTGATCAATAAACGCTCTTATTTTGTTTCGAGATCACCCACTGTAAAATCTCTTGTATAGTTTTTAGGTTATCCAGGGAAAATTCACTTGTTTGGTTGTAAGAAGGTTCGTAACAAAAACCTGTGAAAATATCAAGTCTCTTTTTAGTGAAACCCTCAATAGCAAACTCTTAGGAACATGAGTAGGGCAAGTGATAGGCTAAACCTGTATAAATCTCTGTTGTAATCTCTCTAACTCTATCTATTTATTTTTCTTTCCTCTATATTTCCTTCTTTTTCCTCTTCTTCACTTCTTTGTTTTTGTTGGACTAATATAAATAAATTTTTGGAAATATTTTTTAAAATGAATTTGATTTTTAAATAAAACAACTGATCCCCCCCCCCCCCCCCCCAATTTTTGTTTGGAGTCATTTAATCAACATTTGTTTGGAGTCATTTAATCAACATTCATATGCTCACGTCAACTTCAATGATGGAATCATCAAATCCGAGGTATGTAAGCAAGAAATTTCTCTTTGTTTGGAAGAATTTTTCGCTATTTGTTATCTTTCATTCTCTATCTCTCTCTACAAGTCGAAGGCTCCAAAATCAAGTGAAGCTTTTAGTTATCATTTTGATTCTAAATCTCTTATATCTAATCCAAATGAGGGTCATAAATTTCCCATCACCGTTGGTTATGTGTGTCCAAATATTCATCTCATACACTCTTTCGCGACACACATCCTTATCCCAGAAAAATTTATTCTTAGGAAAGTCTCTAAAATCGGTGTTGTTTTGACTTGGTTGCTAGCAAACAAAGTTGAAACTAACTGGGCTAGTTGGGTGATCTGTCACATGGTAGAGAGATGACGAAAGGGGAATGTGTGGCTTCCATATAATCACTTGATTATGAAAATTCTAGAACATTTTAGATTTGATATAGAAGAAGAGTCGATGGAAAACAAAATCAAAATAAGAAGTCACTACCCGAGACAGATGCAATATGAACAACATAATATTGTCTTATTCTCAGCCCCAACAAGCTCTAGCTTCACAATAAGCGCCTCAACAAAAAAGACCTTTAAATTGGAAATATTTAAATTATGAGGCTCTTGAACTCTACAAAATGAAGTTTTCCTAACACTCTCCTCAAGATTTAGTAAGCCCACACTAGAGGTGCAAATTGGACTAATTCTAAAATTGAGTATCTACCCACAAGTTTAATGAAACCAACATGCCTTTCCCTCCTTTTGTAAAGAATTAATTTGAGGAAATAAAGCCTTAATTGCTAAGGAATTATGATTAAATGATATAAGGAATGAGTAACAATATATAGTAATAAAATCAATTGAGAAATTCATCCATAACATATTTTATTATTAATTTTATAACTATTTTTATACATCCCTTCATCTTACAATCAAGCCCACAAATATTTTTGTTCAACTTACAATATGCTACAATCAATTAATAAGAAATAACTTATAGCCCTTGAGATCGATACTTTAAGATTTATATCCTTTTTTATTACTTGTGAAGATCTGACACACTTGTCAACCCCATACATACCTCTATTTCACGTTATAACAATGTAATAAAATATTACACAATAAATTTTTCTATTTGTTCAACATGTTGAATATTTTTCATCTATCTAAGTAAAATAAATTTATTTTTTCATAAGGTGAAACTGTTTCTAACTCTTCTATGGATGGATCTTGTACATGTTGATATATGAGGTATTTTTTTTCTATTTTTCTTTAAATGGTCACAAATATTTTTTAACTATAGTTGATAAAAATTTTACATATTTACTTGAGTTGAGCTCATGACTATTAAAAAAAAGCCACGAATAAATAAATTTAAGCTCTTGAACATAATAAAACTTGGGTTTTAACTAAGGGGTACAATCAAACTAAGTTTAATATTTTGAAATATTGTTTTCTATTATCAAAATGACAACAACTGAATTATTTTTATTTATTGATGCTGTCGAAAAAAATGAAACTTACATAAATTAGATATAAACAATGCTTTAAAACAAGTTAGTCGTAATTGGAATCCAAAGCTTACTACTATTTTAGTTTTTTTTGGATACGTTTAGTCCATGTCTAACTATTCTTTATTTGTTAAAAGCTTTCAAAATCACTTATTGATACTTTTGGTTTTTGTATGTGATATTATGCTCACAAGAGATGATATTATAGAGATTTAAAAATTCAAATTAAGGACATTAGACAATTGAAGTTTTTCCTTGGATTAAAAGTGTCGCACTCCTCTAAAGTTATCCACCTAATTCAAAGATAGCATGGTTTAGAATTACAAGAAGATATTAAACTTCTTGATTGAAACTCCTCTAAAGGCATCCACCTATGTCACCTTAACTCAATCTTTTAAAGGAAGATGGACATTTTTTTCATGATCTAAAGTTGTATGGGTGACTCATCAGACATCCACTATATTTAACCAACATCTGACAAAATTTTTCATTCTAGCATTGGAATGACACCATTTGAGGTGTTGTATTTGTATTGGTACGATTCTAGTAAGAGTGTGGTGCTTGGACCTGATATAGTTCAGCAAACTACTAAGAAGATCAAGATGATCTAAGAGAATATGAAAGTTTTGTAGAGTCTTCAGAAGAGCTATCATGACAAGAGGAGGAAAACACTTGAGTTTCAAGAGGGAAATCACGTGTTCTTGAGGGTTACTCCGGTAACTAGTGTTGGTCGCGTGATGAAGTCTAAAAAACTTACGTTGTGTTTCATTAGTTCATTTCAGATTTTTTAGAGAGTAGGGGAGGTGGCCTACCGAGTGGCGTTGTCGCTATACCTTTCAAATCATTATGATGTGTTCCATGTGTCTCAGCTGAGGAAGTACATTCATGATTCGAAGTTGTACACTCAAGGGGATTGACTTTGACAAACGTCAGGAAGTACATTTTTGATTCAAAGTTGTACATTCATAATTTGGAGTTGTACACTCAAGGGGATTTCGAGGGGGGGGGGGATTGTAACACTCTAATTTAATTATTAGCTTATTTAATTATTTATTTAATTTAATTGAGTAATTTATTTAAATAATTTTTTTTGTGATATATGACATGTTTGGTCGGTGACAATATTTGTGGTGTTTTGTGTTAATTAATTAGTTTAGTGGGAATTAATTAGAAATTGGGGAGAATATGTAAAATTGGACCACTTTTATGAATTGAGAGTTTAGTTGTGAGTGGAAGAAAGCTGAATTTTAGTTGGGCAAAAAGTGTAATTAAAAGGAATTAATAAAATAGTATATAATCTAAAAGCTAGAGAAAGTTAGGTTTTTAGAGGACTTTTCTATCCGTACGTGAAAACAAGGAACTTTGAGAGAAGACTTTGGAAAGGAGAGCTAGGGCTTGAGGGAAAGGATCATTAAAAGCTTGATTTGCTGACTTTTGGTGGAATTACAAGGTAAGGGAGATTCTACATCTATGGGTGCTTAATTCATGAAAGGGTAGAGAAGTTTCCCTTAACCACTGTTACAGTGAGAATCAGATGTCAAGCTATTGATTAACTTGAATCTTAATTCATTAAATTCACAACCGTACTTTGATTGATCCAAAGGAAAGGTTAAAGAAAGAAAGACCTTTTGCGCGATGTAATAACAACGTTAAGAGATTCGGGGATCGGGGGTTGATTATGCTTATGGTAGGTATTTCACATCCTAAACATCTGTAGTACTCTACAGGAACCTTTTGTATATTTGTATGTTATACCACTTGCTATGGTTTGGGATCAATGTTAGGGTTTTGAGGTAAATACCTAGGGTTGATGTTTCTAAGTTTGCTCGCAAAGATATTACATCTTCTGCCTACGTATCCTAACTAGGACAGAATCAGAGCAATCGTAGTTCACCTCACTGAGGGGGACGAACATTTGATTTTGATCAAGGTTCAAAGGGGGAACAAACATAACAATGCTTATATAGAGTTTAACAAAAATCTCTATTCTAAGTTATACACTCAAGGGGATTGACTTTGATAAAAGTCAGGAGGGGAGTAAGTAATCATGACAATGATCCTTACATAGAGTTGACAAACTTTAACCTAGGGTTCTAGTTGAAGAACACTCCTAGTAAAGGTGGGTCTTTTAGACTTATGCAAAGTATAATGGCTAATAGGTTCTAACTTAACTAAGCTAGGGTTCAATATGACTTAACAAAGTCAAAGGGGGGGGGGTAATGAGTTATCTATCAATGGAGAAACTTTCTTTGGAATAGGAGAAAGATGAGGCAACTGGATAAGAACTAACAAGTTTTTTTCACTTGGGGAAGGCTTTAAAAAAGTTAAAGAAATAAACAAGAACATATGAACAATAGTCAAGATCAACATAAAGACATAGAGGTAACAACCATCAATGCAAGTAAAGAACATGTGTAACAACAACAAGTTCATCTATAACATTCAAAAGAGATTGATGTAAACAAGTTACAACTTGAAGCAAACATGTTATAAGGATCAAATGAGATCAAATTTCACAACATAAGACCATCTAAACATGTATTGATAACAATCAAATAAGCAAAAACACAAGAAATATTACAACAGTTCAAGTATTTGTTCATGACTTCATGGGGAAAAGTAAGTAAGTTTCATGGTAACAACCAAGTCAACAATAAAACCCTAGCATGTTATGGTTCTAACAATACACATAAACAAGTATAATGAGGAATGAAAAACATATTCAAAAGGTTACAACATCAATAATCATGTTATGAATCACAAATAAGTTCAAGGTATACCATTCACATTGAAGCGTTCACAAAGGAAATAAAAAACCCTAAACATGTTATGGTTATAACAAGACACATAAACAAGTAGGATGAGGCATGATAAACATATTCAAGAGGTTACAACATCAAGAATCATGGTATAGGTCACAGATGAAGTTCAAATGGCCATTTTTACATGTATGCATTCACAAAAGCAAGCATGAACATAGCAAGGAAATTAATCAAACAAATTTGAGCATTTAAACATGTTAACAAACATATATGAATCATACAAGACAATTCTCACAAGAAAAATCAACTTACATGTTGAAAACATCCAAGAACACCATGGAGAAAACCTTAAAAACACATGCTATTCAAGTAGACCAAAGTATTTATAGGATAACAATCCTTGAATTCTTTATTCACTTAATTAAAATAGACATGCTAAGGAGTATTTTGCAAAAATAATGGCATCAATATCATAAAAAATGAGCAAGTTATGATCATGGGAAATTGGTGCATAAAATGGACAAAACTAGGTCAAGGCAAGGTAAGGCAACCTAAGGCCATTTGCAAGAAGAATGGATCTCAGTCAAAACTTAACCAAATGAGGTGAAACAAAAGTGAAAATTGTGTGTTTTTGAACAAGTAATTCAATGGTACAATTTTTTTTTCCACACCATGAACTCACAAGAAAACCCGATAGCATCATTGGTAGGGCAAGTTTGGTTACAACCAAATGCAAGAACACATGAACAATATTGTGTAGTGGTGTGCTTTGTGAAACAAGTGTACAAACATTACATATGCATCATATATAGAGGTTATCACAAGAGAAAACAAGAAATGCACGAGTGGTTTGATAGATTGGAACCATCATGCAAAATGTGACAAGTTTGGACCTAGTTTGTGACTTGAAATTTAACAGTCCCAAAAATACATATTTTGCTGCAAGAAATGGTTCACACATGACACATAACATACACAAAACATGTCTAAACAATGTTCAACTCAAAAGCATATCTAGAAATCAAAGTAGCATGAAAAATGCAAGTTGTAGGCTTACCTCTTGTAGCCTTATGAAGCAAGCTTAAGAAATAAGAAAGCCAGAGATCCCACAAGCTCCTTAATGGTCTAAAAATGCTCCAATGATGATGTGTAGGTGCTCAAAATAGCCTCCAAGTAAGCTAGTGGCTAGAAAGCCTTGCTAGTGAAGAAATCACCAAAAAGTCCAAAGATTTCAAAAGCAAACTTGCTCAAATCTTGTTACAGAAGTGTGAATCAATCATGGATTGTTTGTATAGGTTATATGTGAGGTGTGAGTGGTCTTGGAACTCAAGGAAGTGCAGTGGTTTGATGGCTACTCTCCAAAATGCAAAAAAGTCAACAAATGAGGTTTTGATGGTTGACTTCTTGCTTGGATGATTTTCTGGCTAATGTGAGGTCTTGGACATCTCTAGTACATCATTTATGATGTGTTTGAATTGTTTTTTGAGTTGGAAAATGTTTGGAAATGGTTTTGGCAATGATTTTGCAAGACAGATTTGGAGAAGTTTGGAAAATTGGTGTAAACTTGTAAGAACTTGGTGATTGAGTGAGGGAGAGAGTTCTAGCTGGTTTCTAGCATGGAACTAGTGCAGTTTGTATGTGAGAATGAGGTTCTATTTATAGCCAAGAGCCTTGAGTGAGATGCATGGGCAAATTGATACAAAATGCCAACTTTGGTTTTCTAAGCTTGGAAATCTTGTAGAAACCAATGCAAATCTTCATTAATGACCTCAAGTTACCCTAACAAGAGATTCTCCATACCTTAGAGGTCATTTTCATCATTCTTGAGAGGATAGGAAGTGACTGGCTGCAACATAGTTGGTGATTTGATGAGGGCAACCACCATTTTTCTCTTTATTCACTATTCACATTTGCAACTTGCATTAAACAATAATTTTCTTTAATTCTTGTGCCAAATTCGTGGGAACTAGTGCCAAAAAATTATATTAGAAATGTGAAGATCATAAATGAGGCTTAAACCTTGATTATAATTGATTTGAGAAGCTTTGGAATCAAGACATCCATGCTGAACTGGTTTTGCAGCAGTGAGTTTTTTCTAACTTGTGAGGTTTGGTTCTCCTTAACCATGAGAATTTATGGAACCCACTTGTATTTTTTAGAAATCCCTCATTAGGTAATACAACATAGATGTTTGAGTTAGGGACCCATTCCACTTGAAACTAGGTCAAAACCCCTTGTGAAAATGCTGAATTCTTGACTTACAAGTCAAGAAACCTTGAAATTTCCAAGTGTTTAAAATCCTTCACGACTTGATGAGCTCATAACTCCAAATCCATTCATTTTTTTCTCATGGGTCAGTAGGACACTTTTTTAAGGCTCCTTAAGAATTTTCCAACAAGCTTTGAACCACTCCATTTGGATGTGTGGTTAGGAAGTTATGACCATTTGAAGTTTGATCAAAATTAGGATTTTTTTCACTTACCCTTGTTTCTTGATTTGCAAGTTATCTATCAATTATTGATTAAATCTCCACCAAACTTCATAATTATATGTGAAATGATGTTGGAAAGAAATTTGGCTTCAATTTGGGGTAAAAACCATGTTGGTCAATGAGTTGACTTTCCTGATAAACGAACCAAACAGTTGAAAATCTCTGAATCGACTGTTGATGTTCTGGGTTCCATGAGGCCTTGAAACTTCTTGGGTAGACTTCATTGGGTCATATGAGCCTCATGGACCACAATCCCCTCATTTGAAAACCTTCTAGACCAAAAGTCAAACTACAATTGACTTTTCCAACAAGAAACCCTGATTAGGATTCTTGCACTGCACTACTTCTATTTTCTTGGTGACAACCTCAAATTGGACTCATTCTTGATCACATGTGATATAATTGATGATATATAGACTTGTCATGTGAAGTATCAATCTAAAACGTTGACTGATCAATCCTTAGAAACCCTGATTTCTTGACTGTATAAAACCCTAATTCATCTGCATCTTGACAAAGACAAACTTGAAATAGGTTAAGGTTAAATAAACAATGTTGATGCTCCTAGAATGATAATGGAATCTAGGGGAAATTTTGGGGGTATGACAACCTCCAATAGGATTTTCTCCCTATTTGTTTATTGTGTTGGTTGATGAATCATATAATCGCAATTTTGTTTTATGCCATGATTTACTTGCAAATTCGTGTACTATAATTGTGGTGATTATTTCATATTCTACTTGTTCATAAACATGAGTTTTGAAATGAAATTGATATTTTTAAAGCATGAATAAATTTTGAGTTTTTGGATTAAATATGTGGAATAACATGTTAGATTAATAGGGAATAGCATGCTAATATATGATAATCATATGGGTAATAATTATGGACTGTTTGGAGGGGTTTATGGTTAATTTAAGAGGGTTTTAGAGGTTTTTCAAGTGTAGAAAGTGATTATGCTTCTGTTAACAGGGTGACAAGCGTCACTCGTATGACGCCCTAGGTGTCATGTACTATGAAGCACTAACAAGCTTCAAGCATATCACGGGGAGACCTTCATGGTCTCTAGGGCAGCATGGTCTTGCCATTCGTCACAAGTGTGACGTGTTGAGGGATGATGAGGATGACGGGTGTCACCCTGATGATGAGCTACCCATTTTCGTGTGAGTGAGTGTATTCTGACCTACTGAGTTGGGTTTTAGGGGTGGTTTTGTTGTGCGGTCGAAGATTGGCTGTTGTTTGGTGTATTTTGAGGAATATGAGTTGATTAATTAAATTATATAAGTAATTGAGTAATATTATGCATAAATGAGTGTTATGCGTAATTGTAAATATGTGTGATGAAAGTGCAAATGTGATGTGGTGTGAATTATTGTGCATACGTGTTGATGAGTGTTGAGATGCATAATTTAGGATAAGAATTACTATTGATGCGGTGATATATATATATATATATATATATATATATATATATATATATATATATATATATATATATATATATATATATATATATATATATATATATATATATATATATATATATATATATATATATATATATATATATATATATATATATATATATATATATATATATATATATATATATATATATTGTTTACAGTCAGAGAGGGGTTGTATTGCATCTTTTGTTGTCGAGTGATTATGTATAGTCAGAGTGGGGTTGTATTTCATTTTTATATGTCATACATCCTATGTTTCGTTGTTGTGAAAGAAGCATGTTTTCTAGTTCAGAGTGGGGACTAGTGACTTGTCTCTAGCCTTGAGTGAGGGCTTGGAACTTGGGGTTCGCAAAGATTGGAATCTGATTCGTATGAAGAACCAAATATTGTGTCAGTATTGCATGCATATAGAGTTGAGAGTTTAGTCCAGTTCAGAGTGGGGGTCGTGATGAGCATGCGTCGAGACATTTTTGCATTATATTACATAATGATGAGATGGGTGTGGGTGATTGTAATATGGTTGAGATGTGAATATATGATGTTTGTGTGCCTTTTGTTATGTGGATGGTTTTGTTAATATGTGAATCTATCGTGAAGTTTTTATGCACTATTTATTATTTAAATGTATTATCACCCGATTTTTGTGTTGTTGCGATTGTGCTGCTATGGAGTACAGATAATCAGGTACTTGAGTAGGAGCTTGAGGTTGATGACGGTGTTGCACTTCTTTAGTTGCTTGTCGTCTGAGTCTATAGTTGGGTCACTCTCATATGTAACACAAGGGGACAGATTATTCTGTCATTTAATTTATGTTGCATATCTTTCTGTAGATTCGTGATTTTCTTTGACTGCATGTTTTTAAAATAATAATATTGTTGAGGCTTTTAATGCCAAATGTTATACAATTTTCTGCTACTTATCAAATGAGTTGTTTCTTCACTATGTGTTTCAAAATGAATTAATGGTTGTGAGTAGCATCTTGTTTGGTGAATATTTATGTTTTATACACGTTCTATTATTTAATTGCCAAGTCGGGAAGTATGGTGTTACAGCCGACCGAAGAAAAGCGTGCGGCCACGTGAAGGCGGTTACGGCGACGACGAAGGCCGGAGCGGCGGGTCCGGGTGAGCTGTGGCGTTTTTTGAATTTTTTGAGTTTGAAGATTTTTCGCTGATTTTTGAGAAATTTTTGACATCATTGACCTTTTGGGACCTTTGGGTCAATTATGAGTTATTAGAGTTTAACTGTCAGCCCTTAGAATTACTAGAGTTATCACTTGTGAAAAGTTATCAATAAAGCATTTTTGAACGCTTTAGAGTGTGTTTGGGGTACTCTAGAGTCATTTTAAGAGTTAAGAGTTAAGAGTTGTTGTTGAGCTGTTTTTGAGTTCTTTGAGAACTCTATTGAGTTATAAATAATATAATAACTTGTTAAGATGTCTTTGAGAATTTTGGTGTATTTTTTAGTAATAACATGTCTTTACTCAATCTGAGATGTACTATAATTAATTTAATTAATTATATTTTTTTGAGATTAATAATCTGGTGGGATTATAGTGAGGCCTGTTATTGGCAAACTTATAGTTTAAGAGTGGAACCTACTTTTATGATGATTTCAAGATGGTTTTTTATGATGATTTTGATGACGATGTTGAGATGATTTTGATGATTAGTTGAGGTGCATGCTTGTTTGCTATACATGATCATGCATACATATATTTTAGAGTTAGGTAGTACTTTGATCTAGTGAGGTCAGGTTCATAAAGGAACCATGACGATCTTATGTCTAGAGAAAGACATAGTTCATAGAGGAACTAGAGATATGGACAATCAGTAACAAATATTAGTGTTCTTTAGCTAACTAATATTATCACATTACTTCGTTTTAGTTTTATTTGACTGATTATGCTAATATTGATTAGTTTTGTTAGAGTTTCTTTGACTTGGTTAGTCAATATTTTCTCTTTTTCTTTATATATATATATATATATATATATATATATATATATATATATATATATATATATATATATATATATATATCACATTAACTCTCTAAGTGTATGTTTGGTTCTGCAGTGATAAGAATTGATTTTGGTTAAACATGAGTTGAATATTAAGTGACTTATGTTTGCATACATTTATGTATAAGTGAGTTGAACAACAAATTTCAATGTAAAAATCACGTTTAAATTCAAAAAGATATAATTTATAGTTTCAAGTAGAATCAATTCTTGAGGCAAAGTCAAATCTACTTTAGAATATCCATACATCTCAAAATTATTTCAAAATCAATTCTACGCGTCTAAAATTATTTTTGTCTTCCAAAAGGTAAACCAAACATCTTCTAAAGAAAGTAAGATTTTCTCTTTATCATTTTTACCATCTATTAATCTAAAAAAAATGATGATACATATGATCATTTAAGATTTTTACTAAGAGTATTAGAGATTTACATAATACATCATTACAAAATTTAATTGTAAAAGTGAGAGATGTCGTTTTATATAAACTATTTAGAAATTATATCTAACTAATGTGCGATTTGAAATCTTCTCAATATACCCCTCAACTTCATCACTTTTTTAAACTTGATGTATGAATATTAAGGGTGTGCGATTTATGCTCTGATCAATAGATTTTAATATCATACAAAACCTATTTATAAGGTTAAAAATGTTATTTTATATAAATTTTTTAAAAACGTTATCTTTAAACAAGGTTGGACAGATGTTTCCAATATAGAGAAATGGTATTGATAAATGACACACCCTTTTTTAGACTTTCTTTTTTTATTGGACCATATCAGTCTTATTTCAAAACTCTCCAACAGCAACTGACTGAGCTAGTCTCCACCATCTCTCTACCACTTAGCTTTTAAAAAGGGTGGAAATCAATTATAAGTCAACAAAATTTAGGGGCAAATATAATGATTTGAAATCCTCAGTTTCTATAATGATAATCTTTTAAGCTACACTAATCCAAAATGCATCTTTATTTTATTAGAAAAATAAAACACTACGACTTTAATAAAAACCCAAAGCACGAATCAAATTTAATCTTGGTGAATATTCATAGGTTAAGATGTGATATTAATGTGGTTGACACGTTGAGAATGATATTATTTTGCAAATATCTTAAGCATTGAGTGTTGGAATTAATTGGTGATGACATATTGCATGATTAGATGACCCATTTAAGTTCAAAATGTTGGGACCAATTTAAGTGGAGATGAGTTGCAAACACCACATATGTGGGCAAATAAATAATAAATAAATTTAATTTGTGTAATGCAATGTTAAGCAAATATACAGTTAAATGTCAGAATTATATTGATTGAGTAAATTATGTGGGGAACAATCAGTGGTTGGAAAATGCGGATAATCAACAGAAACATCCCACTTTTTTAAGAATGTGATGTGAAGTTTATCTGCAATGCAATTGCTACTTCTTTGAGGCCCCAAAATCACATGATTATGATTAGAGTCACACTTTTCATTATATATATATATATATATATATATATATATATATATATATATATATATATATATATATATATATATATATATATATATATATATATATATATATATATATATATATATATATATTCGAACTTGAGACTTTGGTAGAAACATACTCTCAAGATTCAAGCCTCCACCATTAAACCAACTCTTAGGTGTTAATTTTATACTGTCAGTTAATCAAAACCGTTAGATATTATAAAAAAAAATTATTTTTATTTTAATTATTAATAAAATAATATTAATAAATAATGATGATAAGTTGATAGTATAAAACTTTTTACACTAATAGTGTATAATAATTAAGTCGAGTGAATACAAATTTTAAAAACATAGCGTAAATACTTAAAAATTAATTAAGGACGTTTTCACATCGATAATAAAAATTGAACTCATCAACATTAAGATGATTTAACTCTTTATAAATTAAATTTATATTCATTAATCATATGATAATGTTAGTTCTAGTGTTTTCTTTAAAAATAATTTTTAAATGTTAAATTTATTTGATAAGTTTTTTGTTTGAGAAATTTCAAATAAAAATTAATTAAAATATTATTTCATAAAGTTAATTTTATATAATTCTTACTTTTTAAAAATTATTGAAATTTAAAATCATAATTTTTTTTTAAATGAAGCAAATTATTATGCTAAATTTTTTAACAATTAAATCATTCTTTTTTAATTTATAATAAATGTGATCTATATCTACTTGTTTTGAAGCTAATAAATGTCTTATTTTAAATAGGTAGAAACTCACAACATTGAATTATAAAAAAGTAAAATAGACTTATTGAAATTTTTGGAGTTAGAAAGGTATTCAAGTTGCTATTAGTGTGGGGTTCAAGATTATTGAAATTAACATTGACTTTCAATTAGTAGTAAATGCGATTAATTCCAACGACAACAGTAGTAGTAATGGGATGAATCTCATCACCAAAATTATGTATTTGTTTTTCTATGATAAGGATTTTCTTGTTAAGCATGTGCACAGGAAAGCAAATTCGTGTGCGAATGCGCTTGCTAAGAATGGTATTGAGCTTCAAGAAGAGTTTCACCTCTTTGATGTGTGTATTCCTTTTGTTAAACACTTCTTCAAAAGTGACTTATTGGGCGTGTCTTTTTCCCGGTTGATCCCGGTGTAATCTTTTCTTCTTGGGAAATTTTTGTTGAGATTGTAATTCTTTGTATCGAAATAGTGTAGCTCGACAGAAATAAGGATTAGTTGAGTTAGCCTAATGTGTGTGTATGTCGAGTTATTTAGATATCGAAGCAGGTTGCTTGACACAGGATTTCAATTTAGACCAAAATAGTAATTTTTGGGCTTTTGTAATTTTTGGACTTTCTTCTATTATAAATAGAGGAAGTAACCCATATTTTGTAAGAACTGGTATTCACAGATTTTGGGCTGTTGCAAAGTGAATAAAGAAGATTTTCACAGTTTGTGGGTGGAGATTTCGCAGTTGAAAATCATTATATTCTCCTTTTAATTTTGTTAAATTCTTTCTTTCTTCCTTTTCATTAATAGTTGTTGTGCATAATTTTTCTTGAGATCAAGATTTATTGAGAATTCTCAAAAGTTTTTGGGTTAATTCCAACATCTGGTATCTAGAGCTCCGGTTGTGATTTGAGGGAAGAAAATCACGATGGCGATGAATCATCCAAACAGACATTTTACGATAAACCTTCCAATTCTCAAGAACAATAATTATGAGAATTTGTGCAAGCAGATAAAGGTGGTTTTCTATTATCAAGATCTTTAGGATCTTGTTAAGCGAGGAGTAGCATCGCTTGCAGAAAACACGACGAATCTAGAAAGAGATGCATACAAAGAATTGAAGAAGAAAGATTATAAAGCTTTTTATAATCCATCAATGCGTTGATCCAGATAACTTTGAAAAAATTAGTGATGTAGAATCAGCTAAAGAAGCATCGGAAGTCTTGGAGAAATCATTTGGAGACGCAAAGAAGGTGAAAGAGGTGAGGTTACAAACTCACAAAAGGACGTATGAATTGTTTCAGATGGAAGAAAGTGAAAGCATAAGGGTTACTAAATTGGTGAATCAAATCAAGGTATATGGAGAAATGTTAACATCAAAATCAGTTGTTGCAAAGATCTTGAGGTCATTGGATCCAAAGTTCAACCACATGGTAGTAGCCATAGAAGAGTCGAAAGACTTGTCAGCATTGACGAAGGAAGAGCTTCAAGGGAAGCTTGAGTCTCATGAACAAAGGATGGATGAAAGAGCTGCAGAAAAGTTGAAGAGTGATATGGCTTTACAAGCGCAGTCAGAAAAAGAACAGATAGGGAAAAGAAGTTGGAATGACAACAAAGGAAGAGGAGGTTGTAACAATTCGACTAGTCGAAATCAGCAAGAAGGAAACTGGTCGAATAAGAGAAAACCCTGGAATCAAGGCAACCAAAGAGGTGGTGTTGCAGGTAGAGGAACATATGGTGCTCGAAAACCTGACAAAAGTCACATTCAATGTTACAATTGTCAGAATGGTCACTATTTTAGTGATTGTCCAGAAAAGAAGAAGAATCAAGAAACTGATGCAAAGTTGGCGAAACATGAAGAAGAAGAAATGTTGTTGATGGTCACAATAAGAGATGAAGAAAGATTCCATGACCAATGGTACTTGGACTCAGGACGCTCATCACACATGACTGAAAGGAAATATTAGTTTGTCAACATAAAGCCCTCAATCAAGAACATGGTGAAATTTGTAAATGACAATACTTTAGCAGCTGAAGGTATTGGTAATGTTCTGATTATGAGGAAAGATGACAAAAGGTCAGTAATTTCTAATGTGTTGTACATACCAGGCATGAAGAGCAATTTTCTCAGTATAGTACAGTTGGTCGAAAAGACCTACAAGGTATCAATCAAAGACAAGATGATGAGAGTTCTCCACTCAAGTGGTAGGTTAATCTTGAAGGCTCTTATGTCTCAAAATAGAAACTTCAAGATTGAGCTTAATATGATGGAGCATAAGTGCCTTACGATTGCAGCTACCGAGATGAATGGATATGAATTATCGACTTTGTCATCTCAACTTCAAAGACATTAGAGATTTGAAGAGAATAAACATGGTTTTAGGATTACCAGAAATCGACATTCCAAGCGAAATGTGTGAAGAATGTGTTCAGGAAAAACAACACAAGAATAACTTCAGCAAGGATGCAAGAATTAAGTCGAAGGAAATTCTTGAAGTCATATACTCTGATGTATATGGTCCTATCTAGGTGGATTTGATTGGAGATAACAGATACTTTGTTACGTTCATAGATAATTTCAGTTGAGAGCTATGGACTTACCTGATCAAGAAGAAAAGTGAAGATATCGAGGTATTTTCCAAATTAAAATCTATGCCCGAAATGAAAAGTGGTCGAAAGCTAAAGACTCTAAGGACTGATAGTGGTGGAAAGTATGTGTTAAAATATTTTGATGCATTATATGAGAAAGAATGGATTGTGCATGAGGTGGTGTCACCCTACACTCCACAGCAGAATGAAACTGCAGATAGGAAGAATAGAATTATCATGAATATAGTGAGAAGTGTGTTAAAAGGCAAGCATCTACCCAAAGAATAATGGGGAGAAGTTGTGTCGAGAACAACATATATCTTGAATAGATGTCTGATGAAGAAGCTAGAAGGAATCATGCTAGAAGAATGTTGGTTTGGTGTCAAGCCTAGCCTAAGTCATTTGAAGGTGTTTAGATCTATAGCACATAGACATGTGCCATATCAGTTGAGAAGAAAACTTGATGACAAGATGAGTTAAATGATCCTGATAGGATATCATTCGATTGAAGGATATAAGTTGTTAGACACAGTGAACAAGCAAGTAGTGATCAGTAGGGACATGATCACAGATGAGCTTAAGGAATGGGATTGGACTGAGAATGTTAAGAAGGATTCAGTGAGAGTCTTATGTCAAGAACCAACTAGTGAAGTCAAAAGAGAAGTTCGACAAGAAGAAGTCAGAGGTGAAGCATACACAAGCAGACCTCAACGAACAAGACACATGTCTGTAAGGTTGCAAGAATGTGTGCTTACATCAGATGATGTGGTCGATGAAGAAGGTGAGCTGGTACACTATGCTTTCTATGCAGATGTCGAACCAGTTAATGCAGCTGAGGCATTGAAAGATTCGAAGTGCGTGAAAGCAATAAATGAAGAACTAGAGTCCATTGAAGTCAACAACACTTGGTCACTTGTCGAATTGCCTCAAGGCAAGAAGGAAATTGATGTGAAATGGATTTATAAGGTGAAGGTGAATCTTAAAGGAGAAGTAACTTGAACCAAGGAGAGACTTGTGGCGAAAGAATTTCTTCAATAAGAAGGAATCGACTTCGACGAAGTTTTTGCACATGTATCTAGGATCGAAAAAATCAGGTTGGTTGTTGGTCTAACAAATATGAAAAATTGGCACACATGTCAGATGGACGTGAAATGCGCATTCCTGAATGGCCCCTTAGACGAAGAAGTTTATGTTGCACAACCAGTTGAGTTTATGAAACAAGGCGAAGAAAGAAAGGTGTACAAGCTGCATAAAGCCCTGTATGGGCTTAAGCAAGCTCCAAGATCTTGGAATAAGAAGATTGATAGCTTTCTAAATGAGAAAGAATTTATGAAGTGCACGACTGAGCATGTAGCATATGTAAGGAGAAGCAATAGTGAATTGTTTATACTATGTCTCTATGTCGATGACCTGTTGATAACAGGAAGTTGCAAGAAAGAGATCGAAGATTTTAAACATGACCTAAGTGAGGAGTTTGAAATTTCAGACTTGGGAAATCTCTCATATATCCTTGGCATCAAATTCTACAAAAGTGGTAGAAGTTTGATGATTCACCAAAGAAGATATGCAAGAGAAATGCTCAAGAGATTTGAGATGGTAGATTGCAACCCAACTTCAACTCTAGCTAAGCCCAGAATGCAGCTGTCAAAACATTCAGATGAAGATGATGTCGATGCAACTCAATATTTAGAAGACTTATTGGGTCACTTTGATACCTTTGTCACACAAGGTCTGACTTAGCATACAGTGTGGGTATGGTAAGTAGGTTCATGCAGCATCCAAAGGTATCACACCTAGTAGCGACAAAGAGGATACTAAGGTATCTAAAAGGAACTCTCGACTATGTCATGTTATTTCCTACAATTGATAAAGGAAAAGAATGCAAGTTAGTTGGATACACCGACTCAAGTTGGTGTAGTGATGTTGAGAATAGAAAATTCACAACTGGCTATGTGTTTATGTTAGGTGGTGCACCAGTTGCTTGGAGTTCGAGAAAGGAGCCATTAGTGGCATTTTTATCATGTGAATGAGAATACATAGATGCTTCTCTTTGTGCATGTGAAGCAACATTGATGGTGAATCTGGTCGAAGAGATTACAACGAAGAGTCATGGAGCAATTACCATGAAGATCGACAACATATCAACTATCAACCTGGCGAGTAATCCAATAGCACATGGACGAAGCAAGCACATCGAAATGAGGTTACATTATCTTCGACAACAAGTAGTAGAAGGGAAGATGAATTTGGAATACTGCAGAACTGATAATCAGATTGCAGATATAATGACAAAAGCAGTGCAAGTCGAAGTGTTCAAGAAGCTAAGGTTTATGATGAATATAGATAGCTTAGACATAATGAATTAGATGGTGTGTTGAGATTGTAATTCTTTTTTTCGAAGCAGTGTAACTCGACAGAAACAATGATTATTCAAATTAGCCTAATGTGTGTGTGTGTGTCGAGTTGTTTAGATGTCGAAGTGTCGAAGCAGGTTGCTTGACACAGGATTTCGACATAGACCAAAATAGTAAATTTTGGGCTTTCTTCTATTATAAATAGAGGGAGTAACCCCTATTTTGTAAGACCTGGTATTCACATATTTTTTGCAGTTGTAAAGTGAATAAAAAAGGTTTCCACAGTTTGTGGGCGGAGATTCCGTAGTTTAAAATCATTTTCTTCTTCTTTTAATTTTGTTAAATTCTTTCTTTCTTCTTTTTCATTAACAGTTGTTGCGCATAATCTTTCTTGATATCAAGATTGATTAGGAATTCCTAAAAGGTTTTGAGTTAATTCCAACAATTTTGCTCTCCTATTAATTAAAAAAAGTAAAATAAATTAAGAGATAAACACATCTTAAAAACACACTTGAATGATCAATAGACTCTTGGAGACCATCAAATAACAACATTTACAAGTTATTTTGAATAATCCCTTGAGTTAGTTCTCGAAGAAGGTTCTAAGATTTATAAATCCTACCCATATTATAAAGTCTATCTAATGACTCACGCGCACATAAATTACTTTATATTTTAAACTCACACTTATAATCATCACTAAATTGATTGAAGAAGCATTTAGAAGTGCATCTACCGTCTTTAGAAATCATACATAAAGTATCATTGTACAATAATTTGTTACACTTCATTATCACTGTAGTGATATATTTATACAGGTCTATAAAATGGGTGACATGTCATCTATCCTCATTAAGTGTCCGCCCTAAAACACGTTGCATAAGCCTAACCCCCACATAATAGATGGCTCATCCTAAGAGGAAACGTGGAAGATGAGATGTACATTACCTATAATCGCATGAACAAGAAGTCATGACCATAATTCTATAAAAAGTAGACAGTTAATAGCTCTTCCAGTCAAAGTGGATTGATTAGTATTTCTCAAGGGTCTCCAAATTAGGCTTAAAGGGCCTCTATAAATTATAATACCTCAACTCTAAAGTTGAGGAGAAAATACCCTAAAAATACATAATTTCTCTCCTTACACGAGTTTACTTTCTTCTCATAAAAAATACAATTAAACAGGATTTTCCAACACCGTGAGAAAGTCATAAACCACCAAAAATTCTTAAAACCTCTACCAGGGCCGTTCACAGACATTTTGGGGCCTTAGACAAAAATGTTAAATGGACATTTTTTTATAAGAATTTTAAAGAGACTTAATATATTATATAAAATATCAATTTTTATATTAATCTTCTACCTTTTTTTAGCTGCAAAATCATTTATCAGAGTTTTATAATCAAGCAATTCTAGCACTTCACTTTCCATAGATAAAATAGATAACCCATTCAATCTATATTGTAACATTGTTGATCTTAGATATGATTTAAACAATTTTGATTTTGAAAAACTCTAAAATAAATATAGAAAAGGATAATCGATTAACAGAACGATAGAACCTGAAATTGGAAACGGACAGAGTTGAACGTCAGGATGTATGCGATTTATAGGCGTTCAAAATCTAGACGATGTCAAATTCAGAGAGGTTGAGCCGCAAAGACAAAGTTTGATAAATATAATATTTTTTTGAAATAAATAAAATATTTTAAATCACATTAATTATAATATTGATTAATTTTAAAAAAAGATGATATTGATTGACTAGTTTTTAAGGAAAGGAGAGATTCTAAATTATTTTATTTTAACCAGTTAAAATTTGTTAATAGTTAGTATTAATAAATATTTTATTTAAAATTTAAAAATATTTTTTTAAGTCTTATTCTAATGCTTAATTTGCCTTGCATCTTGCGCGATCTTGTCTCTACTAGTATATAGGTGTCACATTTGTAATTTTTTGACAAATAAAAACTTCATCCATGATAGTCTTTTAGTAAAACATTTAATTAAATGGCCAATACTTAAGATTTTTGATTTAAAGAAAATGCTAATGAATATTCCTAGAACACTAATTAAAAGATTAAAATAATAAGTAGAATATTATTTAAGAGATTAAAAAAATATATATATTTTAAATATACGCATATTCAATGTACTCAAAACAGAAATAACCAATTTTTAAAAAAATATTATGCGTATTTAATAAACTAAATATAACATATTTTTTTATTTAAAATTGTTAACCAAATATCTCCGAGGAACTCTTAGCATAACCCTTATTTTAATGAATACAATTCACAAAAAACCACGTGTATTGTTTAGCCTCCTCCAACAAACTAGTTAAGGCAGCATGATTGGGATGAAACATATAAAAGCAGACGCAATCTAAGGAATGGGTCTTATTCATACATAAAAGGAAACTAAGTTGAGATATTTGATTGAAGAAGATGGAAAATTAAAAGCCGGTTGTCCCGTTAATAACTTAGTCCAGCAATCAATTTTAGTTAGATTTGATTCAGATTTGTTAGGTAAATTTATCCAAGGGGATGACTTTATCATCATAAATAAGCTTGTTGCTTAAGTCCAACTTCCCCAAACCTCTCAACCATAATTTAAAGCCATAATCTTACTTTAAAGTGTTCCTATAGTGTAATTCAAGATGGAGAATTGAATTTAGTTGTTTAGGTCTTTGTCAAAATAAATTTTCTTAGACAGTGTAAGTGTAGGTGTTTCATCATGTCGGTCCATTCAACGGTCTGATCATCACAATTAATTAATGGCATATTTATATAGTACCCATTCCAAATAAAATATCAGACTCAGATTGTTAAGTCTTACATGTTACTAAAAAAAAAAGTATAAACAAAAGAGAAAGTGGTATTTTTAATAAAAATATTTTTATAATTTATTGATATATTATTTTACCAAAAATATAAAATATAAAATATTAATCAAATGATATAAAGAGGACATCTGTAGTACTAAAAAGGTTATCTTTTTGCAAAAAAAATTAAAATAATCAATATTATTTAGACAAGCGTTCAGACTCGCACGCGGTCCGTCTATCCACTTTTTAATGCGCATGAATAAAAATATAAACGATATTTTTTGTTTAAGAAAATACAAATGTGAAAATTAATAATAAAAAGTTATGTGAAAGTTAATAATAAGAAGTTATTAAATAAATTATATAATAAAGTTTAGGTAAAAATAGTAGAAAAGTAAGTCACACCATAATAAAGTATTCTTTTTATATATTATATAGATTGATAACTCTCGATTCAATATTTTTTATTTTGAAAAAAAATTATTATCTCTTTTTTCATTTTTTAAATATGTGTGTATTTGTTTTAGATTCAGAGAACGTTTCCTATAAATTTTATTATTTTATAAGAAAAAATTGCTTTTAAAATTTATTTAAAAAATAATATATATTTTTTTACAAACAGAGTAGAATTATTTAATTCGGCCTTCCGGTATTTGATTTATGTAATTTACTTATATTAATTATTTAATCAATTTAAAAAACAAAATTTTCTTATAATAGGAATCACATGAATTATTAAATAAATATGAATTTTTAAATAAATGGTATAGTTAGAAATAAAAGTAACTAATATTAAGTTTTTCAATTATATGTATAATTTTATAAATTATGATTGAAAAAAATTAATATTTTTCTGAAAAGGTCAAAATAAAAAATATATTAACGATCAAAACAAGTCATTCCAGCACAAGATGTATCGAAGATGACAAAAAAGAATTCAAAATTACAACATAAAATTTCGAAAATAAAACAACACAAAGCAGTCTACAACACCGTTGATAAGCAAGATAAATGATTTAGCCTCCAAATTTAGTAAGCAAAATTAAAAGTAATAATATTTCAACTTTAACCATCAATAAGATTAAAGTTTTACCCTTTCTGATAACGCCGACAAATATTCCTCTTTATTCTGAAAAATACAAATATTTCACTCTTTTCAAACAACTCAATCACAGAGAGTCAAATAGTATCAAAAAGCAACGAACCTTCTTCAAAAAATCACATAGCCCACCAAACTGTAAGAAATAATCCAATAATTTTTCTTGAAATGTTGTTGAGAAACCTAGCCAGTTTGAAATAATAGGCCACAATCTAAAAATCACATTTAACAAATAAATGATCTTTGTTTTCATCGACACCACAATTTGCCACACATCTTTGGTCATTCATAGCATGAATCTGTTGCCTAGCCAAATTTTCCTTTGTCGGATACGGTTAAAAAACAACCGCATACAAAAATAGAAACCTTAAGCGGCACCGTATTCAACCATAAAATTTGGGAATTAGCATGATTGTTGTTGTCGTCAACTTCAAATAAATTTTTATAAGCATTGTTGTCTGGGTAGAAAAAAGAGGGATGTAAATTCCAAACCTAACGTTTCTACGTCCACCTGCAAAACAACTGAGGTTAAGCGCTCAATACACTCTCTCACTAACTCTTCCTCCCGCGCAAGTAACCTGCTACGCCACTTCCACACCTCACCATTCTCCCTCATCCCAACTCGTTCATCTCTATAGCTTACACCATCTTATTCTCTACTAAATCAAACAACCTGCTAAATCTTACCTTTGAAGAAATATCATCAAGCCAAGGGTCTTTCCAAAACAAATAAGAAACCCTATATCCTATCTTCCGATCAATGTTATCGAGCAACCACCCTTCATCAACGAAACTGACACCCTCCCTTATGTTTTTAAAAATCATCCATCAAACAAATCCACCACATCCCCCAAACATAAATGCCCCCTTCCTCACCATATAGAGCACTCAATATTTTATACCAAAGACTCCTCGTCTCCTTTAAAATCTTCCAACACCATTTTTCAAGTAAGGCTAAGTTAAACTCCTTAAACCTCTGACCCTCAAACCCCCATTTTCTTTTTTCAAACAAATAGTATCCCATTTAATCCAAGACATTTTTCTCACTTCCTCAACCCCCTAGAAAAATGCATTAACAATAGATTCAATAGAAGATATGATACCTGAGGGTCCTTGACGAAGGAGAGAAAGTATACTGGAATGGAAGACAAGGCAAACTTAATGAGAATCAGACGACCCCCTAGAGAGAAAGTGACTCTGCCACCCTGACAGCCTTCTTTTGATCTGATCAATCAAAGGATACGAAAAATTGAACTTCCTAGAATCACCACCAATAGGCAGCCCCAAATAAAATAAAATAAAAAAGAGGTAGGCGACCGTGCTTACAGTTCATAACCAACGATGCTTCATGCAACAAAGATTCATAGACGTTGACCATAAACAACATGCTTTTATGAAAGTTAGGTAACTTTAAAACCCGATATAGCTTAAAAAAGAATCAAGACCACCTTCAAAGCTCGAACATTCCCCCAACTTTTAACTCCCATTAATACATTATCGTCAACAAATTGTAAATGAGAAACAAAAGTAGCGCTTTGTGCCCCCACTCCATAACCTATATTTCTCCACTAAACCATTCATCAAGGCATGTAACCCTTCAGCTGCTAACACGAAGAGAAAAGGAAAAAGATGATCACCTTTTCGAAGACCTCTTTCTAACTTAAATTCATTAGTTGGACTACCATTTACTAAAACAGAAGCAGTTGTCGTAGAAATACATTCCAAAATTCACTTTTGCCACATAGTCGAAAAATTTATTTTACACATAACATCATTCAAATACCACCAAATATTTAATATTTGAATTAGATGGATTATTAAATAAATGGTTAAATATGCAACACCTCCTGCAATGTAAGCGAGTTTCGATTTATCTCCTGTAAAACAAAAATTTTGAATCACCCCCTTGAAATATTAAAATTTATATCTTTTTTCCCTAAGCGTCAAAGTTTTCACTATAATTTTTTTTTTTGTTTATCCTCATATTCAGTGTTTAAATTGTACACTTAGAAAGGTAAAACAAAAAAAACATATATTACAAAAAAAAATCCAAAAAAAAATTATAGAGATCAAATAAAACTCGTCTACATTATAATATTGTATATTTAACCCTCGAATAAATACGAATTATTAAATAAATAGTATAGTTAGAAATAAAGTAAGTAGTATCTATATTGCTAAATATAACACTTCCAACGTGAATTAAGGAATTTGATAAAGTATTAAATTATTAATTATTTGTATAACTTTATAAGTTTATGTTTTAAAGAAAAGAATAATTAATATTTGTTTAAATGTATTTAGTTCTTAGCGAGAGAAAAAATGCAAATATAATTTGGGTACATGGAAAAAGAAACTATTACTACACTTTTAAATTTTGAAAGAAAAAAAGACTTAAGAAAACAGTCAGTAATAAAGTGTCATATTTCCATTTTTTTCTATATCTCAACAAAATTATCTATTTAGAAAACTAATGCAATATTTTTTATTATTAGTTGTACTCTTATTTAACGTCTTTTACTCTAATTAATTAATTATAATTAATAGTAATGTTTTAATAAATGATTTTATTGTTAAATCCAACACATATACTTATTTTGTTAAACAATTTAAATAAAATATTTTTACAAGACAATAATACTAATATTATATTAAAAATTAAAAATTATCAGTACACAAATCAATTTAAGATGACCCGGTCATTTTATAATGGGTGGAGACTAATTTTCAAAATAAATATCATCACATTCATAAAAATTATTTGTTCTAAAAATAAGTGTTAGTTTTAGTTTCAATATAATTATAGTTTTTTATTTTTTAATTGTATCTTCTAATTCTTACGTTTAATTTACTATTTCTTTCACATTACATTAATTATAATAAAAACACAACAATAACAAATAAGAATAATTTAATAAAATTATTATTTTCTTTTTAAATTATTATATTTTTTTAATCTGTATAAAAATGTTAACTATGACTCTTATTTTAGAACGAGAATACATTATTATATATATTGCTAACATTAAACAAGTCCAAGAGAACTAGATTGAGATTACTTAAAAAGGAGAGAGCTTTTAAAAGATAGTTTTTGCTTAGAATGATAAATAAATATTTGTTATGTATATGTTTTTGGTTAAATACATCTCATCATTCTTATAAGTTTTGCGTTAATAATATTCTTTTTTTTTTTCTGCTTTTTAATTTTCAAAATATTCCTTTTGATTACCAAACATTTGTAACATTGAAAAAAAACATAAAACTTATTAAAAAATGCTAAGTGTAATTTTTTTTGTCTTATTTGAATGAACACATTTTTCTTTTCAAGCAAACACTTCAATTATTGTTCTTGTGCATAAGTTGTAATCAATAATGGACCATGTTAGATACATAAGAGTATTACATTATTGGGCTTGGGTTGTGTAGTTCAATGTTGTATATTTTTTAGACCGAAGGGTTTATATAAAACAATTGATTATCTCCTTGTATGGAAATTTTCATAATAATCATATTCAGATTTTAGTCTAATGGTCCTTTCTCATTTCATTCATATATTATGGTATCAGTTGTAATAACTTTAGTCTTTCATATCGTTTTTCATCATCCATTTACATCTTGAGTTTCATCCCATCATCATCATCCCCAAATCTCTCACTAAACACCATGACTTTCGATGGCGATTTCGATCATGAAGACCTCACCACCAAAGATTCAACCACCAAACCCCCCACTAACAACCACCATACTCAAGATTCATTCATGAACTTCTGAAGCCCCTTCTACCTTCATCCCAGTGAAAACCCTGGTGTCATTCTTGTCGCGCCACGTTGGATGATAACAACTACCACAATTGGAGCAAATCTACGCGTCGCGCTTTAACATCCAAGAACAAGATCGGTTCATAAATGGAATGCTCTTGAAGCCTCTTCCATCTCACCAAAATTTCGAGTTATGGGAACGAGCTAACAACATGGTGCTCTCTTAGATCAATCGTTCTCTTTTCATACACTTCGCTCAAAGTACTATCTGTTTCGATTCAGCATTCGATTTATGGGACGATCTTCGCGAAAGATTCACCAAAGGCAACCATTTTCGCTTCTACAATCTTTTGCGAGACCTTCACTCCATCAAACAAGGTGATCGTTCTCTTTCGCAGTATTTCACAGATCTGAAGATTCTTTGGAATGAGCTTAAGGATCTTCTCCCAATCTTCTACGAGACCTGCACATATGATTTAGCTAAAGATGTTCGAAATTACAAGCACATGGAATACGTCTCGTGTTTTCTCAAGGGTTTGAATGATGACTACCACAACATATGCACTCAAACCCTCCTTCTTGATCCTCTTCCAACCATCGGCCGCATCTATTCCCTGATTGCACAATAAGAAATCTCCTCGCCTTCTCCCTTCACCACCACTCCCACTGTTCTTTATGCTAGCAATCCTCCTAACACTGGTTGTGGAAGATGGAGTGTTTCAAATAAAGGTTCAATGTTTTCCACCCACTGTAACAAAACTAACCACACGGTGGAAACAAGTTACTTCAAACATGGTTTTCCCTGGATATCGCACCAAGAATAGCAAACATTTGTCGTATCTTGAAATTTGATCTCCCATTATGCCTTTTTGCATAAGCATGTGCACTTGCATTTCTAGCATACGCATTAGCATTTTTTCTGTAGTTTTGTTGCAAGCATATCCAGAATTTCAGAAAGTTTCAAAGCCATAATTAGTCACATTCCAATAGAGTCATCACAACCTAGATACAAGTCAAACAGAGGGATTTCTATGCCTATATATCAAAGCACAACGTTAAAATGCGGAACCACGGCCAAAGCACTCCATTTCAAGCCAAAAAATGAAATTTTGCATGAAGTAACCGGTTACCTCATCATGTAACTGGTTATATCATCATTTTTCAGCCCAGAAATTCAAATTCTACATGATGTAACCAGTTACATCATGAGGTAACCGGTTACCACTGACATTTTTGCAGAATTTCAGTTGTTTTTCAGCATTGCAGCAGCTCCTATTATATTCCTTTGGTCTACATTGTTCTAGCATTATATGGAAGGTTCTAGACACTTCAAGACATCACTTGCATTTTCTCCAATGCATCACCCACAATAAAGCTCATCTTGCACCCTTATTTCCACTCACGTGAACCATTTAATCTTGGAGTTGCATTGGAATTCTCCAACTGAGTTAACAAATAACTAACTGAGTTAGACTCCAACTCAGTGAGTTGAGTCTAACTAACTCCAAACCAAATGCCAAACCACCCTTAACTAACTCCAAACTAAATGCAAAACCTACACTCTATTTAAGAAAACATTCACATTGTTGTAAGGGATCCTTGATCATTCTCTCATTTTGGACCCTTGATCATTCTCTCATTTTGGACCTTTGACCATTCTCTCATTTTTCACTCTTCACTCTCATTTTGCTCTGTATTTTCTACAACTTTCTCTCTAAATCATCTTTATATTCTTCCCAAACCTTCACTAGAGCTCATTCCACCATTAAAGCTTAGCAAGCTTCGCATTGAAACTTGCTAATCTTTGAGCTAAACCTTCATTCCACTACATTTCTTCTTTGAATTTTACGGCAACAACAACTTTTACTTTAATTCAAGCTTGGGAAGTTGATAATTGAAGGTGTTTTGGTGCGAATTCGGATCTGAAGCATTTATCGTGTTTTCTCCGGTTTTCTCGCTACGGATTGCTAAGGATCTTTGAATTCTTTGGTTTTTTTGCTTCTTTACATCATATTTCATGCTTAACTATTACCAAGGCAAACCTCAGCCTTGTAGGTTGGTGAATTTCTGCTTAATTTTTCGCTTTCGAACTATTTCGTGTTTTCGTAATGTAGTGTTTAATTGCTTTTCCGTTGTTTGAACGATTGCTTTGCATGCTTGATTTTATTGATTCCTAATTGTTGTGAATTAACATGAATTTTGCGTCTCTTCTGTGCCATGTTACACTGTGATTACATGCAATAAGTGATTCTGAAAAGTGCTTTTGGAAATTCTGCTTTTGTTGTTTTTTGCTGAGGTAACCGGTTACCTCATGGTGTAACTGGTTACTTCACCCCTTCAGCGCCCCTGGAGGGCATTTTTTGCCTGATGCAACCGGTTACATCATGAGGTAACCAGTTACCACTGACATTTTTTTGCCAAAAACTTGCTATTTGGGGCTGTTTTTCATGCTTTATTCATCTACCTTCCCATGCTTGTATTCATGTACATGCTACTATTTTAGCTCATCACATGCTTACAATATTTTTTGCTCGATTAATTTCATGATTTTCTTCTATTATTTTTGCAATTTTATCACATGTTTCAGGCATTTTTGCTCATCTTTGCTTATGGGTTAATAAATGCATGCTACCTTGTTCTTGTTATTGCTCTGCAATTTCAACTTGAGGCATTAGATTTGTTATTCATTGAGAAAATTTAATCTTGTTCAACATTATTCCCACACTTGTTTTAATAATCGTTTGACTTATTTGAAAGATTATTGGCAATTTCCTCCCTTTTATTAGTTGAACAAAACCTTGTTTCGATTAATTAATTGTCTCCCGCTCTTCTCTTTAGAATCTCTTTAGTGCATTTCTTTCTTGATCCCCTGCTACGTCAGACGTATGCACAACAAGCTGGAGCAATCTACAAATTATGCAATTACTCTGTCAGTTTTAATTTCCACACTATGCTTTGGGTGCTAGAGAAGGGATGAGAGTGGAGAATTCCTATACTCATTCTAGTTATTTTGGGTAGGGGACGAATGACCCTGTTACTGGAACAATCGTCTCTATCTCCATACTATAGTGTCTCCCGATCCTTAGTAGAGTTGATCCTTGATCACTCATACCCTTTCAATCTTTCCTTTGATCAAGCACCATTTCCTTGGCATACCGAGTTTCTCTTGGGTTAATCACCTCTTGGTTCATCACCTGTTCTTTGGTTGATCACAGTCTGCCTGTTAAAACAAATCTTTCTGTGGGTTAATCACCTCTTGGTTCATCACCTATTCTTTGGTTGATCACAGTCCGCTGTTAAAACCAATCTTTCTGTGGGTTAATCACCTCTTGGTTCATCCACCATTCTTTGGCTGATCACAGTCTGCCTGTTAAAACCAATATTTTTGTGTGTTAATCACCTCTTAGTTCATCACCTGTTCTTTGGTTAATCACATTCCACCTTTTAAAACATATATTTCTTAGGTCAATCACCTTCTCCTGGCTCATCACCCGTTCTTTGGTTGATCACGGTCCATCTGTTAAAACTAATCTTCCTCGTTGGGTTAATCACCTCTTAGTTAATCACTCATTATTTTGGTTTATCATTGTCCGTCTGTTAAAACCAATTGACCCCTTTGGGTTAGCAACCTTTTTTTGGTTCAAACATCCGCTCCTTTGGATTAGTAACCTTATCTTGGTTCAAATATCCTCTCCTTGGTCAAGTACTTCCCGTCAGTAAATTATTGAGTCCTTTTTGGGTTAGCAACATTCTCTTGGTTCGATACCGTTTTCTTTGGTTAACGACAGTCTGTCAGTTAATTCATCGAACTCCTTTGGGTCACAACCTTCGTTTGGTTCCATGAACTACAAAGCTCTGGATTATTTATTGTACTATGAGGATACGTAGGCACAAGGGCCCTAATCCTCTGCGAGGGCTTTTCTTCATCCTTTTTCTTGTCCCTTTTAGCGAGTAGACTTTAGATAAATAACCCATCCGAGCCTATAAGCAAGCATAATGGTTCTCGTCGAGTACGACAGATCCGTGGGATGCTAATACTTTCCTCTCACATAACCGACCCCCTTACTCGTTTCTCTTCCCCTTGGGTTTTATTAATATTTTCCCTGTCCTTTGAGACTAAATAAAGTTCAGTGGCGACTCTGTTCTATCTTTGAGCGTGCGATGCGCTCAGGTATAATCCTACTAGCTGGAGACTCTGCTGGGGAGTCCTTGCTCTTGCAAGTTGGGATCTCAACTAGTTTTGTTTGCTTCCCTTGTTTCCTTGGGTGTTTATCTTTATGCTTTACTTGCTTTATCTTTATGTTATTTACTGTACTCCTTTACTACTTTAAATATTCATATGCTGAATACTCTGGATATCTACTATATTTTCTGCTGTTGTTGGGATGGGTTGATGTTACTTAAGAGATAAGCTTTATACCCGGGCTTGAGCATACACACAGGATAGAAACATGGATAGTCGTGTCGCCTACGTTTCGTGTACTGGGTTGTCACGAGAGCCACATCCAGACTAGTTTCACTTGAGAATACTTTCGTCCTGCAAGAATTCGCTACGGCTGGGCATTTTCATTTGATTACATGACTCTGGGAGACCTTCTAAGGAACACCTTTGGAAGACTAGAACACACCTGTGAGGGGATATTGGGTTTTTTCTGCAGGAAAACAAGACTCTTCATACCATTTGCTCGTACACATCAGACCTTTGCACCTATGCATAATTTTATGTGCAGACTATTCAGAAGATGTTGCATCTCTAACCTACATTATTACATACTGCTATGTATCATACTTTTGAATCTGAACTATTGCATCATCAAACCTTTGAATCAATGGATGTTGCATATCTAGTTACATTCCATCCGCATAAACAACATATACATACATACATTTGCATTACATGCATGCAAACTAGAAAAAGCTTCAGCCTCGATTCCTCATCAAGAAGAGAGGGTCATTCTGCCTCATCAAGAAGAGATTGAAGTCGTCAACCTGGGTACAGAGGAAGATAAGAAAGAAGTCAAAATTAGGGTTGCTTTAGAAGATGATGTCAAGAGAAGACTGGTAGAGATGCTCAGAGAGTACAAAGACATCTTCGCTTGCTCATACGAGGATATGCCAAGACTGGATACAGATATAGTGGTACATCATTTACCTCTTCAAGAAGAGTGTCCACCTGTAAAGCAGAAGTTGAGAAGAACTAGACCAGATATGGCAGTTAAGATTAAGGAAGAGGTCCAGAAGCAATTGGACACCAGTTTTCTTGCTATTACGAACTATCCTCCGTGGGTAGCTAACATTGTTCCTGTACCTAAGAAGGACGGTAAGGTCAGGATGTGTGTTGATTACAGAGATTTGAACAGCGAGCCCGAAAGATGATTTCCCACTCCCCCACATTGATGTGCTAGTTGATAATACGGCTCAATATTCAGTGTTTTCCTTTATGGATGGTTTCTCCGGGTACAACCAGATCAAGATGGCCCCGGAAGACATGGAGAAAACAACCTTTATTACACCGTGGGGGACTTTTTGCTATAAGGTTATGCCCTTCGGATTGAAAAATGCAGGGGCAACCTACCAGCGGGCGATGGTGACTTTATTTCATGATATGATTCATCATGAGATTGAGGTTTATGTTGATGACATGATCGCAAAGTCACAGACAGAGGAGGAGCATCTGGTTAATATTTTGAAGCTGTTTGAAAGGTTGAGGAAATTCATATTAAGGTTGAATCCGAACAAGTGCACTTTTGGTGTAAGGTCAGAAAAGCTATTGGGGTTCATAGTCAGTGAAAAAGGAATCGAGGTTGATCCTGCAAAAATAAAAGCAATACAAGAAATGCCAGCGCCGAAAACAGAAAAAGAGGTTTGGGGTTTTCTAGGTAGATTGAACTAGATTGCAAGGTTTATATCTCATCTTACAGCCACCTGTGAACCATTTTTCAAGCTGTTAAAGAAAGATCAAGCGGTTGTCTGGAATGAAAATTGCCAAAGAGCATTCGAAAAGATAAAAGAATATTTGCAAGAACCTCTGATACTTATGCCTCTAGTGGCCGAAAGACCTTTGATAATGTACTTGACGGTTCTTGAGAACTCCATGGGTTGTGTTCTCGGTCAACATGACGAGACGGGAAGAAAAGAACATGCCATCTATTACTTGAGTAAGAAGTTCACAGATTGTGAGTCCAGATACTCAATGTTAGAAAAGACGTGTTGTGCACTCGCTTGGGAAGCCAAACGTCTAAGGCAGTACATGTTAAATCATACAACCATGCTGATTTCAAAGATGGATCGGGTCAAATATGTGTTCGAGAAGCAAGCGCTTTCAGGAAGAATTGCTAGGTGGAAGATGGTCCTGACAGAATACGATATTCAGTATGTTTCCCAGAAATCCATAAAGGGAAGGGTTTTGTCAGAATATCTCGCAAAGCAACCGATTGAAGATTATCAACCGATGAAGTTTGAATTTCCTGACGAGGATATAATGTTTCTGAAGATGAAGGATTGCGATGAACTGCTACCTGACGAAGGTCCCGAGATAGGCTCCTAGTGGAAGATGATTTTTGACGATGCTGTTAACTCTTATGGCAGCGGAATTGGGGCAATCATTACAACGCCTCACGGTTCCCACATACCATTTACCGCTTGGTTAACGTTTGCCTGCACCAACAACGAAGCTGAGTATGAAGCATGCATCATGGGTATTGAAGAAGCTATTGATTTAAGGATCAAGAACCTTGATGTATATGGTGATTCAGCTTTGGTCATTAATTCTATTAAAAGAGAATGGGAGACTCGTCAGTCCAACCTGATTCCTTACATGAATTATGCCAGAAGGTTGTTACCTTTCTTCGACAGAATAAAGTTTCATCATGTGCCAAGAGCCGAGAATCAGATGGCAGATGCTTTGGCAACTTTATCCTCGATGTACAAGGTGAATTATTGGAACAATGCTCCAAGGATCGTCGTCTTGCGCCTCGATAGGTCGGCATTCATATTTGTAGTAGAGGAAGCATCTGATGGGAAACTGTGGTATTATGATATCATAAACTTTCTCAAGAATCTGGAGTATCCACCTGGGGCATCGAGCCGGGATAAGAAGACCCTGAGAAGATTGTCTGGAAACTTCTACCTAAACAAAGATGAGGTGCTTTACAGAAGAAACTTCGACTTGGTGTTGTTGAGATGTGTGGACGAAAAAGAAGCAGGTTTGATAATGGAATAAGTCCATGAAGGTGCTTTTGGTACGCATGCAGGCGGACATGCAATGTCTCGGAAATTGCTGAGGGCAGGCTACTGTTGGATGACCATGGAGTCTGATTGTTTCAAGTACGCCAGAAAGTGCCATAAATGCCAGATTTATGCTGATAAGATGCATATGTCGCCAAGTCCTTTGAATGTCATGATGTCTCCTTGGCCCTTTGCTATGTGGGGGATTGATATGATCGGTAATATTGAACCGAATGCATCCAACGGACATCGATTCATCTTAGTGGCAATTGACTATTTCACCAAGTAGGTTAAAGAAGCTTCTTTCGCCAATGTGACCAGGAAGGTCGTGGCTCGATTTATCAAAAAGCACATCATTTATCGTTATGGAGTGCCCGAACGAATCATTACTGATAATGGTTCGAATTTGAACAACAAGATGATGAAGGAACTGTGCCAGAGTTTCAAGATCGAACATCACAACTCTTCTCCTTATTGACTGAAGATGAATGGTGTTGTTGAGGCAGCCAACAAGAACATCAAGAAGATAGTGCAGAAGATGGTTGTTACCTACAAAGATTGGCACGAGATGTTGCTCTTTGCATTACATGGATATCGTACTTCGGTACATACTTCAACTTGGGCAAATCCTTTCTCGCTAGTGTATGGTATGGAAGTTGTCCTACCATTGGAAGTCGAGATTCCTTCCCTGAGGGTGTTGGTCGATGTTAAACTTGATGAGGCGGAATGGGTGAAAACCAGATTGAATCAACTTAGTCTGATGGACGAGAAGAGATTGGTAGCCATTGCATATGGTCGGTTGTATCAAAGCAGGATGAAGAAAGCTTTCGATCAGAAGGTGCACCCTCGAAGCTTTCAGGCAAGTGATTTAGTGTTGAAGTGAATCCTCCCTCCAAAGACAGATCACAGGGGCAAATGGACTCCCAACTACAAAGGTCCATACGTGGTAAGGAAAGTCTTCTCTGGAGGAGCCTTACTACTTTCAACTATGGACGGCGAACATTTTACGTCCCCTGTGAACGCAAACACAGTTAAAAAATACTTTGCTTGAAACAGACCCGCTGGAAAGCAAAAGAAAATCCAGGAAAAATGGGGTATCCCGGCGAACCATAAAAAGAATGGGTTCGGGCAAAAATTAGGGATAAAAATAAAAAATGTAAACCTGCGAAGTTGAAAACCTGAAAAGGCGACTTTGGCAAAAATGGGTATCCCGGTGAATCGAAAACCCAAAAGGGTGACTCAGGCAAAAGTTAGGGATTTAAAAAGGAAAACGACTGCAATCTGCGTCTGATCCCATGAGCACAGTGGATTCTTGGAGGGCCCGAGGGTTAACAAGCCATTCTTTTCAGAGGACGAAGCATCAAAGTCATGCGAGTCATAGTCGAATCGACTCATGGTGGTTGTTTGTATCACATTACCGACATTTTGTATATATGTTGCATTTTCTATACTTTTCGTGCAACTTTCTCTTTTCAGGAGTTGCATCTGATGTAAATCTGCCTATTTATAGGCCATTTCAAATCAATGAAGTATATTATTCAGAGAGCTTTCTTGTTTTTTCTTTTTACTGTTTTGTTTGCAAAAAGACGCCTGATGTTTTTGATAAAACTTTGCATGCATAAACTTGTGGGCCTTTGCTAATTGAAATTGAAACATTGATTTGCTTGAATAATGTCATGGACGATGACCGAAATAGCCTTTATTGCATACATGACACATGGTTCGTTTGTCTTTTGCAGGGCTCATATTGTTAAGACTGTTTCAGAGGTGCATCCTCAGTGAAGTCACCATATCCCTACCCCCATAAGATGAAGATGTCATATCATGAGTATCTCGTCAGTAATAGTATGCAGGTTGTGTAACAGCCCAATTTTCGATAACTGATTAATTGTACTAATGGATTGGTTTAGGTGGTTTATCTGATTTAAATAAGTTATGAGATTTATTTAATATGAGTTAATGGATTTAACTAATTTATTCTATTTGGTGGAATAAGGTGGGCTTAGTATATATTTTCCAATTAATGATAAAATGAGATAATTGTGAAGAGAGAAATGGAATGGAAAGAAAATAATAAAGAGGAAGGAAAAAAGAAAAGAAATAAAAGGATATAAAAAGGGGATTGGAGAGAAAGAGAAAGATAGAAAGAAAGAAAGAAAAGAGAAAGAAAGAAGAAGAGGAGAAATGAAGAGGAAAAAGGGAAAAAGCTTGGAGAATCTTCAAGAACCAATTTCGAAGCTCCGATTAATCGAGGTAAGGGTGAGAAACATTGCTATTTAATCATTGTATGCTATTATGTATGTTGGGTTTGGGTTTGTGGATGTTTTTCATCACTTTCCATTTTAGGGAAAGTTGGATTAATCGGTAGAATGATGATTTAATCGGTTGAAACTTGGAAATAATGTCGTAGAATAGTCGGGTAACATGAGGGTATGTTGTTTGAGCTGATTTTGATGATTAAGTGGTTGGTTGATGGTGGGATAAAGGGAGAAGACAGAATGGGGTTCTGTTCTGCGCAGGTTTGCTCGCTCTTGCCAGGCGAGTGAAGGCAGCAGCGAATGCTGGCGAATAAATATGATTAAGTCCCAGTGGACTTCGCTGGCGGGTTCGCCAGGCGAAGGGTTGTTGGCGAATGTTCGCCGGGCGAGCATGCTGGTGAATGGTGGCGAACCAAGTCAATAGCTACTGACTTCGCTCGCTGGGGAGTTCGCCGGGCGAAGGTCCAGCGAGTATTCGCTGCGAGGGTTCGCCAGGCGAATGAAGGCGAATCAAACAACATTCTTTTTTTATTGTGTTGTTCATGTGGTGATTGTTTGGTTGATTCACATAGGTTAATACCTCTATGATATGAATAAGTATGTGATCCATGGTGATGATATGTGTTGTGGGTAGCCTTTGGGCGTGAATCCTAGATTTGTGGTATGAGTATTAATCAGATCAATTATAAATACATGAGAACATGATAATGATTATGTGTGTATTATTTAATAATGGTAATGTGCGTATTATTTGATGAGTTTTTGAAGGTTTGATGTAGTGTACAATTAGGTAATAAGTATGCATGAGAACATTGTGGATATATGTGTGCATAACTTATAATTGTATTATTGGTACTGTGACATGTATACCTTGTATGAAATGGCATGAGATGAATAATAAACATAATACAAAAATGTATTGTGGATGTATATTGTTTATATGCGGTTGTATGTTAAGATACATGAAGAATGCATGAGAGCATATTGATGGATATGCGTGCATCGTTTGATAAATATGATGTTTGTATTGATTGGATGCGATTATGTATGAAAAATGCGTGAGAATATATCGTGAATATATGTACATTGCGTGGTAAATGTGTTATGCGTGTAAGCATGATGTAATTCTTGTATGATGAATTACTTGAGAATGCATGAGAACATATTGTGGATATGTCTGCATTGTTGATAATGCGGTGATGATATTGAATTGTGAATGTATATTGTTGGTATATGGTGGTATGAATAGAATGCATGAGAACATGTCATGGATATGTGTGCATTGCTTGATAGATGTTGTAAATGCATATTGTATGTATGTGATTAAATATGAATAATGCACGAGGACATATCGTGGATATGTGTGCATTGTTTGATAACTGTGAAGAATGCATGAGAACATATCGTGGATATGTGTGCATTGTGAGTGATAATATGGTGATAGTGTTGAATTATGAATACATCGATGAATGTTATGTGAATATGTTGTGTGTGCAATCATAATGTAATTCTTGAAGAGATGAATTATTTGAATGCATGAGATTAAGATGACGGTCTTAAGTGCATTTGTTGTGGCTGATTGTACATGCATCATTTAGTCAAGAGGCAATGTCTGTTAGTTTCGTGGAAACTAGTGGCTTGTCCCAAACCTAGAAGAGTGGGTTTGAAGGCTTAGAGGACGGGCCTTTGTTGTTATCGGTCTAGAAGAGTGGACCCGGTTTAATGTAAAAACCGAAAAATGATAACGAGTTATCGGTCTAGAAGAGTGGACCCGGTTTAATGTAAAAATCGAAAAATGATAACGGAAGTCGGTACCGCATTGCATTGAGTTGCATTGAGTTGTTGAGTCACATTGTATAATTTCATTGATATATGAAGTATGCATGTGAATGAGATGTTTGTTGAATACTTATGAAGCGTGCATGAAGAGATGCTTACGTGTGAATGTTAAGATTGTGGAATTGTGGATGTATGCATGATGTAAAATGCTTGGTGAATATTCATGTTGTATATATATATAAGTGACGATGTAAATGACTATGAGTTGAATTGTGGTGAGAAATAGGGAGTTAATTATATGATACCTATGTATACATGATTTTATGCTTTGATTATTATGGTAATATTTCTCACCCTTCTGCTGTTTTATAATGCTCTATGAGGCATTGCAGATTAGGTTGCTGGAGGCCTTTATGAAGTTCTGCTTGTAGTTCGAGGTTGCTACGTGTGTAGCGGTTTAGTAATTATTTATGGGTCGAGTCATGCTCTGGTCGTGTAACACGGGGATCGATTGCTTATGTTTTAGGATTACATTATGTAACCTAAGTTATGTTTTCATATTTGGAGTAATTGAGATAATGAGATGTTGGCCTTAGTGCCTAGAGATGTTGGTTTTATATGATGAAAGTAAATGTTTCTTTTAAAGGATTTTCATTAATGAATCTGCTGCTAAATGGAAAGGTGTTTATGAGCATGACAGATTGTTTTAATGTGGTGCAAGTTTTGTGTGATGCCCTTTTATGGATGCATGTTAACTTTTACTCTGATTATGCATATATTATTTGCGGGGTTTAGAAGGATGTTACAGGTTGAGACTAATTTATCCTCAGCAAGTCGAGACTAGTTTCTTCCCCAGCAGGTGGAGATTGCATTTATCCCCAGCAGGTTGATACTGAGGTTCCCCAACAGTGGTATGCACCTATCCCTTGGCAGGTAGATCTGGGACTATTCCCCAACCATGGGTCGAGTTCAGTGGTGTTTCCCCACAAAGTCTAAGTCAGTGACTTATTCCCCAAATAGAGGTTGATGTTGTTGAGTCTTGTGACTCATTCCCCAAGCAGAGGTTAATGTTGATTCCCTCGGTGAGTATTCCTTGGTGAAGTTGTTCTCCACAGCAGAATCCAGTGGTTATTGGTGTTCTCCGAAGCGATATTTTTTGGGACGAGTTCCTAATGCTGGTTTCTCTCAATTCCCAGTAGAGCAGATTTATTCCCAGTAGAATGATTGCAGATCTTAATTCCCCTCAGAGTGGATTCATCTTTCCTTGCAGAGTGGGGTCATCCCTAGAAGAATGTTAGTTTGGAAGGTCGTTCAGTGCATTTTCCGCAGTAGAATCCAGTTGGTTATTGGTATTCTTCAAAGCAAGTTCCTTGGGACATTTCCCAATTAATCTTTATTCCTAATCCCCAGTGAAGTCGCCAGAGTAGGTTTCTTCCCCGCAGAGTGGGATTATCCCCAGAGAATTTTATTCATAATCCTAAGCAGAGAGAGTTTGGGATAATTTCTCAGTAAATATTATTCTTAATCCCTAGAAGATTAGATTTAATCTCCTGCAGAGTGGTATCCCCGACAGAGTGGATTTATTCCCCCAGCAGTTTGCCTACTCCCCGGTAGAGTCGTATTCTCGAAGGCCGTTCAGGGCATTTTCCCTAGTCGGGTGTTTTTGTTTCCTAGAAGAGTTTTGTTGTTCTAGGAGGCCATCCGGAGCTTGTTTTTCCCAGTAGAGTGGTTTGTTCCCCCAGAAAAGTTGTATTCTGGAAAGCCGTTCAGGGTGTTTTCTTCAGCAGAGTTGATTTGATCCCTCAGCGGAGTGGATGTCGTTCTCAGCAGAGTAGTTTTACCCAAGAAAGTTCTTTTTTTAGAGGCCATCCAAGGCTCGTGTTCCCCCAACATAAGTCCAATCGTACTTGGCGCACCCAGCCATCCCTGACGGAGTTGGTTTCGTCTCTTCAGCATTTATTTTGTTGGAGTGGTTCCTTTGCATTTGCATCTGTGCACAACATCCTCCCAAACGCGTAGCATTTCCATTTCGTATGGAGCATTACGCCATTCTCAAACATATGCATTCGAAACATAAGCCAGGTTGTTACCTCTTGTTTTCAGATGTATCTCTAGCAAATAAAGGTGTTTCTTATGAGCCTGTGTGGTACCCAGACCCTAGCAAAAACCTTTGGTGTTTGTGTTGATCTTGTCATTACCTCCCCAACAGAGTTTATTTGGTTAAGTTCATTCTTCCCCAGCGGAATTCTCCTTCATATTGTGAATTCTATTACCGACTGCGTGTCGAGCCGACTTAGTGTCGTTGCCTGCTTGCGTAGCAGATGTTTTTACCAGACGAGGCTGAGCCTGTTTCTATTTAACAGATGCCTGATTGTGAAATTAGATGTTTTTACCATCTTCGTGTCGAGCCGACCTTAGAGGCCTGATTGTGAAATCAAATGTTTTTACCAACTTCGTGTTAAGATGACCTTAGGGTTCGTTACCTATTTTAATTAACGGATGCCTGCTTTAGATAGCAGATGTTACCGACTTTGTGTCGAGCCGACCTTCGGGTTCGTTTCCTGTTTTAATTAACGGATGCCTGCTTTGGATAACAGATGTTACCAACTTCGTGTTGATCTGACCTTAGGGTTCGTTGCCTGGTTTGTTTAACAGGTGCCTGCGTGTTAGCAGATGTTCTTTCTGACTGCGTGTCGATGCTCTCTAATTGGTGGTGGGTTAGCTCATTTTCCTACAAATATCATATAAATTTATCCAGTGATTCTTTTCCCACTTCGGTGGACGACTCTACAGTTTACCGTTTTGTGGTTCGCAAATTTCTGGGTTCTTTTGTATTCAACCACCTTTTACCTTGAACGTTTTAAGGCTGTTCGCTTTTCATCCCTTCAGATCCAAGTCGTTTGAATAGGGACAGCTGTTGTACCCCAAAATTTGACCAACCTTTTCTTTTAAATTGGCTTGTGTTTCATTTCATTTTAGCATTTGCATTTGCATAGTTTTGGTTCTTACAGGAGATCAAGAGGTGTGGTTTTTTACATTCAAGAGGATAGCTTCTTTGTTCAAGCTCAAGCAAGGGTATCATTTGCAAGACATCAAGGGTTCATTACCATTAGATGTGGGTTTCAAGGCTCCTGGAGAGGAGAAGTTAGTGTATGGGTGTCATCCCGTACCTGGAGGATCATCAGAGGGTCATGAGGTCACCATTTTGGACAAGGCATGATTCAAAAGCTCCATGTATATCTTGAGAGGTCTTTATGGATTTTGTGTGATCATTTAATTCATCTGCAAGAACCTCAGTCAAGAGATATCGTACTAGGGTTTCATCTGGTCAACCCAAAGTCAACTGTGGACTTGAGAGGACTCAAGACTTGATTCTAAGTCATACAACCCATGGAAAGTCATCTTTAAGCATCTAGGGTGTCATGTTGAGATCAAATCAAAGAATTTAGGAGTTCAAGGAGTTACTAAATTAGGGTTTCAGTTGATTTTAGTGTAAAATCTCCTTCTTTGGTGCCTAACTTCAAGGACATTTTTCCCTATGATGTAAGTCTAATATCATTTTCTGATAAACATGAGACTTGTTCATCATCTTTCAAGCTTTCGTTTGAGTATAATAACTCATCCATTAGGTTTATACATCTCAATTTATGGTGTCAACAAGTTGGTGTCATCAGATGAAAAGAATTTTGGTCAACACAAAGTCAACTCACTTCCAAAGCATTTTTCACTTGGAATCAAGTTTCTCCTCACTTTCAAGTGAGCATTAAAGTTGTTCCTCATTGTCTTAGCTTTCGAAAAAGTCCTAGAAGTCCTCATTCTCATATGTGGAACTCAAGTTATGGTTTTCACAAGGCAAGGGTATTTTTGGAAACTTCATTATAGGTCATTCATTTCAATAACCATTTTCATGCATTTCAAGGCCTCTAATCCATTTTCAACCAACATGAAACTTGTGTCTAATTGCCTTAACTTCACAATGAACTCAAAATTCATGAGGATTGATGGTTTATGTGATCATTTGAGCCATATGGAAAGTGGAAACTTGATCTTATGAACCTAGAATGATCATCTCTCATTTCAAGCTACTAAATGATTTTGTTTTCGAACTTTTTACACCTTAACATCATAAAGCTTTGGTCATGATATTTATTACCTCTTTTGGACCAACAATAGTACATGTATCATGCTTCTTTTTCACACTTTACACCTTAAAAAGTAATGACCAAAACTTGTTGTCAATTCATTCTCCATGACCACGAACTATCCCATTCATTCATGCACGCTCCAAATGCTTATTGCTGACCACAAGAAGAGTAAAAAAAAGCCATGACCCGTGTGTATGTGCAAAAGGAATTTTTTGGTCAAAATTGGAAATCATTCAAAGAACCAACGTGGGCCTGCATGATTGTGAAAAATCCATCATACTTAAGCCAGAAGTTTGCCCTAATACATAAGTGTGTGTGTTTGTTGCGTGAGAAAGAGAGAGCACTTCAAATTTCTTCAAACTTTTCTCATCTTCGAATCAACCATTTCCTTGGATTTTTTTTCAAACTAGTGCTCAATTCTTCTTCACCAAAGCTCAAGGAAGAGGTTGGTAGGCTGAAACAGAAGCTTGCAAGCATTTTGAAGGATCAACGGAACTACTCCGTTAGGTATTTTCTCAACCTTAAATCTCTCATGTTAGACTTGCATTAGGTCTCATCTGGCTTGCATCTGAGTCCTACTATACGTAGGCAATGTTTAACTAGTTTTTGTTGATGTTTGAATGAGTTCTCAATTTTCATACTCAAGAATTGTGGCTTGTTTTCTCCTTGTTCATGAACCTTTTTAAAAAAATGAGAGTTCGATTTGTGTTCCTTTTGATGAGAGCTTTCAAACGGTACCAGATTTGTAGATTTTTATTGAGGTTTGATCTCTGATCTCCGACGAGATGGCCGGAGAAGACAACCGGAGCCCTAGCTCCAGCGTCTGGTTTGTTTTCAGGTCAAGATGACATGGTTGGGTGTTGACTTGTTGACTGGTTGATTTGTCACGCCCAGATTGGATTGACCGTGCCATGTGTGTGGTTTGACTCTGACTCACTTAAGTGAAACGGTGCGTTTCACTTAAGTCTGGCTGAGTTTGGCTTTGTGCCTATTCTTTTTCCTATCCACACCCACCTTTTTTTGGCCTAAGCAAGTTTACACAGGATTTAGTTCATTCTGGTATTGCTGATCATACCCCCTTTTGGCCTTTGTTTTATTTTTATTTCTTTTTAATTCTATTTTCATTTTAACGATTTTAAAAATAGTTCTGATCATCCTAAAAATCTCTAAAAATCATTTTCTGTTAATTCAAGATGTTATTTAATTTTTCATCATTTTTATTTTATTTTCCATTTAATTTTTCTATTTTATTTGGAATTAATAATTTAAGGTGTTTTATGGTTCATACCTAATTTGAACTTGATCATTTGGACTTCAATTCTATATCCCCTATGACCATTGCTTTTTTCTCATTTTGTTGACCCTCGACATACACTCGAAAAAGTGGGACACCATGCCTTTTGGATTTTATTTGGTGGTGCTTTGAGTGAGCTCTTGACTTGAGCTTTTGTATTCTGTTTCCATTTGTTTCATCTTGACTTGATATTTTATTTGAGATTTATTGAGCTTATCTTCTATTTTTCATGATTTTGCAAATCCAAGTCTTTTTAGTGATGCTTACACATGCTAGTTTGACCTAAAACTTTGGGATATGATCATGAGTGATCCCATATGCATCTTTTGAGCTTTGTTGATTCATTTTAACATAATTGAGGTGTTGTTTTACTTGTTAGGGGTCATTTGCATGTGTAACTTGTACCACAAGTTATCTTTTAATTATGCTTTTCCACTTGCTCTAAGTGTTGAGATTATGACTGAACTTTGGTTCTTCACTTGTTCATTATGATGATTGTGCTTCCCTCTTGTTTTAACCTTGAATTTGAGGCTTTCCTATTATTATTTTTTTACTTCTGCCCTAGTGGGTTTACCAATTGTTCATGATGATTTGGTGTTAATATATACACTTTGAGTTTGTCATGAACACTTGAGCTTGTTCTGCATTTTTGTTTTGCATTTGACTTGCTTAAGCCTTTAAGAATTATATGGTTGAGATGTGCATGTGGTGGTGGCTGCCCCACACTATTTCCTCCTTCTTTTATTTGTGTGTGCATCCTAGGATAGCATCATTCTCCCTTGATGATTGATGGTAATGGTTGTAGGAGTTTACTTCTCCCATTTCATCTCATCTCTTGTTGACTTGCTTAAGTTGACTTGTGCTTGTGTTTGAGTCTCTTATGTGTGATTCTTGTTGCATCATTTCATCTTGCATTTGTGTTTGCATTTCAAGTTTGCATCTCATCTTGCATTGACTTGTTTAAGTCACTTTCATTTCTCATTTATTTTGTGATTGAATTGCTATATGTTTACTTGTGCTCTTTTGCCATGACCCCTTAGGATTCCTAGTCCCTCTGTTTAAGATGGGAGTAGGAGAGACATTAGGCCTTCAATCCAAGCATGCTAACATTAGGTAGTCCCCTTTTCAATCCCAACTTTAGGATCACGTTGCATGATAACATTAGGGTTGATCAGTTCCCCTTAGAATGTTGTGTCTTCTCTTCTCATCTCATAACTCCATAAGATATCTGTTGCACCCTAAAATTTGACCAACCGATTCTCCTATCTGACTCATGATTAAATTTCATATTCGCAAATCAGACAGATGATTTTTGTGCAAACAGGGGATATCAGAGTTTGCAGCTTGATTTTTGTCTATCAGATATGGCAGACCCAGTCCAGATCACCAGGGTTTTGTTTTCGGGGAATTGTGCGCTCCTCAGTGATTTTTAGCTTGCACAGTAATTTTGGGGATATTCTGATGCCCGGGGATCTCTGTTCGATTCGATCTGGTCTCGTGTGCGCTTTTATGGCGGTCATTTGCATTCATCTGCATTTTTAGGATTTTTATAGACTTTTGTGAATTTTTAATAGGCTTTATAGATTTTTCTGGAATTTAAATAGGTTTATAGAATATTTTAATAGCTTAATTCTTTTTTTTAGAATTTTATAGAAACTTTTAAATAGATTTTAATCATTTGTAGAATTTTAATAGAATTTAGATAGCTTTTATCATTTTTAGAATATTAGTGAATTTTCTTAGCATATTAAATAGAATGATAAAAATTAGGATTAATAGGTTTAATTGTTTTTTAGATAATATAGAAAATAATATAGTTTTTCTTATTAATGATAGATTTTAATAGATATTAAGTAATATTAGAATTTTAATAGAGAATTAGTAGAAGCTTAGAGTTAATTAGATCTTAATCCTTTTTTTAGATTTAATTAGGTTAATATAGAATTAATTAGACATTTAATCACTTTTTAGAGTTTAATTAGAGTAATTGATTTTTTTAGATTTAATTAGGTATAATTAGGCTTAATTGTGTTTTATTATTATTCAGTTTTTTTTACAGATTTTTTGGTCAATTTCGTGGGCCAGAGTCCAATTTTTGAGGCCCAGTTCTCAGTCATTGTTGCAACCCAGCAAAGGTCCAATTCGTCCAGGAGCTTCTAGAAAGTTCTAGCACTCTCAGTGCTTTAAATAGCGGGCGCCACGTGTTGGCTGAAAGGAGGCCCCACGCGTTTCGTAGTAAGCGCGCCACCACCACTCAGACTCTCCCAGACTCTCCCACGTGTCCCCCAGCTGTCCTCCACACTCCCTCTCTCTGCCAGTTTGCTTGACACTTGTCCTCGCCTCATTTCCTCACCGGAGACTCCTCGCCGGGCATGCAAAACCGGCGACAACGGCCTCCGACCACTGCTAACGGACTCCGACCACCGTCTCACTCACCGGAATCTGCAAACAACCATTTTTCCCCAGAAACTCATCTTCTTCCTCCGATCTCTTCCCTTCCACCTTCATCATCTTCGCCGGAAACCTCAAGACTTTTCCAGAACATCATCAACACTCACCGCCACCAGATCTTCATCATTCCTCGTCAAAATCCCCAGAAATCACCCTAAACCTTCATCCTCCATCGAAGATTTCCAGAAACCTCAGACATTCAATCTTCAAACAATATTTCCAGAAACCTCAGACATTCAATCTTCAAACAATATTTCCAGAAACCTCAGACATTCAATCTTCAAGCAATATTTCCAGAAGCTTCAAACGGCGTTCAATCTTCAAGCAAGATTTCCAGAAACTCCCCAGCAAGCTCTCAACGCAAGAATCTCAACCGAGCGTCTTCAAGGATTGTTTCAACGAACAGCAACAGTTCACGGCGTCGTTCACTCCTCAAGTCAGGTACGACGTTCTTCCACTCATCGTTGTTGATTGTTGAATGTAGGTTCCTGTTAGGATTCTCAGTTAGTGAGTAGTTTGAGCTAGATCTTGAGTAGCGGATTCTTGTGAGGGATTGAGGTGTTTGGGTGAGGAATTGTTTCGTTTAGGGTTTTGTTTGGGTTGATTGAGATCAGAGAGGTTGCAGAAAGAGATAGGGTGAGGAAGAAGAGAGGATGACGAAACGGCTAGGGTTTGGGGGTTAGATGGATGAACAGTGTTAGGGTTTGGGAGAAAGAGTGGTTTTGTTCAGCAGATAATTGGGTTAGGGTTGGGCTGTTGGGCTAAGCCCAAGCGCATTTGGCTGATGCTACATCCCAAATTGCTTCCCCACCCCCCTGGCGTGTGAGATCAGAGTAATCAGTTTGGGCCTTAGGCCCTAATTACTAACGGCACCCCCTCGTTTAAGCCCATGGTAGATAATAACTGAAATTCAATTGCTAACAGCACCCCCCAGGCGTTTTTTTTTCTTTTCTGAGTTTATTGTTTGTTTTTGAGGAGACTGGGCCCTGCGCCCATTTGCTGATGGCACCCCCATCTTCAGGGCCCATCTAGGAATAGCCTAGAATATCTTGCTGATTAAACCCCCCTCCAGTTTATTTCAATTTTTGTTTTTGTTAATTTCTTTTTAATATGTTCATGTTAGAAAACTCATAATAAAATGTAAATAATTGTTTTTTTTAATAATTCTTTTTTCTACCATTTCATGAAAGCATCTAAAAAATTAAATAAAAATAAAAATGCCATTTTATTTTTATTTCCTATTTTTTGTATATTTTCCATTTTAATTGATGTTTTTTAATATTTTCAATGCATGCATATCATTAGAAAATTCATAAAAAATGGTAGATTTAGTCAAATAATTCCGTTCTTTTTTCTGTAGACTCGTAATTCAGTGTAGAATCTCATAGTGCAGAAACATTAGCTTAATCATGCATTTTCATTTTAATTGCATTTTTTCACTGTTATTGATGTTGAATAAATTGGTTTGTGGACATGTCTGTGTTGCTGATTTTAGTTCTTTCATCTGATACTGAATTTTGTTCTGATTTTTCAGTATGTTATCCTAGAGCCATGTAGGTCTCCCATTAGATTTTTGATAGATTTTTGTAGGGTGTCCTGATGTGATTTGTCTGAGCCTGAAGATAGGAGAAGTCTTGATGACTTCTGACTTTGAAGTTCAACTGTGGTTGAACTTCAGGGATAGTTCCTTGAGGTTTGTTGGCCTGGGGTTTCTTCTTGAAGGTGGGAGCTGATGGAGGTCCTGCTAGAGCTTGCAAGGATGCAGTGGATTGTGGCTTAGTCTAGGAGCTTGTTGTCTGTTTGTGAGGTTCGAGATCCTGAAGTTTGAAGGGAGTTTATGGTACTTTCCTGAGGAAAGCACTATGTATGACTTTCATTCTTTCTTCTCACCTCTTTCGTAAGTATCCAATGATGTCGGAGCCGACTCGTGAGTTTAATTTCTCCTGAGGAGAAATGTAAACTAATCACAGTTGTTGAGCCACGTAGGATACAATTCCTAAGTGTCAGCCTCCTAGTACTTTCCTGAGGAAGGTCCTATGGGTCTATTCACTTAGTTCCATTAGTTTGTCTAGGATTTCTCAAGTATCCAGTGATGTTGGAGCCAACTTGTGAGTTTAATTTCTCCTGAGGAGAAATGTAAACTAATCACAGTTGTTGAGCCACGTAGGATACAATTCCTAAGTGTCAGCCTCCTAGTACTTTCCTGAGGAAGGTCCTATGAGTCTGCTCACTTAGTTCCCTTAGTGCATATAGGTTTTCTCAAATATCCAGTGATGCCGGAGCCTTCATGTGAGTTTAGTTTCTCCTGAGGAGAAATGTAGACTGATCACAGTTGTCGAGCCGCATAGGATATGACTCCTGAGTAGTAACCTCCTGGTACTTTCCTGAGGAAGGCACTATGAGCTTGTCTGCTTAGCTCCCTTTTCTCTGGTAAGCTTGTTCTGAAGCTTGGAGACTGGGATTGTTTCCTCTTGCCTAGGAGTTTGTTTAGATCTTTGCTTAGGGTGTTGTATAGAGTTTTGTTTGAGAGATAGATTGAGAGTTGTCTCAGGTTTGTTAGGGGCCCTGCCCAGGAGTAGTTTCTTGTTTTGTAGATGGAGGCCCTGCTCAGGGTTAGTCTCTTTGTATTGTTTGACTTGTGTGATGTTATGTTGCATTAGACTTAGGTATTCATCTAGATAGTTCTGAGTTAGATGCATTGTAGAAGTAGACTTTGTGTGCATGAGAAGTTGAGGTGGTCCTCCTTCTGCTTGTTTGTTATTGCGTGGCTTTGCTTGTTGGTATTTGGTAGAGCTGAGCTCCCTTGCCTTTGTGGTTTGGCGGCCTCTGTGCCTTGTTTGTCTAGTTGTTGCATTCATGCATATTCTCAGTATTTCTTTACTTTGCAGTTTCTTGTTTGTAGTTTAGTCCTGTTGCCATGATCCCTTAGGAGCTCTGACTTCTCCGATGCGGAGTCGTTATGATAGACATTAGGATGGTCAACCAGGTGTGATAGCAGTAGGTAGATTCCCCTGTTTCTCAGCTATAGTTCTAGGGTTTCCCTTTCCTTTCTGTAGGAGCTTTTGAGTAGCTTGATCCGTAGTTAGCTGAACTACAGCTGCTCTGATTCTTCGTTCCAGACGAAGATATGTAGGCATAGGATGCGATATCCTAGCGAGCACACTAACGACTAACCTTTGTTCTCTCGCGGCTGTGCGATCGAGACTTTCCCGCTAACGACTAATTGTTTCCCTTTCTCTTGCCCGAGTGCATTTGAGACCAGATCATAGTTGTAGGTTCCCGAGCCTTTAGAGACCAGTTTGTTTTCTCACTGCTGTGTGAGAGCCCCTGTTTACCCGTAGTTAGTCGAACTACGTTTGCTCTGATCTTTCATACCAGATGAAAGTACGTAGGCACAGGACGCGATGTCCTGGCGAGCAACCTTTCCCCTGTTTAGACGTAGGAAGTCGAACTACGTTGACTCTGACTTTCCCATTGCACGAGGGAATACGTAGGCCCAGAACACCGTATGTTCTGTCGAGTCCTGTCCTTTTATTTTCTTTTCAGACCAGCCAGTAGCGTAGATAGATAATACACCCTTTTACCTATAAATACCAAGCGTGGATCCCATCGAGTACGATGGACGTGAGGGGTGCTAATACCTTCCCCTTGCGTAACCGACTCCCGAATCCAGGCTATGGTTGCGATGACCATACCTTTTCCCGTCTTTGCGAGGTTTACTTCGAGCGTTTCCTTTCCCGCTCTAAGGGATAAATAACGCACGGTGGCGACTCTCCTGTCAAGCCGGCGCCGATTTTCGCAGTAGCGACAATATCTAATAAAGGTTAACAATTGTTGTACGCTACGAGCCTTGAGTACATGAGGAATGGTAGGTGGGGGCCTCCTCTCACACTGTTTAGGGTGTTTAGCGTATGCCCTTTGGGCGATATGCGATGCATTCACTCTCAAGTCATAGTCTTTAGTGCAACATGAGTTTCAAATCTAACTCAATTCACTTCTTCTCATAAAAAAACACAAACAAAAAGATCAAACCTTTTTATCCTTAGGGATTTGTTTCAAACTTAATTTTCAGAAAGAGTGTGATAAGTTTTTGTTTTACCACAAACAGGCATCGTCCCTAACTGCTAGAACGAAGATTTAACCTTACTCATTAAAACACTTGAACCAACTCGTGGTCGTGTTAGCCTGAACTACGTTTGCTCTGATTTATCATACCAGATAAGGATACGTAGGCACAAGACCGTGACGTCTTGGCGAGCAACCTTCCCTCCATCACTCGTAGTTCTCCGAACTACGTTGACTCTAACTTTCCTATTGCACGAGGGAATACGTAGGCATAGGGCGACGGTGTCCTATCGAGTCTATTCTTTCTCTTAACCCCCCCCTCCCGTTTAGCAGTAGTTTCTAGATAGTTTTCACCCATAGATTAGACAACAAGCATGGATCCTGTTGATTACAACGGACGTGAGGGGTGCTCATACCGTCTCCTTGCGTAACCGACTCCCGAACCCTAGATTTGGTTGCGATGACCTTATCTTTCCCTGTCTCTTAGGTTTTGTTCAATCGTTTCCTTTCCCTCTCTATTGGGATAAATAACGTTCGGTGGCGACTCTTCTGTCTAGTTTGACGGCTTCCCCTTTTTCGCAGTAGCGACAAAACATATCTTTTTTCAATTTGTAAGACCAACGGTTGTTCACCAATTTTCACGGTGAACAACTACCTAGTAATTAATTTGTCACTACATATTCTAATGCTTTTGATTTACTATTTGTTAATGTATGGGGCTCCAACTTTATGCTTTAGGATTCAAATACATATTAACATGTATGAATGCTTGTTCTAAGTACACTTGGGTTTTTCCTCTCAAACTAAAGTCAGATGTCATACTCACTTTCACACACTTTCTTACAACAATAGAAGTTTAGTTCAGTACTATGGTCAAGGAAATCCAAACTGATGTAGGAGGAGAGTTCACAGCTCTAACCTTTTTATTCAACACCAAGGGCATAACACACATGCTACCTTGTCTAGACACTCACCATCAAAATGAATCAGTTGAGCACAAAAATATGCATGTTCTTGAGATAAACATCACCTTACTTGCTCAATCAAGTCTCCCCATAAAGTTTTAGAAACATGCCTGCATGACAACCACTTATCTAATAAACAATTCCCATAACCTTGTTGGACATGAAATATCCCTACTTCAGGCTCTACAAACAAGTTCTAGATTACAAAACTCTCAAAGCTTTTAGGTGTGCATGCTATCCCCACCTCATATCTCACACAAGTTTAACTTTTACTCCCAAGAATGTGTGTTCATTAGGTATTCTTAAAATCATAAAGGATATAAGTGTATTGCTCCTTCCTTAGAATCTACATCTTAAAATATGTGCTTTTTAATAATATTAGATCTCCATACTCTCACATTCCTACTTCTGCACCATCTAAACTTGTTCCTACATCACTTATACATTCACATCCCTTTCCTTTGTTTATAATAGCAAACATGTTTTTATATCCTTCCACCCCCCTCCAATATACCCAGTCTATCTCCCTTATCCATAAACCATATCCATACAATTGAAACTACCACTAACTCATCCACTCAATCTATCACTAGAACCAACCCTCGTGTATCTACTCAACCTACAATTGCATCCTATGTCTGCATCCATAAACAGTATAAATAACAACTCATTTAATGCACAAACACCCTTAAATATTCTTCCAATCCTAGTAATACATTCAACACACCTAGGGGTAGTAAAATGGATTCGTCCTAATTTTTTACGGGGAATGCCAAGGTTTTAAGGCTATGCTCTCAATAATGTCTGCCTCGCCCTGCCATATTTTTGGTGGGTTTTTGTGGGGAGGGCCTAAATGGGGAATATATGCATGTTTTTCACCCCTAAAAACACCGACTACTGTTGACACAACATTAACATCCATTGGCCTACGCTCAAATGCACCCACTACTAGTGACTCGCCATCAACATCCATTGGCCTACCCTTTATTCCTCCAAATAACACATATGCTATGGCCACCAGAAGAAAGTGTGGCAATGGCATAGTTCAACTAAGGTTAGATCCAACTCTTCTCCTAACTAAAAAGGAACCCACATCTCATAAAACTTCCTTGAAAGATCCAAAGTGGGTGGCTATCAGGTCTGGTGAAAACCATGCCTTAATTAAAAAATCTAACATGGACTCTAACTGAACTACCATCAATTTGTCAAGCTATTGAATGCAAGTGGGTGTTAAATATCAAATAAAACCCATATGGGTCGCTTAATAAATACAAAGCCAAGTTGGTTTACCAGGGCTTCCATCAATAATATGGTAAAACATGTTATAGTTAGAGTGGTGTTAACTTTGGAGATTTCAAAAGGTTGGCATGTCACTCAGCTTGATGTAAATAATTCCTTTTTAAATATTTTACGCAGGGTCACGTCTATGGGCTCAAGTAGACACTTAGGGTCTGGTTTAAAAGGCTGATTATGACACTTAAAGGCTTTGGATTTACCTCTAGCAAGTGTGACCCTTCCTTATCCTCTATTGTCATCTCCATATATACTATTCTCATGTTGGTATATGTGGATGACATCATTGTCATAGGAAGTTATCCCGCTCTGATCCAAAGTCTTATAAACAAGCTAAATGCTTAATTTCAACTAAATGGCTTGGGGATCTTGAATACTTCTTAGGAATTGAGGCATCTCAACTAAGGAATGACTCTATCTTATCGTCTCAAACAAAATACATCAGAGATATGTTATCCAAAGCTAATTTAGCTTATACAAAGGGAATGCGAACACCTATGGTCTCTAATCTTAAACTTTCCAAACTAGGGTTTGAATATCTTCAGGATTCGACCTACTGCAGGTCAATTGTATGGGTTGTTCAACATGATACAATCACTAGACTTGAAATTATTTATGCCGTAGGCAAGGATTGTCAAGTTAAGTCTCAGCCCCTTTAAAGCCATTGAACCACTGTGAAAAAGGATATTAAGGTATCTCAAAGGTACACTCTATCATGGTCTCCTACTCAGTCCAGCCTTAGCTCATTTTCCTCTCTCAATCAAGGTTTTTTCTAATGTTTATTGGAGAACTGATCCTAATGACAATAAGTCAATTGCAGGCTCATGCATTTAGCTAGGTCCATTTTCCTAGTGGTCTAAGAAGCAAACATTTGTGGCTAGATACAGAATTGAAGTTATGTAAAGAAGTCTAGCCAACACTGCTGGATTTAGTCATTTCTCACTGAGCTAAAATTTCCCTTTAAAATTGATGTTATATTCTGTGACATCTTAAGTAAAGTCTCTATCTTTCTCTCTCTCTCACACACACGCGTGTATGCGTGCGCGCACACGCACACGCAAACACACGCACACATGAAACTCTGGGATGCAGATCTCATATGTCCTAAGAGATTCTAAGAACATTGATCTCTACTAAAACAAAACAAGGACATAACATGACCATTGTAAATCCCTTTAAAAAGTTAACAATGTCATGGCCAATGTCATGATGTCTGTTGTAACATCTGCAGACTGACAGAGCTATTTATCTAGCCATTTAAATTGTGCAAAATTGTAAAAGCAGAAAGATAAATAACACAATGAATTGTTTACCCAGTTCGGTGCAACATCACCTACATCTGGAGGCTACCAAGCCAGGAAGGAAATCCACTATTAGCAGAATTAATTCAGAGCTAAACTCCCCCGTTTACAACCCCTCACTTAATCTCTACCAAATTCAATTTCTGCCTAGAATCCACTAGACAAGAGACCTTCTCACTCCCCCTCAATCACAACAGTGATAAACAGTTCAATACAAACGAAGGCTTTAGAAGACACTCTTCAAAGTCACAATACTTGATTTTGCTTAACAGCTTCAATCAAGAACAATACACTCTTGCTTACAAGCTTTGAGTGAACACTTAGCAGACAGCTTAAGAACTCTAGACCAATGCAATCATACAACATATAATTGCTTGGTGTACAAGTATTCCTAAGACACACAAATACACATGAAGAACAAAACTCTTCACTCACAAATACACTCTTGCTTAAAAGCTTTGAGTGAACAATTAACATTGTACTAATAACAACCTAAACATGTCTACCACGATGCATCCAAAGATACAAAGGGTGACTTATAAGGTCACACACAAAAGACTCTCAAAACCCTAAACCTTAATTTTACACTCAAGTTTTTCTTGTTGTGAGTGCTTAGTTTCCCTTGCGTTTGTTCCTTCTTAAATAGTACTGCAGACTGGGCTTGGGCTGATCATAACTTAGGTTTAACCAAGTTAAACCCCTTTCCATAATTCAAGGCACTTTTAAATAGGTCATAGGCATTTCATGTTATGCTCAGCACTACCTAGAATCTCGCCTGAGATAACTAAGGAGCCATAACAGGTTTCCTGAAGTATAGCCTGAGTTTCCTCTTGCAATATAACAGTAAACCTAAACACGTGCCCTGATGTCACACGCTTGATGTCATAACCTCCAGCATGACATCCAACACACTTTGTTCTTAGCTGATCAAACTCACCCTGCAGTACACTCCTGCTGAATCTTCTTCATAACAGTAGAAACAAATATATTATAGTTTCCTAAAAAGTCTCAAAGATCCTTTTTATGAACACCAATTAAATCTGCACTTTGTTCCTACTGAATCACTTTGACCTGCACACACTGATGAGATATATCCAACAGGATCTCATCAAATCAAAACACCTCTGTCAAGAGATATAAAATAGCAGCTCCTGTTGTACCAGATAGCAATGTCATGACATTGGCAATGACATCTTGATTAAAACACTTGACAACAGTACTGTCATAACAGGTACAACGATGTCATGACATTGGCAATGACATCAGTGCAGGATCATGTTTTACCAAAATTTAGCCAATCATAGAACCATGGGCAATCATAGAATCATGGAACTAACAACACACATGCACGTGCGCGCGCACACACACACACACACACACACACACACACACACACAAACCTAAGCATGCACGTGCGCGCGCACACACACACACATAATCCAGTTCTCCATACCAAGATAAAGCATATGGAATTATATATCTTCTTTCTCAAGAAGAAATTTCTTAGCAAGACCTTGATTGTTCAGCATATTCTTACAGTTGATCAATATATAGATATATTAACCAAGTATATGTCTCCCCTTAGGTTTCTTTATCTCAGAAATAAGTTGCAAATGCTATACAAGAAATTTCTCTCATAGAAATGACTCTGTATTATTGGGGAAGATAATAGAAGTAAATAAAAGTATAATAAATAGAAGTGAGTTACAATGTGTAACAAGCTTGTTGAGTCAACACAATCACTTTAAGCATTATATAAATTTAGAGTCTCCTCAATGTGTAACTAACTATAAAAAAACTGAAAGAAAATTAGTTAGAACAATATATTTCTCTCCTCTCTCTTCCTTTTTCTATTTCTCTCTTTGTTAATAGTTAGCCTAATTCAATATCCAAATCTTTGATATAAAATAGTAATCTCCCATTCCTTGTTGTTTTTGGCCGACCAAAGGCTCAACAAGGTCGATCCAACTCTAAAAGTTCAACCTAAAATACCTTTGCTGGAGTGTAGTGAATAAATGGACCTTTGCTAAAAAGTTACATATTTAATTCAAGCCATTGGTCCATCAACCATCACCGAATCTAATAGATGGTCTCCTCCTATCCACGTAAGCGGGAACAGTTTTAATAGCTTGCTATATATAAACCGGTCACGCACCATAATACACCATAATGTGTATTCATTCATTCTTACTCTTATAAATTATAGTGCTTTAGACGATAAAGTGTTGAAGTGCTAACTTTATATATTTACCTCACTCCACCATATAAGCAACCACACTAACTCATACCGGTCTATTAAAGAAGCTCTCTTCTAACCATAAAGTAAATTTATCAAACAATTCATTAGATTAGATATTGACAACTAAACTCGCATCCGTACATATTTGAAGTATCCACCAAAACTAGTTAAACTAAAAAAATATATACGTGTCATTTCATCCATAAATATTTACTTTATGTTATAAATAAAATAAAACGTGTGTAGATATACTTATAAATTTAAGATTAGTTTTTATGCTATAAATAAAATAAAATGTGTGTAGATATACTTATAAATTGAAGATTAGTTTTGCTGACAAGGCCACGATGGCGATGGCTATCTCCAAAAGCTTCCAACTGCCCATAATGTTGGACTCATAGTAAGTTGCAAACAAGATATTCAAGCCAAGAAAATAAGGTCAGAAAAATAAATATTGGACTTACTCAAAAACCATTTAAAAGTAATAGCAGCCTATGAAGAGTTTGATCTGTTTGTCCATGTTTCTCGGCGGTAATTAGGTAGCATGGTTTTATATTCTTTGTTAACGACAACAACATCGTACGTAACCTCAACAATATGGCACAAAAAAGACTAAGCTAACCCATCGAAATTGACAAAAGAATTAAGAGTCAATCCACTCACTAATACTAAAACAAATTGATGTGGTCCAAGTGGCAAGCAGTTAAAGTCACTTAAACATATTATGGATAAGATGAAAATTGCACCCATATTTATTGAGTATCTAGAAATATTTACAACGTATAATCTACGTTACGTTATAGACACTAAAAAGAGGAATATTGTTCTAGACACACAAAAAAATCTAACAAGAGCCAAATTTGAAAGTTCAACCCAGTGCATTGTCGTTGAAGAGCAGCAAATATGTGGAGTCTCGATGAAAGATTTTGCACTTGATTTGTGTTATTGGTTCATCAAACACCATCAAATTCCATGACACGACATCCCACAACTTTCATTAAATCAAGCGTAAGCAATGGTAACTCATCATATATAAATCTTTCACGCACCATAACAAATATTTGATTTTATTTATTTAATATTAAAATAATAATTTTGTAGGTTTACTCCACTTTACCGCATTTGAGACTCATACCAAAAATATTTTTCTATATTGCAGCATTGTTCTTTAGTTTCGCTAAGGGATTATATATATATATATATATATATATAAATAAACGTATCATAGGAGAATGTCAGTTTTATGTAAGAGTATGAGAATAAATTTAAACTATTAAATTTTAAAATAAAGGAGAATGCTATCAAGTGCCCTAAGGGTACTGTTTAAGGAGCATTAATTATACCACCAATCTAATTGTATTTCAAAATTTCAACCTAAAATTTATTATTATATGATAATAATAAGTAGCTTTAAATATGACACCGTCTAAATCTTTAATATTTTAATTATTAAATTTAACAATTGTTTATTTCAAAGTTAAATGGGTGGGGTCATAACTATATTAATTCTCCTTAAACAGTGCCCTCAGGCCACTGGATAGCAGAACCCTAAAATAAATGGGGGAGATTATGTGTGGTTTTTTTTTCTCTCTTCTCCATCATTTATTTTAATAATGAAGGAGAGAAAAAAAAACCACACATAATACACAATTTATTTTAAAATTTAATAGTTCAGATTTATTCTCATGTTCTCACATAAAATGACATTTTTATAGAATATGTCATTATATATATAAAGTGTCAAATTTAGTAATATAATATTTCTAATAAATCTTTATCCGTGTAACAAAATTTACTGTTAGATTAAAAGCTATTATCATATAGATCATGTATATAAAATTTAATATCAAACAAAATTTATTTGACATGTTAACTATTAGAAGTAATTCATATTTAGTTGTACTATTACTTAGCCTCTAAGTTTGTTAGAGGGTATTTTAGTATTTTATCTTATTCTAGTAACCCTAGTTTTATCTTATAAATAGGGTTGCAATCATTGTTATGTTTAGTGAGTTGTGTAGCCGTCATTCTCTTTAATAGAATATTTTCTCTGTTCATCATTTTTCACCTTTGCACCAATAATTGGTATCTATAGCTCCGGTTCGGATTCATTTGGAAACACGGGAAACACGAGTGAACATGAGGTCTTGTGTGTTTGATTTTGTTTCTTAGATTCGTGTTGAATCTTGAACAAAATCTGATCAGAATTTTAATTCTGTAGATTGGGAAACACTGTGTGAGAAATCTGAGTGTACTGTGCAAGGTAGAAGATGAACGAAAACGACAACATGAACACCAAACTTCCAGTATTTGACGGTAAAAACTGGAATCGTTGGATGATCCAAATGCGTGTATTGTTCGGTGCTCAAGATGTTTTAGATCTTGTCACTGATGGTTATGTTCCGGTAGCAGCAAATGCGACGAGTGAACAGAAAAACGCGCAGAAGGAAGTAAGGAAGAAGGATCAGAAAGCATTGTTCTTCATTCATCAATGTGTGGATGTAAATGTGTTTGAGAAGATTGCAAATTCAACGACAGCAAAGGCTGCGTGGGACACACTGGTGAGATGTTATGGTGGTGACGCATCAGTGAAGAAGGTGAAGCTTCAGTCCTTGAGAAAGCAATATGAGAATCTCAACATGAAGAATAATGAGAAAGTCTCTGAATACATCTCCAGAATGATTTTGGTCACTAATGAGATGAAGGCGTGTGGAGAAACTCTTTCTGAAGAAGCAATCATGGAGAAAGTATTGAGATCCATTACCTCTCAATTTGATTACATTGTGGTAGCAATAGAACATTCCAAAGATCTGAGCACCATGAGAATTGAAGAGCTGCAGAGCAGTCTAGAAGCGCAAGAGTTGCGTTTGACTGAGAGAACTTCTAAAAAGGAAGTAGAGTAGCAGGCTCTGAAAGTAACTTCTGATAGGAGGTATCAGAAGTAGTTAGAAGCCAGGAGAAGATCTGATGGTGGTCAGAAGTCAGAAAGCTCAACCTCTGATAGACAAAAGAATGCTCAGAAGGGAAAAGAGAAGCATGACAAGAAGAAAATCCAATGTTACTGTTGTAAGAAGTTTGGTCACTTTGGTAGAGATTGTTGGTCAAACAAGGAGAGAAAATCAGAAGAAGCAAATATAGCCAAAAGTTCTGATGACGAATCTGTGCTATTAATGGCCTCTGAATCTGATGATATGGATCTGATAGACTGGTGGTATATGGACACTGGCTGTTCAAATCATCTTACTGGAAACAAGAAATGGTTGGTTGACTTTGACTCTGAAAAGAGAACAAAGATCAGATGTGTTGATGACAAATATCTTAACGCAGAAGGTATGGGAAATGTCAAAGTGATTCTGAACAATGGGAAAACAGCATTGATTCAGAACGTGTGGTATGTACCTGGCATCAGAAGCAATCTGATGAGTGTGGGACAATTAATTGAGAAAGGTTTTTCAGTTACCATGAAGGACAATCTTCTGAAGTTGTATGACTGCAATCAGAAGTTAATTATGGAGTCAGAACAGGGAAGGAATAGAACATTCAAGGTGAATGTCAGAACTACAGACTCAAAATGTCTTAGTGCAACAAGTGCTGAGAAGGAGAGTGAGTTGTGGCACAGAAGATTCGGTCATTTGAATTTCAGAAGCTTAAAACATCTAAATTCAAAGAAGTTGGTACATGGAACTCCTGCAATTAAGAAGCCTAAAAAGTCATGCAAAGTTTTCATGGAAGGAAAACAACCACGATTGCCATTTGCGTCAGAAGCTGCTCCAAGAGCAAAACATGCCTTGGGAGTTGTACATTCTGATGTGTGTGGTCCATTTCCAGTAGCATCGATTGGAGGGAATAAATACTTTATGTTATTTGTTGATGAATTCACAAGAATGACATGGGTATCCCTTATTAAGTTTAAACACGAGGTGTTTGATGAATTCAAGAAGTTCAGAATGAAGGCTGAGAATCAGAGTGGTCAGAAGTTAAAGATTCTTAGAACTGACGGTGGAGGTGAGTATAACTCCAAAGAGTTCCAGAAGTTCTGTGAGGAGAATGGAATTGAGCATGAGATTACTGCTCCTTATACCCCTCAACACAATGGTCTTGCTGAAAGAAGAAATCACACTTTGCTTGGTATGGTGAGAAGCATGCTAAAGGAGAAGAAGCTTCCTCAGAAGCTCTGGGGAGAAGTTGTTGCCACTGCAACGTATGTACTCAACCGATGTCCTACGAAGAAGTTGAAGGAAATAGTTCTAATACAGAAGTGGATTGGAGATAAGCAAAGTGTTAGTCATCTAAAGGTGTTTGGTTCTGTTTACTATAAACATGTTCCAGAAGCTAGAAGACAGAAGTTGGATGATAGAAGCAAAGTGATGATTCTGATAGGGTACCACAGTACAGGTGCATACAAGCTCTATTGTCCAGAAACCAATAAAATTAAATTCAGCAGAGATGTGATTGTGAAGGAATCAGAAGTTTGGAATTGGGATAAGTCTCAATCTGATTCTAATGTTAGAACTTCTGAAGAAAGGTCAAAGTTAAGAATTTCTGAAGTTAGAGTAAACTCTTACGTTGACTTTGACTCTGATAGTGATTCATACTCTGGAGAAGACTCAGAAGATGAAGGTGACTCTGATGATCCATACTCCGATGGCAATCCAGATTCTGGTGGCAATTCAGACTCTGGAAATATGCCAGACTCTGAAGATGGTCAAAGCTCTGGAGGAAGTCAATCATCTGAAGCTAGAAACTCTGAACAAGTTCAAAGACCACAAAGAATAAGAAACGTCCCCAGAAGATATGCAGAATTTGACATGCTACAAGACACTGAAGTAGACTCTGAAGGAGAAGTTATTCAGTGTGCCATGATAGTAGACTCTGAATCCATAAGTACAGAAGAGGCTCTTAAGTAGAAGCTCTGGCTGAAGGCCATGAAAGAAGAACTTGATGCTATAGAGAGAAACAAGACTTGGAAGCTGACAGAACTTCCAAAAGACAAGAAAGCCATCAGCGTCAGATGGGTTTTCAAGCAGAAGTTAAAGCCAGATGGTTCAATTGGCAAACATAAAGCAAGGTTGGTAGCCAGAGGATTTCTACAGAAACCTGGGCTAGATTATTCTGAAGTGTTTGCACCTGTAGCAAGACATGAAACAATCAGAATGGTGATTGTAATAGCTGCTAACAGGAATTGGCCTCTGATGCATTTAGATGTAAAATCTGTATTTCTGAATGGTCTATTAGAAGAAGAAGTTTACGTGTCACAACCTCCTGGATTTGTGAAAAAGAATCAAGAAGGGATGGTGTACAGATTATACAAAGCTTTATATGGACTGAAACAAGCGCCCAGAGCTTGGAATCAGAAGATTGATTCATTTTTCAAGAAGCAAGGCTTTCAGAAATGTGAGATGGAGTACGGTGATTATGTTCAGCATACTTCTGAAGACAATATGACTCTGGTGTGTTTATATGTTGATGACATACTGCTGACTGAAAGTTCTGAACAGGAGATAGCCAAGTTCAAGAAAGTTCTGATGAATGAATTCGAAATGACTGATCTAGGAAAAATGACATACTTTCTAGGGATGGAGTTTAGATATTCTGAGAAAGGTATTATTTTGCATCAGCTCAAGTATGAATTAGAACTTCTGAAGAGATTTGAACTGAAGAATTGTAAGATTGCTGTCACACCTTCTGATACAAATCAGAAACTGGATTCTGACTCTGATGGAAAGGATGTGGACGCTACAACCTTCAAACAGTTGGTTGATTCTCTGAGGCATCTATGCAATACCAGACTTGATATTTTCTATTCTGTTGGGATGATTAGTAGGTTCATGAGTAAACCTAAGTGGTCCCGTTACCAAGCTTCTATCAGGATTCTCAGGTATATCAAGGGAACTCTGAAGTATGTTGTGTTATTTCCTTCTAGAAGAAAGAATGAGTCAGAACTTCTGAGTTATTCAGATTCTGATTGGTGTGAAGACAGAGTTGACAGAAGAAGTACTTCTGGGTACTTGTTCAAATTTCTGGGAGGTCCCATTTCTTGGTGTTCCAAGAAGCAACCTGTTGTGGCGTTATCAACCTGTGAAGCTGAATACATTGCATGTGTTGTTACTGCATGCCAAGCTGTGTGGATTCTGAATCTGTTGCAGGATCTGAAGATTAAAATAAACAAACCTCTGAAGCTGATGATTGACAACAAGTCTGCAATCAATCTTGCCAGAAACCCAGTGTTGCATGGGAGAAGCAAGCATATTGAGACCAAGTATCATTTTCTGAGACATCAAGTTCATAGTGGAGTGTTAGAAGTTGTACACTGCAGCACTTAAAAACAGTTGGCAGATGCTCTGGTGAAAGCTATCAAAACTGATCAATTTCTCAGACTAAGGGATGGAATTGGTGTTACAAGTTTTGATGGAATATGAATTAAGGGATGGTATTAGAAGTAATTCATATTTAGTTGTACTATTACTTAGCCCCTAAGTTTGTTAGAGGGTATTTTAGTATTTTATCTTATTCTAGTAACCCTAGTTTTAGCTTATAAATAGGGTTGCAATCATTGTTATGTTTAGTGAGTTGTGTAGCCGTCATTATCTTTAATAGAATATTTCCTCTGTTCATCATTTATTCACCTTTGCACCAACATTAACAAGATGCATAAAAACTAACGTTTTAAAAAATTTCATGATAACCTTTAATTTTTATCATTATTTTCAAAATATCAATTGATTTTTGATTGATGTAAAATTTTATAAATGTCATATATATTATAATAACTTTCAATCCAAGATGAATTTTATTATATGAGCATGGGGTGAAGGATTATATATAGATATATATGAATTTTTAAAAATACAATATCAATAAATTACTACATATTCTCAATAGATGATGTCACTTTATCGTGAGAAGTAAATTTTATCAAATAGAAACGAGGTTTAGATCAAGTCCCTTACATTACAACCCTATTTTAGTTGAGTTAAACAAAGTAAATTTTTTAATATTATATTAAAGTATCCGTTAAATCTTTTGCTGTAAAATTTTCACTATCATGACATGAATATATACTTATAAGGAACAGATTGGATTATGGTCATTCAAATTCTAATAATAAAAGGAGGTTATCAATGTTTGAACAATTAAGATTTCAAGAAAGATGAGGAGGAAGAAGAGAAAAAAGAGAGAATAACTAAATTGTAAAAGTTGGAATTTTATTTAGTGAAATTGTTATAATAAAAAAATGTATTTTGAATCACATAACTATGACTATTTATAGAAAACTAAAAACATAAATCACTAAGTGTAGTATTTGACTCTGTCGAATACCTGCTTACACAATTATACTTACTGCACCTACTTCGACTAGGTCGAACTAATCCTTGTCAAATTTCAAACTTAAACACACTGAATTATTAGCTTCTAACACACCCCCAAATTTATGTTTTCAAAAATTCTCATCCTGATGCTTCTCTTAAACTCATCAAGTTTGACTTTCTTTAGAGGCTCGGCGAGTATATCAGCTAGTTGTCATTCAGTTTTGCATTGCACAAGTTCAAGCTTCCCTTTGTTTACTCGATCCATAATAGAATGATACCTCTTCTCTATGTGTTTACTTCGACTATGACACATATGATGATTGGCTAGGTCGATAGTTGACTTGTTATCAGCAAACAACTTCATTTTCTTTGGCTCTGTGATCTTGAGCTCTTCTAGTAGCATGTCTATTCATGGTGCTTGACATGCAACATATGATGTAGTCACGTACTCAGTTTCACACGATGACAAATAAAAAATACTTTGCTTCCTTGAGCTCCAAGATATTTGGACGCTTCGATCATGAATACATAGTCTGCAATACTCTTCTTCTCGTCTTTATATCTACTAAAATCTGAGTTAGTGTAGCCATATACCTCTGCATCTTTGCGGGTCTTTAAAATTAATATATAGTTACAAGGGACAGATTGGATTATGGTCACAAATTCTAATAATAAAAGGGACATATTGGATTATGGTCATTCAAATTCTAATAATAAAAGGGACATATTGGATTATGGTCATTCAAATTCTAATAATAAAAGGAGGTTATAAACGTTTGAACAATTAAGATTTCAAGAAAGATGAGGAGGAAGAAGAAGAGAGAAAAGAGAGAATAACTAAATTGTAAAATTTGGAATTTTATTTAGTGAAATTGTTATAAAAAAATGTATTTTGAATCACATTACTATGACTATTTATAGGCAACTAAAAACATAAATCACTAAGTGTAGTATTTGACTCTGTCGAATACCTGCTTACACAATTTTACACATATACTAACTGCACCTACTTCGACTAGGTCGAACTAAACCTTGTCAAATTTCAAACTTGAACACACTGAATTATTAGCTTCTAACACACCCCCAAATTTATGTTTTCAAAAATTCTCATCATGATGCTTTTCTTTAACTCATCAACTTTGACTTTCTTTAGAGGCTCGGCGAGTATATCAGCTAGTTGTCATTCTGTTTTGCATTGCACAAGTTCAAGCACCGCTTTGTTTACTCGACCCATAATAGAATGATACCTCTTCTCTATGTGTGTACTTCTACTATGACACATATGGTGATTAGCTAGGTCGATAGCTGACTTGTTATCGGCAAACAATTTCATTTTCTTTGGTTCTGTGATCTTGAGCTCTTCTAGTAGCATGTATAATCATGGTGCTTGACATGCTGCATATGATGTAGTCACGTACTCAGCTTCACACGATGACAAAGAAAAAATGCTTTGCTTCCTTGAGCTCCAAGATATTTGGGCGCTTCGATCATGAATACATAGTCTGCAATACTCTTCTTCACGTCTTTATATCTACTAAAATTTGAGTTAGTGTAGCCATATACCTCTGCATCTTTGCGGGTCTTTGAAATTAATATATAGTTATAAGGGACAGATTGGATTATGGTCATTCAAATTCTAATAATAAAAGGAGGTTATCAATGTTTGAACAATTAAGATTTCAAGAAAGATGAGGAAGAAGAAGAGAGAAAAGAGAGAATAACTAAATTGTAAAAGTTGGAATTTTGTTTAGTGAAATTGTTATAAAAAAACTGTATTTTGAATCACATTACTGTGACTATTTATAGGCAACTAAAAACATAAATCACTAAGTGTAGTATTTGACTCTGCTGAATACCTGCTTACATAATTTTACACATATACTAACTGCACCTACTTCGACTAGGTCGAACTAAACCTTGTCAAATTTCAAACTTGAACGCACTGAATTATTAGCTTCTAACACACCCCCAAATTTATGTTTTAAAAAATTCTCATCATGATGCTTCTCTTTAACTCATCAAGTCTGATTTTCATTAGAGGCTCAGCGAGTATATCAGCTAGTTGTCATTTTGTTTTGCGTTGCACAAGTTCAAGCTTCACTTTGTTTACTTGATCCTTAATAGAATGATACATCTTCTCTATGTGTTTACTTCGACTATGACACATATGATGATTGGATAGGTCAATATCTGACTTGTTATCGGCAAACAACTCCATTTTCTTTGGTTCTGTGATCTTGAGCTCTTCTAGTAGCGTGTCTATTCATGGTGCTTGACATGCTGCATATGATGTAGTCACGTACTCAGCTTCACCCGATGATAAAGCAACAATGCTTTGCTTCCTTGAGCTCCAAGATACTTTGGCGCTTCGATCATGAATATATAGCCTTCAATACTCTTCTTCTCGTCTTTATATCTACTAAAATTTGAGTTAGTGTAGCCATATACCTTTGAATATTTGCGGGTCTTTGAAATGAATATATAGTTATAAGGGACAAATTGGATTATGGTCATTCAAATTCTAATAATAAAAGGGACATATTGGATTATGGTCATTCAAATTCTAATAATAATAGGAGGTTATCAATGTTTGAACAATTAAGATTTCAAGAAATATGAGGAAGAAGAAGAGAGAGAAAAGAGAATAACTAAATTGTAAAAGTTGGAATTTTATTTAGTGAAATTATTATAAAAAAATTGTATTTTGAATCACATTACTATGACTATTTATAGGTAACTAAAAACATAAATCACTAAGTGTAGTATTTGACTCTGCCGAATACGTGCTTACACAATTTTACACATACACTAAATGCACCTACTTCGACTAGGTCGAACTAAATCTTGTCAAATTTGAAACTTGAACACACTGAATTATTAGCTTCTAACACACCTCCAAATTTATATTTTCAAAAATTCTCATCCTGATGCTTCTCTTTAACTCATCAAGTCTGAATTTTTTCAGAGGCTCGGCGAGTATATCAGCTAGTTGTCATTCTGTTTTGCATTGCACAAGTTCAAGCTTCCCTTTGTTTACTCGATCCATAATAGAATGATACATATTCTCTATGTGTTTACTTCGACTATGACACATATGATGATTGGCTAGGTCGATAGTTGACTTGTTATCTGTAAACAACTTCATTTTCTTTGGTTCTATGATCTTGAGCTCTTCTAGTAGCATGTCTATTCATGGTGCTTGACGTTCTACATATGATGTAGTCACGTACTCAGCTTCACACGATGACAAATCAACAATGCTTTGCTTTCTTGAGCTCCAAGATACTTGGGCGTTTCGATCATGAATACATAGTCTGCAATACTCTTCTTCTCGTCTTTATATCTACTAAAATCTGAGTTAGTGTAGCCATATATTTATGCTGCATATGATGTGATACACTTTATTTTTTTCTAAAGATGATTCTAAGACTGTCGTTTTGCTTCTCCCTTGAAGCATATTTGATTCAAAGACAATTTCAGGTTTAGGTACTCATAATCTTATGGGTACTTAGGGGTTAATTCTAAAAGGTTTTTTCTTACTTTGTACCTTAGCCTTTATGTAGTAGGGCTTGGGATCATTCAAGACTTTTGGTTTAAAATTTTTATGTCTTGAATTATCCTTAGCCTTTGGTTGTGAACCCTTAAGAACCTTAGACTCTGATGTTTTAGGTTTTAGTCTATTTAGAACTTTTGACTTTAGCATCTGTGGTTTTGGTTTCTTCAGAACCTTTAACTTTGAAGTCGTTGGTTCTAATTTCTTCAGAATCTTTGACTCTGAAGTACTAGATTATAAGTTGCTCAGAACCTTAGACTTTCCAGTCTTTGGTTATGACTGGTTCAGAACCTTTACTTTATCAACAACTGGTACAAAGTGAGAATATAATCTTTTTTAAGCAGATCAAGAACAAGAAGGTTTTATTGGTTTAACAATAGTTCCAAATCTTGGATTGAAAGGTTTCTGTGAATAACCAATACTCTCTCCTTTGCTACTGCTTACACCATAAATCATGGATGCAGATTTTGTCCTATGAAAGCCATTTATGACAAATTCTTAAAGAGCAACTTCATGCTAATCTGGAGATTTATCAAACACTATTTGAACTTTAGCAATATGTTTTTTTTTTCTAAAATTTCATTTTTATTTTGACGAGTTTTTAATTCAATTGCCACTTGTTCATATTGCTTTTTCAAAATTTTCACGTATATGACCTTGTCTTCACACTGACCCATAAGGTCATGAACAAGAGTAATTAAATCAGAACGATATAGTTTAGAAAATATATCACCTTCTTCTTCAGACTCTGAACCAGAATCTGAGTCAGATTCTGTGTCTTAAGATGTAAGAGCCATCAAAGGTAGATTGGCTTGTTCCTCATTTTTATGAGAATATTCTTCATTGTCAAGTTCATCATATATTGAAAAAATCGGTTAAATTTGTCACGCATCAAAATTTTCAACACATTGTTAATGAAAAAAATGAGAGAGATAAAAGTTAAGGGTACCATGATAATGAGAATTTGTCCTGACACCTCTATTGACCAAACACCACCACTATGTACAATTTTATCAAAATATCCTTAATAAAAATGTTCGTATTTTTAAAAAACTTTCTAGTTTTTTTTTTGTTTTTTTATTAATATATCATATTTTTACGAAATTTATGATTTTTAGTTTCGTTTTTGAGTTTTTCCCATATTCTTTTTGAATATTTACTGGATTTTCAATAAAACTGATATAAAAGCATAAGCAAATAGACCACTCCCTCTTTTCTAAGGCCTGAAAGATTTACTCTATTTTTAGGTATGACGGAAAGACATTTGACAACCGTAGCTTTTGTGGTTATGAGTCGGGGTACGGTAGTGATTCGCTATTCTAGGATGACTTCAAAGGCATCTCATCCTCAAAAGTGGAAGGGAAGCAACCCACCCTCTTAAGAGGGGTTGGGGCAAGGGGTGATCGGTCGTCTAGCGGAACTACACAGCAAGCCACTATATGCGCTACTCCGAATTCTTCTTCTGAGACTTCCGCCTCTTTTCCCAAATTTACATTCTTTTTTCAAAAATCTATGATTTATACTAGATTTAAAAAAAAGTATAAATTCAGATTTTTATATCGAAGTTTTTAAATATTCAGTAAAAATCATAAATTTTTCAAAAACAATTTTGATATTTTTAAATATGCAAAAAAAAAAAACACAAAAAAATATTTTAAAAAAATTAGTATTGTTAACCTCGTTTAATTTACTAGTCTACCGATATGAATTATTGAATTTTTGAAAATACAAAACAGTATAATCATGCCAGTATTATCAAAAAAAAATTCAATAGTCTTAATTTTATATTTAGATAGATCATTTCGATATAAACTACCTAATTCTTAAAAAATCCACAAATTAACATGATTTTTCTTAATTTCTTAAAGTTCCGAGAAAAGTATTTACTAGATTTTTCGATTAATCTATTGAATTTTTCGTGTGAGAAAAAAATATTTTCAGCGTTTTATTAGTAAAAAATGAGAATATTTTAATTGGGAGGTACCACTAATTCACCATGATAATTCATTCCTCCTAAGGAAAGTCCATGATTGGTGTTGAGAGAGTATGGGCTGGTTCGCGTAGCCCTACAAGCAATTATATGTCTATATCTCGTACTGTCAAAACTCAGGTTTGCCTTTCACACCCTATATATTTATCATATTAATTATATAAAATAAAATTCATTTCACAATTTTATTAGAAGATTTCGAATATTTTAAAAAGTTACCGTGAATTTTTCAAGCAAACAATCAAATTTATGAACAGTAAATACTTTTGGATTGAGAATTGATAAAAATGTTACTTTTTATCAGATATTTTTTAAAAAAAACTGTTCTGGCCTGAGCCCCGCCCTGGCCACATGGGCCCATCCCAATATTATCCCACCAAGCCCAAACCAGCCTGGGCACAGCGTCGGGCGTCGGGTCTCCGACAGGCAGGGACAGTCTCCCCAAGAGAAGGACCTACACCGACCACATCGAGCAGGGAACTCCCATCACGGCCAGCCACCGCCCTCCGCGGGCGAGACCTGCCCTCGCGCGGGCAGGACCTGCTCCATCGTCGGGCAGGACAACGTGTCATGTGCACGTTCTCCACGTGCTCCCCTCCGTGGGGACACGTCACCAACCAACTGCCCACCTCCGAAAGAGCTGGTCAAACCCACCTTCCGGAGATCACGGGACAGTTGGACTAGGGCGAAGACCACGTCCTAGTCTTCATTACACCACGTAAGCCCTAGCAGTCACCTGGGTTGGGTCTGACAATCCAGCCCAACACAAGTGACCGTTGGCCCAGCGCTGGGGTCTCTCTATAAATACCCTCTTCCACAAGAGGGTCAGGTAATTCACATCTTTCTCTTTCTGTACTTTGCTCTCACTCTGTCCAATTCCTTACTTTGGCATCAGAGTGTCTTGCAGGTACACCCCCCTTCTCCTCCTCATCACCGGTGAACAGGTAGCAGTCCAGCAGCGTGTGGCCAGCCCGTGATCCCCTCCTGATCAGGTCAGATCAAAAACTAATAGTGAAGAATTTGTACGAAAATTCTTCATCAAAAAATTTAACACAAATATATTCTAATGACTGAACTTTAAGTAATTAAAATATCATTTGTGCAACACTGAGGTGATCTTAAAAAAAACATTTATTTAAAGGATTGATACTTCTCTATAAATTATTTTTTTTATAGGTATTTGTTAATGCGTGAGGTATTTTCAGTGAGAAGACTAAAAAAAAGAATAAGAAAATAAAAATTTATTGAATGAATTGTTAAAAATAATAATACATAATATGACTATTTATAAACAACTCTAATTTAACTTGGGATAATACAATTTGGATTATATTTAAATATTAAATATAATCAAATCTAATATTTCAACGTACCTCCCATAATCCAAGTTGTTGAACTTATGCTAATCATAGTCGATCTAAACTATTCCTAATTTCTTTCTCAAATTCAGGAATTTTTCGATCTTCAATCCTTTGGTGAAAATGTCGGTCAACTATGCTTCACTTAATCAGTGCCTAACTTCAAGTTGACATCAATTTATCTTTTCCCTTAAGAAGTGAAACCTAACTTCGATATGCTTATTTCTTCTATGCAGAACTGGATTCTTCGCCAGATTTATGGCAGACTTGTTGTCGATTTGCAACACAAGAGGTTTCTTCACTTCGACCTCCATTTCTTTAATACCGATCTGATCCAAATTGCTTGATATGCATCATAAGATCCTGTTATATATTCAGCTTCACATGATTATAATGTCACCACATGTTGCTTTCTCGAGCACCATGAAATTGGGGCACCAAATACTTGAAAGAAATATCCAATAGTGCTTCTTCGATCTTCCTTATCTCCACATCAGTCAGCATCTGAATAACAAGTAACCATAGCTTATTTGCTTTTAGAGTCTTGTCGAAATAAATTTTCATAGTTTGTCGATCCTTTTAAGTATCTCAGATTTCTTCTTGCATCCTTCATGTGTGACACCTTTGATTCACTCATGTATCTGCTCACTAATCCGACTGAGAAACATATATCAGGTCGACCGTTGCACACATATCTTAGAGATCCGACAATCTGTTTGAACAAAGTTGCATAAATGAAGATGCAAGAGTCAAATTATCCATTCCGAATCTCTTGAGTATCTCTTTGACATACTTTCTTTGATGTAGCACCATGCCTTACTTCGACATTTAAAATTTCATACCTTAGAAGTATGACAACTTTTCTAAATCCGATATTTTGAATTTTTCTTTTTCTCTATTCACTAAAAGTGAACAATAATAAAAAAATTGAACACTAAATTAAATGATTAAGATATTTAATTATTTACTTTTGTGTTGCAGTTATATTAATTCTGAATAATCTATTACTATATTTAGTTAAATTGAAAAACACTCAAATATTAAATTATGTGTATAAACATGCAAATATCTTCCGTTAATTTAGTGTGTTTTTTGATAATCCATTTAAATTGGTCGAAATTCACAATTTGTCAGTTTCTGTTTTAATTGATGGAATGACAAGATAAATTATTTGAGGTAAAGTACTTCATAAATTTTATTACTCAATCCTTAATTAAAAAAATGGTCACTTCAAACCTTCCAATTTTAAGAGTAAAATAATTATTCTTTTGTAAAATAGATAAAGGATGGTGTAAGCAGAATGGCTTCATTTAATAGTAAAAGGATTGAATATAAGGCCTTTCTAAATAAATGATTGGATAAGTTAAACTGAGTTCTGGCTTTCATACACACCCTTTTGACTTTCATACTCTATCAAAAAAATGATTGGATATGTTTGGTTATTAGTTTAACATTTTATTAATTGTTATTTAATTAGATGTTTAATTAATAGTTAATTTATTTGTTTAATTAATTATCAAATTATTTGTTTAGTATTCTCCTTCCTTAAAAACATTTTCACATGATAACAAATTGAAGCATTCCACTCTTGTTATATTCCTCAAAACGCCTAAAAATCTGATTATTTTAGATGGGCTGAACTTGATGTAATTTCATAGCTTTAGATAGATTGATAATAATTTAGTAGCAACTTTTGTTGAAAAGAGAGAAAGTTAATAAAAGTATCGCTTTGGATGATGTTGCTTGCATCACAAACATATCAATATGTGGTAATGTATTTATAGAGTTGGGTGTGAACTTCAATTTGGAGATTTATATGATTATTCAATATTTGGGGGTGTCGTATATTGAGGCTGACAAAGAGATCCAGATATGTAGAGGTGTGTGTTACTGACTTAAATGGTTGAGATAGTTGTTTTTGGAGCATTGTGAAGCTGGAGATACAAGTTTCCTATCAGGACATATAAGAGGCACGCATGCAAAATAAAATTGGTCCAAACAACTTTTTCATTAATAATTCTTAAAATATTACAACAAAAGGGATAGAATGAAAACTAAGATTATTCTAATCTAACTCTTTATTAGTAATAATTCATATTTTATTATATTACTTTCTTAAGCCCATAAGTTTGTTAGAGGGTATTTTAGTATTTATCTTATTCTAATAAACCCTAGTTTTAGCTTATAAATAGGGTGACAATCATTGTAACTTTTAATCCTGTTTCTTCTGCCGTCATTCTTAATAGAATATTTCTACCTTTCATCATTTATTCTACCTTTGCACCAACAATTGGTATCTAGAGCTCCGGTTCAGATTCATTGGGAAACACGGGAAACACGAGTGAACGTGAGGTCTTGTGTGTTTGATTTTGATTCTTAGATTCGTGTTGAATCTTGAACAAAATCTGATCAGAATTTTATTCTGTGGGTTGGGAAACACTGTGTGAGAAATCTGAGTGTATTGTACAAGGTAGAAGATGAACGGAGACGGCAACATGAACACCAAACTTCCAGTATTTGATGGTAAAAACTGGAATCGTTGGATGATCCAAATGCGTGTACTATTTGGTGCTCAAGATGTTCTAGATCTTGTCACTGATGGTTATGTTCCAGTAGCAGCAGATGCAACGGATGAACAGAAAAACGCGCAGAAGGAAGTAAGGAAGAAGGATCAGAAAGCATTATTCTTTATTCATCAATGTGTGGATGTAAATGTGTTTGAGAAGATTGCAGATTCAACAACAGCAAAGGCTGCGTGGGACACACTGGTGAGATGTTATGGTGGTGACGCATCAGTGAAGAAGGTGAAGCTTCAGTCCTTGAGAAAGCAATATGAGAATCTCAACATGAAGAATAATGAGAAAGTCTCTGAATACATCTCCAGAATGATTCTGATCACTAATGAGATGAAGGCGTGTGGAGAAACTCTTTCAGAAGAAACAATAATGGAGAAAGTATTGAGATCCCTTACTCCTCAATTTGATTACATTGTGGTAGCAATAGAACATTCCAAAGATCTGAGCACCATGAGAATTGAAGAGCTGCAGAGCAGTCTAGAAGCGCAAGAGTTGCGTTTGACTGAGAGAACTTCTGAAAAGGAAGTAGAGCAGCAGGCTCTGAAAGCAACTTCTGATAGGAGGTATCAGAAGCAGTCAGAAGTCAGGAGAAGATCTGATGGTGGTCAGAAGTCAGAAAGCTCAACCTCTGATAGACAAAAGAATGCTCAGAAGGGAAAAGAGAAGTATGACAAGAAGAAGATCCAATGTTACTGTTGTAAGAAGTTTGGTCACTTTGCTAGAGATTGTTGGTCAAACAAGGAGAAGAAATCAGAAGAAGCAAATATAGCCAGAAGTTCTGATGACGAATCTGTGCTATTGATGGCCTCTGAATCTGATGATCTGACAGACTGGTGGTATATGGACACTGGCTGTTCAAATCATCTTACTGGAAACAAGAAATGGCTGGTTGACTTTGACTCTGAAAAGAGGACAAAGATCAGATGTGTTGATGACAAATATCTTAATGCAGAAGGTATGGGAAATATCAGAGTGACTCTGAACAATGGGAAAACAACATTGATTCAGAACGTGTGGTATGTACCTGGCATCAGAAGCAATCTGATGAGTGTGGGACAATTAATTGAGAAAGGTTTTTCAGTTACCATGAAGGATAATCTTCTGAAGTTGTATGATTGCAATCAGAAGTTGATTATGGAGTCAGAACAGGGAAGGAATAGAACATTCAAGGTGAATGTCAGAACTGCAGACTCAGAATGTCTTAGTGCAACATGTGCTGAGAAGGAGAGTGAGCTGTGGCACAGAAGATTTGGTCATTTGAATTTCAGAAGCCTAAAACATCTGAATTCAAAGAAGTTGGTACATGGAATTCCTGCAATTAAGAAGCCTGAAAAGTCATGCAAAGTTTGCATGGAAGGAAAACAACCACGTTTGCCATTTGCATCAGAAGTTGCTCCAAGAGCAAAACATGCCTTGGGAGTTGTACATTCTGATGTGTGTGGTCCATTTCCAGTAGCATCAATTGGAGGAAATAAGTACTTTGTGTTGTTTGTTGATGAATTCACAAGAATGACATGGGTATCCCTTATTAAGTTCAAACACGAGGTGTTTGATGAATTCAAGAAGTTCAGAATGAAGGCTGAGAATCAGAGTGGTCAGAAGTTGAAGATTCTTAGAACTGATGGTGGAGGTGAGTATAACTCCAAAGAGTTCCAGAAGTTCTGTGAGGAGAATGGAATTGAGCATGAGGTTACTGCTCCCTATACCCCTCAACACAATGGTCTTGCTGAAAGAAGAAACTGCACTCTGCTTGATATGGTGAGAAGCATGCTAAAGGAGAAGAAGCTTCCTCAGAAGCTCTGGGGAGAAGCTGTTGCCACTGCAACGTATGTACTCAACAGATGTCCTACGAAGAAGTTGAAGGAAATAGTTCCAATACAGAAGTGGACTGGAGATAAGCAAAGTGTTAGTCATCTAAAGGTGTTTGGTTCTGTTTGCTATAAACATGTTCCAGAAGCCAGAAGACAGAAGCTGGATGATAGAAGCAAAGTGATGATTCTGATAGGGTACCACAGTACTGGTGCTTACAAGCACTATTGTCCAGAAACCAATAAAATTGAATTCATCAGAGATGTGATTGTGAAGGAATCAGAAGTTTGGAATTGGGATAAGTCTCAATCTGATTCTGATGTTAGAACCTCTGAAGAAAGGCCAGAATTAAGAATTTCTGAAGTTGAAGTAAACCCTGATATTAACTCTGACTCTGATACTGATTCAAACTCTGAAGAAGACTCAGAAGATGAAGGTGACCCAGATGACCCAGATTCTGATGATTCAGACTCTGATGGCAATCCAGATCTTGGTGGCAATTAAGACTCTGGAAATATGCCAGACTCTGAAGATGGTCAAAGCTCTGGAGGTCAATCATCTGAAGCTAGAAACTCTGAAGCTCAAGACTCTGAACAAGTTCAGAGACCACAAAGAATAAGAAACGTTCCCAGAAGATATGCAGAATTTGACATGCTGCAAGACACTGAAGTAGACTCTGAAGGAGAAATTATTCAGTGTGCCATGATGGTAGATTCTGAACCCATAAGTACAGAAGAGGCTCTTAAGCAGAATCTTTGGCTAAAGGCCATGAAAGAAGAACTTGATTCTATAGAGAGAAACAAGACTTGGAAGCTGACAGAACTTCCAAAAGACAAGAAAGCCATCAGCGTCAGATGGGTTTTCAAGCAGAAGTTAAAGCCAGATGGTTCAATTGGCAAACATAAAGTAAGGTTGGTAGCCAGAGGATTTCTACAGAAACCTGAGCTGGATTACTCTGAAGTGTTTGCACCTGTAGCAAGACATGAAACAATCAAAATGGTGATTGCAATAGCTGCTAACAGGAATTGGCCTCTGATGCATTTAAATGTAAAATCTGCATTTCTGAATGGTCCATTAGAAGAAGAAGTTTATGTGTCACAACCCCCTGGATTTGTGAAAAAGAATCAGGAAGGGATGGTGTACAAATTATACAAAGCTCTATATGGACTGAAACAAGCGCCCAGAGCTTGGAATCAGAGGATTGATTCATTTTTCAAGAAGCAAGGCTTTCAGAAATGTGAGATGGAGTACGGTGTCTATGTTCAGCATACTTCTGAAGGCAATATGACTCTGGTATGTTTATATGTTGATGATATACTATTGACTAGAAGTTCTGAACAGGAGATAGCCAAGTTCAAGAAAGTTCTGATGAATGAATTTGAAATGACTGATCTAGGCAAAATGACATACTTTCTAGGGATGGAGTTCAGATATTCTGAGAAAGGTATCATTTTGCATCAGCTCAAGTATGAATTAGAACTTCTGAAGAGATTTGATCTGAAGAATTGTAAGATGGCTGTCACACCTTCTGATACAAATCAGAAACTGGATTCAGACTCTGAAGGAAAGGATGTGGACGCTACAACCTTCAAACAGTTGGTTGGTTCTCTGAGGTATCTGTGCAATACCAAACCTGATATTTGCTACTCAATTGGGATGGTTAGTAGGTTCATGAGTAAACCTAAGTGGTCCCATTACCAAGCTGCTGTCAGGATTCTGAGGTATATCAAAGGAACTCTGAAGTATGGAGTGTTATTTCCCTCTGGAGGAAATAATGAGTCAGAACTTCTGAGTTATTCAGACTCTGATTGGTGTGGAGACAGAGTTGACAGAAGAAGTACATCTGGGTACTTGTTCAAATTTCTGGGAGGTTCCATTTCTTGGTGTTCCAAGAAGCAACCTGTTGTGGCATTGTCAACCTGTGAAGCTGAATACATTGCAGGTGCTGTCACTGCATGCCAAGCTGTGTGGATTCTGAATCTGTTACAGGATCTGAAGATTAAAGTAGACAAACCTCTGAAGTTGATGATTGACAACAAGTCTGCAATCAATCTTGCCAGAAACCCAGTGTTGCATGGGAGAAGCAAGCATATTGAGACCAAATACCATTTTCTGAGACATCAAGTTCAGAGTGGAGTGTTAGAAGTTGTACACTGCAGCACTCAGAAGCAGTTGGCAGATGTTCTGACGAAAGCTATCAAGACTGATCAATTTCTCAGATTAAGGGATGGAATTGGTGTTACAAGTTTTGATGGAATATGAATTAAGGGATGGTATTAGTAATAATTCATATTTTATTATATTACTTTCTTAAGCCCATAAGTTTGTTATAGGGTATTTTAGTATTTATCTTATTCTAGTAACCCTAGTTTTAGCTTATAAATAGGGTGACAATCATTGTAACTTTTAATCCTGTTTCTTCTGCCGTCATTCTTAATAGAATATTTCTACCTTTCATCATTTATTCTACCTTTGCACCAACACTCTTCCATGATCTTATAACCAACCCAGTTTTCCCAACTGGTGTCAGGCTTGTCTTCATCCACATCCTCAGTTTTCTGCTTTTGGGATAACCAGCTGATAAAACATCTCGCTTATCTTCTTTTTCCTTCTTTTATTCATTGATTTCCTTTTTGGTTTCAACTTATTGGCAAAAGGACCTTCTTTAGTTGGTTTCTTAGGTGCTGAGGACGAACTCTTGTCAGAAGTATTTAGTGTTGAGGATAAAGGATCAGTTGCAAACGCCTCAGATTCTGCTGGCCTCTAAAGATCTTGTGTCTTCACACTAATAGAGTTATCTGAGAACTCTATCACAAATGAGATGTTATTTTCAGGTGGGGACTCCATGGTGCTTTGTTGGATGTTGATGAAAATAAATTAGGCTTCCGTTGCTTTTATAGTAGATTCTGGGTAACCCAAACATTGTAATAAAATTCTTTGCTTGATTCTTGAAAATGTTAACGACCAATAAATAATAAGCGTGCATTATACAACTCTTTAATGATCTCTGCTACTGGATCATTTTCTCTTTCTTGAAAATAGGTCACGTAATGATGATCTGTTAAATACATTTATGACTGTAATTATTTTCTTTCTCTTTTTTATTCTTTTTAATGTGACAAAAGGAGAAGAAAGATATAACAGTATTTAATAAAGAATCCGTACCCTACAGATTTAATGTTGTTCACTTATAATTAATGTTATTTAATTTTCTTCAATTTTGATTATTTTTTGTTTTGGTGATTTTGCCCGTGTGATATATTTTAATTTTCTTATATATAGAACTAGGGAGGTTACAAATCTTAACCTTGGACTATTAGACTTAGAGGGAGTTTACAACCCTCATACTTTGATGTTGCTTAAAGAATTAAAATATTATTTCTTGAATATAGTACTCAGGGGGAGTTTATAGAACTCAACCTTAGACTATTAGACTCAGGGGGAGCTTACAAACCTCATACCCTGATGTCTCTAAGAAAATTATAACTGCCCAAAATTGTCCTTTAAATATTTATGTTTGTCATCATAAAATAGAGGGAGATTGTTAGAACAAGATTGTTCATGACATATATCTCTTGGGTTCTATTGATAACAAAGTATTAAAAGAACAACGGTATTATCTAATGTGTGTTCCAATTATCTGTCCTAAGGCTTAAAAAGAAGACATTCAGAATCTGATATAAGGACGCATTTGAGAGGAGCTGAGTTACTAGCTTCTAATGGATTAGAACCGGAAGAACACTATTCAAGTGATGTTTGGCGTAGACTCTGAAGCTGGAGATCTCAGTATCAGAAGAGCAACATATTGCCTCTACACTAAGTTAATGTATCATCTTTTGGTGAACATTCAGATTTAAGTATTAATGCTTGAGTTATTCGTACTGCAGAAAGTAAGCTGCATTTTCAAATCAGCTTTTCAGCTAGAGTCTATTTTTCACAAGGCTTAAGAAGAGTTGACATGCTTTACGGATATTTACTCTCAACGGATATATAGTAAAAGATTACACGGAATACGCAATGGTGAAACATGTTACACAATAGATTAAGATCTTTTGGTGTATCTCTCTTTAATGTCTCTTGTACTATGGAGAAACAAAGACACTTGTTCAAGTTATCTCTTCCAACAACTAGTCTTCTACAACTGCTATATAAGCTACTGAAGATTCAAACTGAAGTTTTCAATAAGGAGCAATCAAAAGGGAAAATATAGAAGAAAAGTTAAGAAGTATAGAAGTGTTCTACACTTCTGTCTGGATAGAGGAATAACAAGATCATACAATAAGCAACACAGTTCAGTATGCAGATTTTCTATTATTTGTTGTAAATTGTAATAAGCCTTAAGATTTCTTAAACATTGAATATTTTAGAAATCTTAAGTGCTTAGATAAAAGTTTCATGCTATGTGCTTGAGTATCAAATTCTTTTACTGAAGGCTTGAGCCAAGTAAGTCTCCTGCTATGTGCTAGAGCATTGAAAGTCTTGATCAGTTGCTAATTGAGCAGAAAGTTTTAGACTGAAGGTTTAAGCAAGAAAGTTTTGGTCCTGAGGGCTTGAGAATAAGTCTTGGATTCGTGGAACCCGATCAAGGAAGTCTTGAGTTCGTGGAACCACTACTAAAATTTTTGTGTTTAGTAACCGAAAAAGCCTAAAAATCGGTCACTATAATGTTTAGCGACGAATAACGCGACTATCAAATTTCGGTTGAAAAAGTGTTAGTCGCTAACATTTAGCGACCATTTTCAGTTGTTTAAAAATTAAAATAAAACAAAAATTTTGGCTCATGTGGGAATCAAACCAATGCAATTTCCCTTGAGAGGTTTTCGCGTGACCATTAGGCCACTTCATTTTAGTTGTTAAATATACATTTGAAATGCATATAATATTAATGAAATATAAATTTCAAATATTATTTAAATTTCGTTTACAATAATTATCATTAAAATTTATATTTTATTTAAATTATTAAATTTTAATGAGTTAATTATTTCTATAAATATATGTTTTATTTGTTAAAATAATATAATTGTGAATTTTTGACTAAAAAATAAAAATAAAAAAGGAGAAAATTTGGAGCGAAGTAACTTAATAATAAAAAAACAAAAAATTATTAGTGACCGAAATTTCGGTCGCAAATGTTTTTTTACTAATTAATTTATATAAAATACGATTATTTGAGACTGAGAATTATGGTCTCTAAATCTCAGTCGCTAATTCGGTGGCTAATTTTATTTAGTGACCGATTTAGTGACGTTTAAAATTTTACTAACAAAATGTCAAATTTTGGTGGTTAATTCGGTCACTAGAGTGAACGGAAATTTTCAGTAATTAAAAGTGAATTTTCTAGTAGTGAACTTAAGCAAGGAAGTCTTGGGCCTGAGGGACTTGAGCAGAAGTCTTGGATTCATGGAATCTAAGCATGAAAGTCTTGGACTGAGGGTCTGAGCAGAAGTCTTGAGTCTGAAGGACTTAAGCAAGGAAGTCTTGGATTCATGGAACCTAAGCAGAAGTCTTGGACCTGAGGGGTTTAAGCAGGAAGTCTCGGGCTGAAGGTCTGAGCAAATAAAAGTCTTATGCTTAAGTGCATAAGCGATTGTAATCATGTTTTGGTTATAGTGAAAATCTCTTGTGATGCAAGGGGACTGGACTACTCTCTTTTGGGAAGAATCAGTATAAATCTTTGTGTGTTCTTTATCTTTTATTTGCTTCTGCTAACATTCTGCTGCAACATATAATCAGAATTTGAACACCAGCTTAAATTTTGAACTCTGATCATAGGAAAAGTTAAGAAATAGAAAACACAATTCAACCCCCTTCTTGTGTATTTTTCTCACCTTCAGTTGGTATTAGAGTTGGTCTGTGCATAATATTACACTATTAATCCTATCATATTCAAAAGGTGATTCTGCTGAATTTAAATGACGAATTAAGCAGAATATATTTTTAATTCATTGGTATTAATAAAGGGTTTTGATGAAGGTCTATAGAATACTCTTGAGAAGGTATTACTATAGAAGTTGATGGTGTAGAGATGATCATAGTCTTAGTCTCTCTCACCAGCTTGAAAGAAGTTTATTTAAAAATATCTTTAGAGTTAGATGCATTCTGGTAGGTGCTCTATCTTATTTTGAGTATATCAACATCATTGATATATCTAATGCTCAAGACTACCTTAGAATCCCTGTGTTATAATTTGAAGGGAATCAGGTTGAAGCTTATTAAGTTGTACTTCATCTAATTTCTCAAGCAAATTCTAAGAAGTTTGCTTGCTAATATTGAACTATAAAGTCACATCTACTCTGGAAGTCAAAATTTTAAGTAGAATATGTCTTGAAAGGTTTGATAGCATTCTTCGAAGAAAAGAAATGCAATTAGATAAAGAAAATTTGTCTAACTGACCATTCTTCCTCAAGCCCATTGAAGAAAAAATTCCTTTCCGACGTCCGATGATTTGGAACTAACCTTCCCTATTAAAGGACTCTCTCAACTAGCTGAATGGAATGTGATATCTGTTGATAGAAGAGTAACTTCAGAAGCTTCTGAAATACTCTTATTTCAACAGATTTCCTAAATCATAAGAACAAGGAGAAGTACTACCAGAAAAACCCAAAAAGAAAAATGTTAGAGATCTTTAAGGTCTATTCTAATGAAGTTGACATAATTGTGGATTTATAATCTGATAAAGAATGTAAGCATACATTGATGGTCATTACTTCTTTTGAAGAATCAATCTGAATTCATAAATAAAAATCAATTATTGAAGAGAAAGAGATAGCTCCAAATTTATCTTGCTTCGATATTGATAATAAGGAGTATGCATCTAAAGATAATATCTTAAGTGACTCCATTTCCCCTTAGAAATTTAAGGTCATCATAAAGTTTGTGTTAAAGAATAATTATATGAGAAACCTTTTATTTTTTTCTTCTGTCTGTGGCAAAACTTTTCTTAATATGACAAGGATCATGTTGAAGGAGAAGAAGCTCCCTCACACCTTGTGGGGAGAAGTTGTTGCCACTTCAGCATATATGCTCAATATGTGTCCAACTAAGAAGCTAAAGGAAACTATTCTTTTGAGAAATGGATTTGAGATAAGCAAAGTGTGAGTCATCTGAAGGTGTTTGGTTCTATTTGTTACAAACATGTTCTAGATTCTAAGAGAAAGAATTTCAATGACAGAAGAAAATTTATGTTGCTTATAGGGTACTACAATATAAGTGCTTATATGCTCTACTGTCCCGTTATTAACAAAGTTAAGTTCAACAAATATGTCATTTTGAAAGAAACAGAAGCATGGGATTGGAATAAGTCTCAATCCAACTCTGGTGCAATGTTAACACCTGAGTTAACTTCTGAAGATATTTCAAAATTTGAAGGAAAATCTATCTCTGAAGGAGATTCAGAATCTAAAGATGAGTTTGAAGGAAAATCTGTCTCTAAAGGTGAATATGATTTTGATCCAGATTCTGATGATGAACAAGACTTTGTGGTAATCATGCCTCTAAAGGTGGTTCAACCTTTGAATGTAGCCCATCATCTGATATTGTTCTAGCATCTAAAGAAGATTCTGAACAAGTTTAGGGACCACAAATAATCATACAAATGCCAAGAAGATTTTTAGAGTTTGACATGTTACAAGATACTGACATAAACTCTAAAGGGGAAGTCATTTAGTGTGCCATGTTGGTAGACTCTAAACTAGTGAGTAATGAAAAAGCTCTCAAGAAGAAGAGCTTGAGGCTATAAAAATAAATAAGACTTAGGAGTTGACTGAGCTTCCAAAGAACGATAAAGTCATCAGTGGGAGATGGATTTACAAGGTGAAAATAAAGCTAGGCGGACCAATTGGAAAACACAATCAAGGTTAGTAGCTAGGATTTCTATAAAATCTGGTTTAGATTACTTTGAAGTGTTTGCACCTGTAGCTAAACATGAAACAGCCAGACTGGTGATTGTTATAGCTGCTAAAAGAAATTGTCCTATGATGCATTTAGATATGAAACCTGCATTTCTGAATGGTCCTTTACAACAGGAAGTTTATGTGTCACAACCTCCTAGATTTTTGAAAAAGAATCAGGAAGGGATGGTGTATAAGTTTCATAAAGCCTTGTATGGACTAAAATAAGATCCTAGAGTTTGGAATCTGAAAATTGATTCATTTTTAAAGCTTAAAGGATTTAGAAAATGTGAGATGGAGTATGGCATTTATGTTCAGGATATATCTGATAGCAATATGGTATTGGTGTGTCTTTATGTTAACATGAAGTTGTTCATAAGAGATAGCAATATGGTCTTGGTGTGTCCTTATTTAAGAAATATGACATGTTTTCTAGGGATGGAGATTGTGCACTATGATAAGGGTATAATATTGCATTAGTTGAAATATGAACTTGAGCTTTTTAAGAGATTTAGCTAATGAATTGCTAGTCTGCAATCACACCTGCGGAAACAAATCACAAGTTAGATTCTAATGTTGAGGGTGAAGATGTGGATGCAATAATTTTTAAATAGTTGGTAGGCTCATTGAGATATCTCTATAATACCATATCTGATATTTGCTATGTAGTTGGAATGATGAGTAGGTTTATGAACAAACCAGAGTGGTCACGTTACCAAGCCGCTGTCAGAATATTGAGGTATATTAAGGGGAATATGAGATAAGGAGTTTTGTTTCCCCCTAATTCTAGATGTAATTCATAGCTGATATGCTATTCAGACTCTAATTGGTATGGAGACAGAGTTGACAAAAGAAGTGCTTCTGGGTATTTCTTCAAGTATCTGGGAGGTCTTATTTCCTGGTGCTCCAGTAAGCAACCAATAGTTGTATTGTCAACTTGTGAAGCTGAGTATATTGCAGGTGCTTTGTCTGCTTGTCAAACTGTTTGGATTTTGAATTTATTGCAGGTAAGGTTGTCAAACTCGCGAGTTTACTCTAACTCATAAAGGGTCCGTAGACTCGACTCACAAACTCGTACGAGGCTATGAAAATTAATATCGACTTTCAAAAACTTGTATGTGACATATACATGACACACACATATATGTTTAAACTTGTAAATGTCTCATATTTGATACATATTATATATAATAGAACACCAAAATATCAAAATTTTAAATTTCATACTCTATAACAAATTTCTTAGTAAAAAAACTCAATAATAAAACCAACAAAATAGAAAAGTATGCAGTTAGATACTTAAAGTACTAGTTTCTTCTTAATTGGGTATTACATAAAGCAAAAAAAAATCATAAAATGGATATCTAACAGATTTAAACATCCAAAGTTCCAGTGAAATCATCATTACCAATATCATCACCATCATCGTCATCGGTATCTTGAATGTCATCATCAAACTCTTCCCTAGATGAAACATCTTCTTCATCATTAACCAAAGTTAGACTGCTTGATGTTCCACTTCCCCCTAATTCAACATTTACACCACTACCACTTTGCACAAAATTAGTAAAAACAACATTAGTAAAAACAACATCAACTTCCACAACATTGTTAAGAATAACATCATTTTTCTCAACATTAACTTCAGTTTGCACATTTTCTTCACTAGGATCTTCAGTTATCCACTCATCATCTTTACGCAAGAGAATATGCAAGTGAAACATATAAGAAAATACATACAAAACGAATGATTGATTTATAGGAATGAACATGAACAAAGTAAGAGACAGAACAAACGCACGTCGTCAATGAAGGGATGAAGAAACTTTGCTGGAAAAAAAGACTAGGATAAAGGCTTTCTAATTCCCGTACAAGCAAAAAAAAGTTTTTTTTCTTTTTTTACATAAAATAAAATATTTCGGGGAGTTTGGGCCTTTTTTGGGTTAAAAAAACAAAATAAAAAAAAAACTATTAGAGCCGTAAACTCGTCATAGACTCGCGAGTCTATACGAGTTTGTGTGAGTCTACCCAATTCTATGAGTGAGTCTACTCATTTTTTCTTCCTCGACTTGTAAACTCGTATGAGTTTACAAGTCTACCCGCGAGTTTGACAACCATGGTTGCAAGATCTAAAGATTAAGGTGAGCAAGCCTGTGAAGTTGATAATTGACAATAAATCAGCTATAAGCCTTGCCAAGAATCTAGTGTTGCATAGAAGAAGCAAGCATATTGACACAAATTCCATTTTCTGGGTAACCAGTTTCAAAATGTAGTGTTTGAAGTTGTTCACTGTAGCACTCAGAAGCAGCTAACATATTTGTTGACCAAGGCAATCAAGGCAATCAAGAATGAACACGAACAAAGTAAGAGACAAAACAAACGCACGTCGTCAATGAAGGGATGAAGAAACTTTGCTGGAAAAAAAGACTAGGATAAAGGCTTTCTAATTCCCGTACAAGCAAAAAAAAGTTTTTTTTTTTTTTTTACATAAAATAAAATATTTCGGGGAGTTTGGGCCTTTTTTGGGTTAAAAAAATAAAATAAAAAAAACTATTAGAGCCGTAAACTCGTCATAGACTCGCGAGTCTATACGAGTTTGTGTGAGTCTACCCGATTCTATGAGTCAGTCTACTCATTTTTTCTTCCTCGACTTGTAAACTCGTATGAGTTTACAAGTCTACCCGCGAGTTTGACAACCATGGTTGCAAGATATAAAGATTAAGGTGAGCAAGCCTGTGAAGTTGATAATTGACAATAAATCAGCTATAAGCCTTGCCAAGAATCTAGTGTTGCATAGAAGAAGCAAGCATATTGACACAAATTCCATTTTCTGGGTAGCCAGTTTCAAAATGTAGTGTTTGAAGTTGTTCACTGTAGCACTCAGAAGCAGCTAACATATTTGTTGACCAAGGCAATCAAGATTGAACTCTTTATCCATTTGAGGGATGGAATTGTGTCGTACCTCGAAAAATACGATCTTTGCGATGCGTAAAACTAAGATTTGCACGATCACTGATGGACTTATGAATAACATGATAAACCGACTCTTGATTGTTTGTAATTTTGACATGACCAAATACTAGTTGAATCCAATCAAAAGAAGTTTGTCACTCTTGTATTTAATTTTTGAAAGTCACCTTTGAGTCTGCAAATGGACTTTTGTACTCAATTATTCAAGGAATCCACATGAACCTTTCTTCTTTCCAAACTTAGCATACTTAGTTCTTGATCCAGTTAAATCGAACCATTTGAGCTCAAAACCTTACGAACCAACTTTGATGCCCTTAGTCTCAAATCCAAGCTATTTTGCATTTAGAACACCCAAAAGAAATAAGGCTTTGATCATAATGAATCCACAAATTCATATCTTTTATACCACGACTTAAAGCTCTTGCAATTCAAGATACCAATCCTTCACCTAATCTTTCCTTATTTGATTATTTTAGCATGGAACCCACATCTTAAGGACTCCTTGTAAATAAGGATGTAACTTGTAATGCAGCTTGCCACGAAAACCCTAAACTATTCTCAAATGCCCATCTTCAACACCAATAGGAAGAAAACCTTAATTCTCCCTAGGGAATACACTGAAACTTCTGAGAACCTTTGAGGAAAGGGACCAGTAGAAAGTCCTAGGACCTTTTAAATCAGAATCCAATGGTCACGTCTTGAAGCACTTGACTTACAGAATCTACTATTGAGATTACTGCACCTGCACAAACTGGTTAGTCAATAATAAATATGCACACAAAATCATGTGACCTAACTCTCAAAAGATCATGGCTAGAGGCCAAATGATCTTACAGAGAGAAAACTGAGAAAGGTAGGACAAATTTGGGGTATGACAAATGCCCCTATCTAATTACCTTGAACCCGATACGATGAACTGCTGCATGGAGTTCGCTTTTTAGGGTAAAAGTCAATTAAATAGAAGAAGACCCCAAAATTTGTCTACCAAGAAGAAAAATGCAAAGTGATGGTAGAAAGTAAAAATGCAACAGCATGATACGAGAAGAATAGAACAACATGAGACACTTTGGATTACCAAAGTAGTATTTGAAACAGAAATTAAAACTCTAGGTCGCATGAAGCAGTACCTTATGGATTAAGGCTCTTCGGGTACCTTTAGAGTAGCTTAATAAAGATAATGATATACTTGATATCACATGAAGCAGTAGCTCATTGAATTAAGGCTCTCCAGGGATATTTGGAGTAGAGTTCCACAAGGGTACAATATTCCTTAGACCGTATGAAGTAGTACCTTATTAATTAAGGCTCTCCAAGGATGCTAGAACAATATCTCAACAAAAGGTATGAGACTCTCGGGGCCGTGCGAAGCAGTATCTTATGAATTTAAGGCTCTTCGAGGAAAACCAAAGCAGTGTCTCAACAAATGAGATTCTCTTCACAAAGCAGCACCTTATAGAATAAGGCTCTTTGGAAATAATAGAGCAGTATCTTAAAGGAGGTATGAGATTTTTCGATCATGTGAAGCAGTACCTTACCAACTAAGGATCTCAAGGGATACATGAATAATATCTCAACCAAAATAGAGATTCTTTGGGCCAAATGAAGTTGTACCTTATGAATTAAGGCTCTCTAAGGATTTCAAAGAAGTATCTCAAAACAAATGAGACTCTCCAAGTTAACAAAGCAGTGTCTCAATCTATGGTATAAGACTTTCTAGATCATGCGAAGCAATTCCTAGGGAAGGCTCTTCGGAAATGCTAGAACAATATATTTACCAAAACATGAGATTCTTTAGGGTCAAAGCAATACCTTTTGAGTTTAAGGCTCTCTGAAAATTCCAAAGCAGTATCTCAAAGATATATGAGATTCTCTGATCCATGCAAAGTAGTACCTTATAGAATAAGGCTCTTTAGGAATAACAGAGCAGTACCTCAAATGCTATGCGTGAGACTTTCTAATTCTTATGAAGTAGTACCTTATCGATTAAGGCTCTTTTACAATATTAGAACGGTATCTCAACAAAAGGCATGACACTTCCTAGACCATGTGAAGCAGTAACCTATTAGTTAAGGCTCTTCTGAGGACATTAGGACAGTATCTCAGCAACAAAATATGAGACTCTTTGGATTGCACAAAGTAGTATCTTATGGATTAAGGCTCTTTGGGGATCTCTAGAACAGTATCTCAAATAAATGAGACTCTCTGTTTTAACGAAGCAGTGTCTCAAACAATGGCATAAGACTCTCTAGATCAAGTGAAGTAGTACCTGGTGAAGGCTCTTCAGGAATGCTAGAAGAGTATCTTTACCAAAGCATGAGATTCTTTAGGGTTGAAGAAGTACCTTATTAATTAAGGCTCTCTGCGAATACTAAAGCAGTATCTCAAAGCAGATGAAATTCTTTAATTAAATGAAGTAGTGTCTTATTAATCAAGATATCCCAACAAGGGGGAATGATACCTTGGTCGCATTTAAGATTCTTCATGGATACTAAAGCAGTATCTCGAACACAAAATTTGTTGGGGAAAACCGTTTAAGCAAGGATTCCTTTTGAAGAAGAAAGTGTCAACAAAGCTCTGCATGAGAAAGTTCACAAGAAATTTTTTGGATAACCTCTGCTTGGGGAGAAACAAGAGCAAGAATTCTAGGGGATTATCATTATTGACTGCATGGTTGAAGAATGAATTTCTGGGGGATAGAAATCCCATGAGAATGTGCAGGATATCAACTCTTTTCAGAGGAATGCATCCGACTTTGAATGAGGATTGGCCAAGATGCTTGTCAATTGATCCTGGATCCTATTATGATATGATGTTCCACTTAGGATAGAAATGTCATGCATTCCATGATGCAAATGTTGGGGATTTTTATGTAGGTATGGATGCACCAGACCGGGTGGTAAAGCTTCTTGACAGAGAGGCTATGCATATGTATTTAATGATTTGTATGATTATGATGCCATTCCTATTTGGCAGAAATGTTATGTGTGATGTATGTCATGCATGTGACAGTGTAAATGGTTGAGTATAATGAAACAAGTTTCCTTATCAGGGGTATTACTGGGAACTGGATTTAGGAATTTCCAACTGAAATTGGTCTTTAGGATTTACGAAGATGCCAACAAGGGTGGACTTTTAAGTAGTTGCCAACAAAAGGTTGAACTTTGGAGGATGAATCCAACTACTCGACATCCGAAGTGTGTAACATTGTGAGTGACATGGAACGTGAGTGTTCCAAACAAGCCTAGAAGATTCATTGTTGTGGAGTTACATATGTACATGTCCATGAGAGGACTATGATGTTTATGCTAAAGAGCCGAGGTAGTTGGCCAATGGTTTGATGTTTCTACGAGGTGAGGGCACCATTGGGGAAAATTAATCTTCCTTTAGGTTCTTCAAACACCAAAACAAATTTTATCGTTTCTCAAATATCGTTATTATTAACCAAAGTTTCAAAACAGAATTTATCAAAAACAAAATTAATTTACAAACAAGCGGATAAAGTAAAAAGTGAGCACAATTTGATGGGAAATTTCTCTTTTATTTATTTGACCCTTGAATGGGTAAATATGTACATAGAAGCGATCCCTTAATGAGGTAATTATTATGCAAGAAAAATACAATGGCAAATAAAAGTGAGGTATCATCGAGTTCCAATAATGCCATGGTCCTTATGGCTCTGAGAACTTCAACACCTTGCTTTGTAGGAAGATGGTTGGATTGATTCCACAATTTAGTAGCATGTCACGATCAAGTAGATGTACAAACTAGATACTTTGCCTTGGAATTTGTCCCTTATTTTTTCCTGGATCGCCCTTTCGAGTTTTCAATCCACCGGGATGCCCCTTTTTTCCTGAGCCGCCCTTTCGGGTTTTCAACTCAACGAGCATGATAATTTTTTATATATTTTTTATTATTTTTTTATTTATCCCTAATTTTTACCTGGACAACCCTTTAGGGTTTCAGTCCATCGGGATAGCCATTTTTGCCTAAGTCTCCTTTTCAGGTTTTCAACTTAGCGGATTTATTATTATTCCACTTTTTTAGGCATAGTATCTTTTGAAGGAGTCTGTATTCACAGGATATGGTAAATTATCGCCATCCATAGTTGTAAGTTTTAGGGCACCACCGGAGAACGCTCCTACTACAACATATGGGCCTTCGTAATTCGACATCCATTTGCCTTTGGTTTCATTATACATGGGCATAATCCTTTTAAGCATCAAGTCGCCTTTCTGGAATGTCTGAGGCTGCACCTTCTTGTTGAAAGTCTTCTTCATACGTCTCTGATAGAGCTAGCCGTGACACAATATTGTCAGACACTTTTCCTCAATAAGGTTGAGCTCGTCAAACCTTGTCTTTACCCATTCTGCTTCATCAAGTTGAGCCTCCATTAAAACTCTCAGTGAGGGGATTTCAACTTCTATGGGAAGTACCACTTCCATGCCATAAACCAGTGAATAAGGTGTTTTTCCTGTGGAAGTTCTCACCTAAGTATGACATCCATGCAGCGCGAAAGGTAGAATTTCATGCCAATCTTTGTAAGTGACCACCATCTTCTGAATGATCTTTTTGATATTTTTATTGGCTGCCTCAACGACTCCATTCATCTTGGGCTTGTACAGTGTTGAATTGTGGTGTTCAATCTTGAAAATAGCACACAACTCTTTTATTGTCTTATTGTTGAGATTGGACCCATTATCAGTGATGATGCGGTTGGGAACACCATATCTGCATATGATGTTGTTCTTCAAGAAACAGGTGACCACGTGCTTGGTGACTGTGGCGTATGAAGCAACTTTAACCCATTTAGTAAAGTAGTCTATGGCGACCAATATGAAACGATGACCATTTGAAGCTTTTGTCTTAATCATCCCAATCATTTATATTCCCCACATGGAAAAGGGTCATGGTGAAGACAATACATTCAAAGGATTAGGCGGCACCAGAACTTTATCAGCATATATTTGGCACTTATGGCAAGTTTGGGCGTGATGATAACAATCATCCTTCAAGGTGAGCCAATAATAGTTGGCTCTCAAAATCGTTTTTGCCATCGTATGTCCATTAGCATGTGTACCAAAGAATCCTTCGTGAATTTCCTTCAGAATTTTTTCAGCCTCATGTTTTTTGACACACCTGAGTAAAATGATATCATGGTTTCGCTTGTACAGCACGCCACCATTCAAAAAGAAGTTGGATGCAAGTCTTCTCAAGGTTCTATTGTCTATGATCAAGGCATCTTCTGTGTATTCTTGTTTTTCTAGATAGCGTTTAATGTCATAGAACCATGGTTTTTCATATGACTCTCCAGCGGTAGTCAAGCAGTGAGCAGGCTCATTAAAGCGCCTGAGATCAATGGATGGCCGATGGTTAGGCCATATCAACTTATACATGGATGCTAGAGTTGCCAAGGCATCTTCCATTTGATTTTCTTCTCGAGGCACATGAGTGAAAGTGATGTCATCGAATCTGGGGAGTAGTTTCGCCATATAATCTCAGTATGGAACCAAGTTGGCATGTTTCGTGTCCCAATAACCTCTAATTTGATGTATTACCAAGGCAGAATCTCCAAAAACATAGAGGGTATTGATCCTTAAGTAAATAGCTTCTTCTAATCCCAACATACAAGCTTCATACTCAACCATATTATTTGTGTAGGCAAAACAGAGTTTAGCTGTGAACGGTAGGTGAAAGTTCTTAGAGGATGTAATCACTGCCCCGATTCCATGTCCATAAACATTTGAAGCACCATCGAACATGAGAGTTCATCACTCCCTTGGTTCGTATCCTTCATCTGGTCCGGACTCTTCATAATCTCTTAAAACCATGATATCTTCATCTGGAAAATCGAACTTCAAGGGCTGATAATAATCCATCGGCTGATGAGCAAGATAATCTGCTAGCACACTACCCTTGATGGATTTTTGAGTAACATATTGGGTGTCATAATCAGATAGAAGCATTTGACATTGGGCAATTCTTCCAGTGAGAGCAGGTTTCTCAAAGATGTATTTAATGGGATCCATCTTGGAAATCAGATAAGTAGTATGGGTCAACATGTACTGCCTGAGTCGCTTAGCAGCCCATGCAAGTGCGCAACAAGTCTTTTCAAGTAAGGAGTATCTTGTTTCACAATTGTTGAACTTCTTATTGAGGTAATAGATGGCATGCTCTTTCTTTCCAGTATCGTCTTGTTGTCCTAACACACAGCCCATGGACTCATCAAGCATAGTCAAGTACATAATAAGTGGTTTTTCAGGAGCAAGAGGTATCAGGATTGGAAAATCTTGTAAATATTCTTTGACTTTGTCAAATGACTCTTGGAATTCACCGTTCCACTCAATTGCTTGACCCTTTCTTAACAATTTGAAAATTGGTTTACAAGTGGCGGTGAGATGTGAGATGAACTTGGCAATGTAGTTCAGTCTCCCTAGAAAGCCACGAACCTTTTTCTCTGTTCTTGGTGCAGGCATATTTTGAATTGCTTGGACCTTATCAAGTTCCACTTCAATTCCTTTCTGACTCACAATGAAGCCCAATAACTTTCCAGACCATACCCTAAATGTATATTTGTTAGGGTTGAGTCTCAGTCTGAACTTTCTTAATCGAGAAAACAACTTTTCCAGATTGATTAAGTATTCCTCCTCGGTTTGAGACTTGGAAATCATATCGTCAACATATACTTCAATCTCTTTATAAATCATATCATAAAAGAGGGTCACCATCACGCGTTGATATGTTACCCCCATCATTCTTTAGTTCGAAAGGCATCACTTTGTAGCAGAAGGTGCCCCATGGTGTGATAAAGGTTGTCTTCTCCATATCATCTGCGTCCATCTTGATCTGATTGTATCCAGAGAAACCATCCATGAAGGAAAACAATGAGAGCTAAGTTGTGTTGTCGACCAATACATCAATGTGGGGGTAATGGGAAATTGTCTTTAGGACTAGATCGATTTAGATCACGGTAATTTACACACATGAGGACCTTTCCATCTTTCTTTGGTACTGGCACAATGTTGCCAACCCATTGTGGATACTTTTCTACAGCTAGGAAACCTGCATCAAATTGCTTTTGAACCTCTTCACGGATTTTTAGGGTCATATCGGGATGGATCCTCCTCAACATCTATTTGACAGCAGAGTATCTTTCTTTGAGCGGTAACTTGTGTACAACAATGTCAGTGTCTAACCCTGACATGTCTTGTACGACCAGGCAAACACATCAGAGTACTCATGGAGAAACTCTATCATCTTGGTCTTGACTACAACTTGAAAAGGGGCTCCTATCTTCACTTCTCTTTTATCTTCCTTGGTGCCCAGATTGATAACTTCGACTTTTTCTTGGTGCGGTTGAATGACTTTCTGCTTTTGCTTGAGTAGCCCTGCCAGCTCATTGGGGAGTTCACAATCTTCCTCTTACTCATCCTCATCTTGGTAGATCAGGAAATCCAATTCATATAGGCCAATAGCAGAGTCGGTATCGAGGACCTTGGTGGTGTTTCTGCATGTTTATGATTTATGCAGTTTTTTAGGAAGTGCGTGCATGAAAATATTGCCATTTATTGTAGAAGCGAAAAAATGAGAAATAAAATGAGCGAAATTGAATGCAAACTTTTATTCATTAATGATAAACAATGATTTAAAACATCGGGGGCCCGTACAAGATTCCACTACGCCTTGGGCAGAAAGTATGGTTTTGATAAAACAAAGAAAAGTTACATTTGGTGTGGGAAGAACTAGGGAATTTCAACGGTCTTCCAATTGTGTAGTTCCTCTCCAGGATTTGCTTGACGGATCCAGCTTGAAGTAGCTTTATCATTGATACCCTGGTCTTCAGCAATCATCGCCACACGGCGACCAAAGATGTATCCAGCACTTGTGAATGTATTTTCACTGGAGGAACCTGCTTCTTGTCATATGGAACTAACACTGAGCTAGAAGAGGGCTGATACCCCAGCCCAAACTTGTCAAACTTTCAATTCACTTTGACCAGCTTGCCCCAACTTTGGGTGTTTCCGCTTTCAATCAACACTTTAGCCTTCTGCCAAGATGCCATGGAGGACTCAGGTGGATCAGGGATCCGTTGCACTGCCAACACACTCACAACTTCCAGTGACTGAAATGGTGTCTCTACGATCTCTCCTTCAACATTGATGTAATGGAAGGACGTCATGTGGCTCACCAGGATGTCTTCCTCTCCGCCAATAACAATTATCTTCCCGTTGGTGATGAACTTCAATTTCTGGTGTATAGTAGAAGTCACGGCGCCTGCGTCATGTATCCAGGGTCTTCCAAGTAGGATATTATATCCAGGAAGGATATCCATCACTTAGAAAGTAACGGAAAAAACAGTTGGGCCTATCTTGATGGGCAGATCCTCCTCCCCAATAACTGCACGTCTGGAGCCATCAAAATCTTTCATAATCAGAGTACTCGACTTCATTTCCAGGCCTTCCAGAGGTAACCTCATAAGAGTAGTCTTCAGAATCACAATCAAGGATGAACCAGTATCCACCAAGACCTTCGATAACACTATGTCCACACACTTTATGGAGATATACAGAGCCTTGTTGTGGTTTTTATTTTTCCTAGTCAACTCTTCATCATTGAAACCAAGAAAGTTACCATTGGTAACATTTTCTATCACATCATCAAATTGAGCTACGGTGATATCTTTAGTAATATGGGTTGCACTCAAAACCTTCAATAGAGAGGTTCTGTGAGCCTCAGAGCTCAGTAAAACGATAACATGGTGATTACATTTCTTTATTATTTTAAAAAATTCTTCAGCCTCCTTTTGTGTAAAGACGACTTTTGGTGATTACGACTCTTCTTGAGACTTCGTAATTGGAAATGGGATTACAACAGGTGTCTTCTTTCTTGTGTTAATAGGTGTTTCAACATTTTATAGGGTGAACAATCTTCTTCTCCTGGTCATTCCACCTGGTCCTACGATAGATGTTACATTTGGTTCAATATCATGTGAAATCTTCACCTCTTACCCTTGCTTAAAAGTTTTGGGCTCATAGTTCCATGGGACTGCTTGATCGCTCTCATAAGGGAATGAAGCAGGATAGTAAATTACTATCGGAGAGGCCAGAACTTGTGCTTGTGATGTATCATAAGGAACATCATAGGGAATGCCAATCGCAAACCCCAACTTCATCTTCTTATCTCTACCATCTATTTCAATTTGGATCACACACTGATTTAGTAACTCTTGTAAACGCTCTGATACATCTTCATTAGTAAGACTATTAGTCTTATTCTTCACATCGATCAGACCACATTTCCTCAATTGTTCCCCTATAACCGCCATAGGGGTCTGAACATCTTCAACCTTCATGATTAATTCTCGGTTTTTGGTTTCTTCTATAGCATTAACATTTGGCCTTCCGTACGGAGGCATAGTATTGTTCTTTACATTCGGTCCTCTAGGAGTAAAAGTAAAATATTTGGAATCCACTAGCTCTTGAACTCTATTCTGGAAGGCATAACATATTTCGATAGAATGTCCTGGAGCACATTTGTGAAACTCATAGTGAGAATTGGCATTGTACCCAGGAGGATATGGAAAGGTAGCAGGACGCAAATCCCTCAAAGTCAAATGACCTCCTTGCATTAGAAAAGGGAACACTTGACTGTAAGACACAGGCAAATGATTCATTTGCTTCCTTGGAACTCTCGAATGAAACTGTCGCTGAACTTGATCGTTGTATTATTGAGGCTGTTGTGCAGGAGCCTATTGATGTTGTTGTTGCTGATAACCTTGTTGAGCAGGTGGTTGATACGGAATTTGAGCAACTACTGCTACCTATTGATAGGGAATATTTGGAGGAGCTTTCCCTCTTGTTCCTCTCATCACGACATTAGTTTCACCTTCCTTTTTCTTCTGAAAGTTGGGATAAGGCTTCTTGGATAGACCAGATGTTCCGATGCTAGCTTGAATCTTCCCTTCCTTCACGCCTTGTTCAACACGATCACCAATAACTACCAAATCAGCAAAATTTAGAGCCCCACTACTCATCAATCTATTAAAGAATGGTTTCTTCAGCGTATTCACGAAAGTTCCAGTGATTTCCCTTTCAGACAATGGTGGCTCTACTTGAGCAGCCAACTCCATCCAGCGCTGGGCATAATCCTTAAAGGAATCTTTTTCTTTCATTGACATGCTTTGGAGTTGCATGCGATCGGGCACCATGTCCAAGTTATACTTGTATTGGTGGATAAAAGCATCAACTAAGTCTTCCTAACTCTGGATTTGCTTTTGCTCCAGACTCATGTACCATTTAAGTGAGGCACCGCTTAAACTGTCTTGGAAACAGTGGATAAGCAGCTTCTCATTGTCAGTGTGGACAACCATCTTCCTGAAATACATGACCAAATGATTTCTTGAGCATGCGCTGCCTTTGAATTTCTCAAAATCAAGGACTTTGAACTTGGTAGGGATAACCAGGTTTGATACGAGGCTCATGTTGGCAGTAGATGATCCAAAGATGTTAATAGATCTGACTTCCTTCTCTAGGGCACGAAACCTTTCAAGCGATAGTTCTGGCACAATCGCAACATCAAGCACAAATGGTTGAGGTACACCAAATGCATCGTATTCTTCATCAACATCGATCATGGAACCCTGTTGGGCAGCAGTGGAAAACTCGGAAGTGTCTGTGTTGATCACAAGAATCGGGATACTAACCTCTTTGGTCAGCTTAGGTGAACCCAGTTGATTGGCAAGTTTTCGTGCTTCAGCAGTGGCTTTAGCGTTTTCTTCTTTCTGGGCTAGGGTCAGCATAGTTTTCAGCAGTTGATCCATCTTAACTCAAAGGTATCAATGTCTTCCCTCATAGTATTCTGATTGGCTTCGATCTGCTCCAATTTCATGTTGTAGTTTCTTCTTGTTACGTAGCAATGTCGAGTAGTCAGATTGTCTAAAAATGGAGAGGTATGGGTTTACTTGTTTTTTTTATGCATGCATGAATGAATGTTTTTTTATTTATTCTTTATTACAAAGCTCACAGTTATGTTATTATCTATTGCAAATAATATTAAGCATTTAACATTGCAAGTCATGAAAAGACACGGATAAACAAAAAATTTCACTTTTATTCATTCAGATTCAAGTACAATGATAATGAAATACAACTTCAAAGCAATAAAAAGAAATAACAATCTCTAACATCGAGCTAATTCGCCATTCTGAAAGTAAACCCTTGAGCCTTACGAATTAACTTCAAATCCATAGTAAGGTCTTCAATAAGCTTTTTGCGATACTTGATGCAGTTGTAGACTTGATGTGGGGTGTTCTTTGGGCACATTATCAGGTCAGCCTCTATTAGCTTCTCAGGAAGATCTTGACCCACTAGATTCATTATACCAACCAGATTTAGGAATTTCTTCTTCCACTCAGAGTACAAAGCTTGAAGATTAGCAATAATGACGTCTCTCTCCCCTAAAGCAGCTTCAACTTTCTTGAACTAAGTCATTCACTGAGTACTGACATTCAGAATGTGTTGGTAAGCCTTCCCAGATCTCAGATTGTCAATTTTTTCAATGGTGTTATCTAGATGAACTTTCTTTTGGAGATATTCTTTATGGTGCCTCTCCTTTTCTAGCCTTTCTCATTCCACTTTATCTTTCTGAATTTGGATGGTGGCCTTCAACTCTTGAATCTGAGCCTCGTAAGTATTCTGGCATTCCTTTTCATTATGTTAGATTTTTCCACGTCCCTTTCGAGCTCCCAAATCTTTTGTTTGGCTTGGCTCAACTCTTCATTACGGTGGTCCAGGTCAACATTTGCTCCAACCAGGGCACCTCCAACCCAGTTCCTTCTGACTTCCTCGATTCAAATCTTCTTCTTGCTACTTTCAACCCTTTCTATCATTGTTATACTCTTGTCCTCCCAAACTTTACTTTTCAGCTTGGTCCTATTAAGTTGAATTTGTAGTTGTGTGTTTTCTTGCTCAAGTTCTCTAATTTTGTCCTTAAACTTGTCTATATCTTCAGGCAAAACTGGAATAGGCTATTGAGTCAGAGGAAAAGTTGATGGATCAAAAGAAAAATGGAGCTTAACAATTAAAAGCCTTTTCTTTACCCACCTAACATAGGATTCTTTAACAACAATGTTCTTCTTTAAACCATGACTGCTCCTAATCACCTTTGACCATGTGCTCCTTACTTTTCTTACATCTGGAATTGTAGGAGATACATCATTGATGACGAATGGCACCAAATGTCTGCCTTCAGGCGGACCTTCCATAGGGAGACCAAGTTGTCTTTTGAGCAGCACAGGATTATAGTTGATGCAACCATAACTCCCTACTAAAGTCACATTAGATAATTCTCCACAGCTAAGAATCACAGTCTTGATGTTCCAGTCCCTTTTATACTAAGTAATGTCATTGGAAGTAAGGGAGGCAAACCTTTGAGGCCCTCGAAGCTGTCTGGCTACAAAAGGACCCTTCTGAGGCATGTGCATTATCATCCACATGTGTAATAAAGGAGCACAACAAAGGAAAGTTTCACTTTTCTTCTCATGACGAGTGTGGAAGGTATGATAGAAGTCAGCCAGCAGGAACATAACAAGATTACCGGCTAAGAAGATCTCCACCGCTGAACGCTCTACAAATTTCTATACCTTTGGGAACAACACAATCCCATACACCAGTAATTCTAGGATAGCTCAACATGATACCCACCTTTCTTCCTTGACACACTTTCAAGCTTCATCCTCCAGAAATGCCCTTGAGAATCCTCCATTGTCAATCCAGTTGGCCACCATATTTTTAGTTGGAACATTCAAAGTAGTAGCTAACTTAGACATAGTAAGATCTTCTTCCATCTTTAGAAAGGGATTGAAGTCTTTGACGGATCGATTTAAAAACACTTTAAACTCTTCCAAGGTTGGCGGAATTTGAAAGTCAGAGAATGTAAAGCAACAAAGAGAAGTTCATAATACTGAGCCAAGATTGTGGGAGCTTCAACATTGAAATCTTCATCTAGCACATTTAAAATCCTTCCAAAGTTAGCCTAGAACTTGTTATGCTTGATGGCAGTAATCTTTGAGCTTAGAGCTTTCAAACTGTCAAACTTTGGCTCTTTGAACTTGAAAGTGAAAGTGCTCTTTCTGTTATCCTGACTTGTCATGATTGCTTTGTCAAATGTTTTAATATGCAATGAATATAAGAAACTGGGGACTTTGCTCTTTTTTTTTTAATATGATGAATGGATTCATGAATAAACGACAAGGATTTCCAAATAAGTAGCTCTGAGATTCTGAGACACGGATGAAGGATACTTTGATTAGTCTCCTTACAGGGATCTCACAAGGTAGGCCCTAAAGTTTAAAGGAACTCCAAAGTTACAGGTCCATACGACTGTTTATCAAACACACCATGAACATGACGGTTGATGATTCCATCATATGAATCTCTTTCGGGGGAGGTCTTCGTATTGAACTACATGAGGAGAACTCCTCGGTGCCCCATACTACGTGACCACCGACATCGGGTTCTAAATAAGGGTCTCAAAATCATGGACCTCCTTGGCTGTTTGTTGTGTATGTCAGTGATTTATAGATAAACGACTCCATCAAGAAAGTCTATTTTGAGTGAGATCTTCGTATCGAACTACGCGAAGAGTATACCTCGGTGCCCCATACTACGTGACCATCAATCCTAATATTGGGTCAAATGGTTCAAGGTTCTAAAAGGTCCTTAGAGTCATAGATCCCAATGAAAGTGTTGGTCGTCCATGCCAAGAACTTGACGGTCGCCAACATCCTCATTAGCATCTACTCTTAGCAAGGTTCTCGTATCGAACTACGCGAGGAGAACTCCTCGGTGCCCCATACTACTCAACCTCTCCTATATTATTTGTTCACTCTAGGCTCGGGTATACAGCCTTTCCCACCAGGTTGGAATTAAAGTTTCCATTCAAAGTATCAAAGAACCACATATATAATATGGAAAACAAGTAACAACAACAAAAATGTAAGCAAGCAAGAAATATAAACAAACATAAAAACATGCGACAGAAATAACCTAGACTAGGTTTGACTTGCTTAGGGGTAAACCAGTCCCTAACAGAGTCGTCATCTGTCGTACCTTAAAAAATACGATCGTCGCGATACGCAAAACTAGGGTTTGCACGATCACGGATGGACTTATGAATAACATGATAAACAAACTCTTGATTGTTTGTAAATTTGACATGACCAAATACTACTTGAATCCAATCAAAAGAAGCTTGTCACTCTTGTATTTAATTTTTGGAAGTCACATTTGAATCTGCAAATGGACTTTTGTACTCAATTATTCAAGGAATCCACATGAACCTTTCTTCTTTCCAAACTTAGCATACTTAGTTCTTGATCCAGTTAAACGAACCATTTGAGCTCAAAACCTTATGAACCAACTTTGATGCCCTTAGTCTCAAATCCAAGCTATCTTGCATTTAGAGCACCCAAAATAAATAAGGCTTTGATAATAATGAATCCATAAATTCATATATTTTATACCACGACTTAAAGCTCTTGCAATTCAAGCTACCAGTCCTTCACATAATCTTTCCTTATTTGATGATTTTAGCATGGAACCCACATCTTAAGGACTCCTTGAAAATAAGGATGTAACTTGTAATACAGCTTGCCACGAAAACCCTAAACTATTCTCAAATGCCCATCTTCAACACCAATGGGAAGAAAAACCTAATTCTCCCGGGGGAATACACTGAAACTTCTGAGAACCTTTAAGGAAATGGACTAGTAGAAAGTCCTAGGACCTTTTAAATCAGAATCCAATAGTCACGTCTTGAAGCACTTGACTTACAGAATCTACTATTGAAACTACTGCACATGCACAAACTGGTTAGCCAATAATAAGCACGCACAGAAAATCTTGTGACTTAACTCTCAGAAGATCATGGCCAAAGGCCATATGATCTTACAGACAGAAAATTGAGAAAGGTAGGAAAATTTTGGGATATGACAAATTGGTGATGTTGATTTTGATTAGCTGAATATGAATTAAGAAATTGTGTTAGATTGTAATTTGTTTCAGTTTCATTTAAGAGTAATTTGGTTTTGCATTTAGATTACATTTAACTTGCGCTTATGTATATAAGCTAAAGTATAGTTCATTTGTAAAAAGATATAATAATCAATTCTGTTTTAAAATTTAGTTGCAATTCAGTTACAAATTAAATTTCTCTCTTTCTCTTCCATCATCTTCTTCATCTTCAATCTTGTGAACCAACACCTACAACATGATTAACATAGATAACTCGAAGGAGTCCAGTTTTATCTGCCTAGAATTTCTCCGAGATCTTCCTAAATAGACTGGTCGCCTTGAATTGTTGAAATAAGACATTCTTTCACCATTATTGTTGTGGTTATGAATGTTTTTGTTATAATTGTTAATCTCCCCATTATCATGCTCTTGATTATCAACCATTTTCTATCTTACAATCAACTATATATTTGAACCCACTTATTTTCACTTCGAGTGTGAATGGTAACATTATAAACAAACTCAATAACATGATCAAATATAAAAATATAATGCAAAAATCTTTAAAATCATAGAAAATTCAAAACCTTTGTCTAATAAAAACATAGTAGTAACATTACTTGAAAAAAAATTACAACACATTGTCTTCTCTCAAATCTTCGTGACTCGAGTACAACAATTCTCTTCAAAAAAATTCATGAAGTCCAATTTACAACACTACTAAAACAAGAGTTCAAGAGAGTAACTTAACCAAGTCTCGTATGATCTGCGGTAACATTAAGTTCATTCTAAACTCTAACAACAATAGATGTGGCTTTGTGAAAGTAATATATGAGTTTGAAATGAAGTTATTCTATCGCACACTCTATAAGAAATTCCAAAAAACACTTAATTATTAACATGGGCCTTTATCCTGTGGTTGGATAAGCACTTAACGAGTTAACCTCAATCAGTCCATTCCAGAAACAAAACAAAAAGCACATTCTTTACTTTCACACTCCATATGCAACTATTCATAATCTTATCCTTTTATTAACATAAAAAGTATGCCTCTTAATGTAATTAAAGTTTTTGATACATACAACAATACAAAAACCAAACACTGAACAACAAAGAAAAAACAATAAGAATCTAATAACTGAAACAGAGGAATGAAACAAGATCCTAGAGCCTGGAATCTAAATGATTCATTTTTCAAGCTTCAAGGATTCAAAAAAAGTATGCCTCTTTATGTTCAGTATACATCTGATAGTAATATGATCTTGGTGTTTCTTTATGTTGATGACATATTGCTAACAAGAAGTTGTTCATAAGAGATAGCTAAGTTCGGGAAGGTGTTGATGAATGAGTTTAAGATGACTTATCTAAGAAATATGAAATTTTTTCTAGGGATGAAGATTTTGTACTATGACAAGGGTATAATATTGCATCAGATGAAGTATGAACTTGAGCTTCTAAAGAGATTTGAGCTAATGAATTACAATTTTATAATCACACCTGCTAAAATAAATCACAAGTTAGATTCTGATGTTAAGGGTGATGATGTGGATGCTACAATTTTTAAACAGTTGGTAGGCTCATTGAGATATCTTTTTAATACCAGACTTGATATTTGTTATGCGGTCGGAATGATGAGTAGGTTTATGAACAAACCAAAATGGTCACATTACCAAGCCACTGTTAGGATACTGAGGTATATTAAGGGGACTCTGAGGTATGAAGTTTTGTTCCCCTCTAATGCTAGATGTGATTTAGAGTTGATATGCTATTCAGACTCTGATTGGCGTGGAGATAGAGTTGACAGAAGAGGTACTTCTAGATATTTCTTTAAGTATCTGGGAGGTCTTATTTCTTAGTGCTCCAAAAAGTAATCAGTAGTTGCATTGTCAACTTGTGAAGCTGAGTATATTGTATGTGCTTTGACTGCTTATCAAGTTGTTTGTATTCTGCATTTGTTGCATGATCTAAAGATCAAGGTGAGCAAGCATGTGAAGTTGATGAATGATAACAAATCAGCTATAAGCCTTGCCAAGAATCCAGTGTTGCATAGAAGAAGCAAATACATTGACATGATGTTTCATTTTCTGTGCAACCAGGTTCAGAATGAAGTGCTTGAAGTTGTTCAATGTAGCACTCAGAAGCAGCTAACAGATTTGCTGGTCAAAACAATCAAGACTGAACACTTTATCCATTTGAGAAATGGAATTTGTGTTGCTGATTTTGATTAGCTGAATATGAATTAAGGAATGATGTTAGATTATAATTCGTTCCAGTTTTATTTAGGTGTAATTTGATTTTGCATTTAGATTACATTTAACTTGGGTTTATGTATATAAATTAAATTATAGTTCAGTTTGTAAAAAGATAGAGTAATCAATTATGTTTTAAAAGTTAGTTACAATTCAGTTACAAATTAAAATTTTCTTTTTCTCTTCTATTATCTTCTTCATCTTCAATCTTGTGCACCAACACCTACAACATGATTAACATAGATAACTTGAAGGAGTCCAGTTTTATTTGCCTAGAATTTCTTGGAGATCTACCTAAATGGACTAGTCTCCTTGGATTGTTGAAAGAAAACATTCTTTCACTCTTATTGTTCTTGTGGTTTTGATTGATGTTGTTGCGATTGTTAATCTCCCCATTATCATTCTCTTGATTATCGACCATTTTCCATCTTACAATCAACTCCATATTTGAACCCACATATCTTCACTTCGACTATGAATGGTAACACTATAGACAAATTAAATACTCTCTTCGTTTTACAATGAGTGACCCATTTGACTTTTCACACAAATTAAGAAAAAGAAATAAATGAAAGAGAGAATGACAATTTACTAAAGTACCCTTATAATGTATAAGAAATGATGAAAGTAATATTAATTAGAGGATAAAATTAAAAAAAATTGCATTGAAAATTGAAATGAATCATACATTTTAAGATACTATTTTATTTCAAATAGATCACTCATTGTAGAACGGAGGAAATAACTAATCAAATATAAAAATATAATGCAAAAATCTCCAAAATCAAAGAAATTCAAAACCTTTGTCTAATAACAACATAATAGTAACACTATTTGGAAAAAAAATATTAACACATTGACTTGTCTCAAACCTTAATAACTCAAGTACAACATGACTCTTCCAAAAATATAGTGATTCAATTTCTTGAATTCGCAGAAAAAAAACCTTTCTAAAAATAACGTGATTTTTGGGTGTCCTTGTAAAAATTTCTGAAATAGGCGAAAATATCTAAGGGATGTTATATTTAATCATTTAGGTTGTGATGTAATTATTTAAAATTACACGAAATGGGTATTGCATGGTGAAGTGACAAAAAAAGGCTTGCTTCACATAGAGTTGAAGCTGATGAATTTATGAATGATGCTTTAGAAAATATGATTCATGATATTTTAGTATATGCTTTTAAGAAAGCTTATGTGGAGAAGGAAGTCTACAAAGAGACATGGAATAGTCGTTATATCCGAGATGTAAATTTTTTACAAGATTTCCAGTTGTGTTATGGCTATTTAATCTTAAGGCAAGAGGTGGGTGAATGGATAAAAGTTTCATTGAATTGCTTGAATTGTTGCAAGAAATGCTTCTATAAGGTAACATGTTGCCAAATCGTAGTTATGATGCCAAGAAGATATTGTGTGCAATGGGTTTGGACTATGTTAAAATATATGCATGTCCTAATGATTGCATATTGTATAGGAAATAGTATGTAAACTTGAAGGAGTGCTCGAGGTGGGGGGAGTCACGTTACAAGCAGAAGGACAATAGTGTTGAAGATGATGATGGTGTAACTAGAAAGGGTGTTCCTTCCAAGGTGATGTGGTACCTATAAATAATTCAAAAGGTTCAAGATATTGTTTGCTAAAGTAAATGATGTAAATAATACTAGATGGTATGTAGATGAAAGAGTATGTGATGAAATTTGTTGCCGTGTAGTTGATTCATTGCGATGGAATAAAATTGATTCACTCTTTCCAGATTTTTCCATTGAGCCAAGGAATCTTAGGTTGGACTTGCCACCAATGGAATGAAGTCGTTTGGTAATTTGAGTACTAACCATAATTCATGGCATGTTCTTCTCATAATTTACAACCTATATTTATGGTTGTGCATGAAGCGCACATATATGATGTTATCAATGGTGATTTCGGGTCCAAAATAACCAAAGAATGACATATATGTTTATTTAACGCCAATAATTGAAGATTTAAGACTTTTACGGGACGAAGGCGTTGATGTTGATGATGCGTATATAGGTGATAACTTTGAGCTGCATGCCATGTTATTTTTCACAATCAATGACTTTCTTGCATATAGTAATTTATCTGGGTAGATTGTGAAGGGACATAAAGCTTGTCCTATATGTGAAGATGATACATGTTTCCACCAATTACAAAATGGAAAAATGTATGTTTACCTTGGGCATCGAAAATTTCTAAGTTCTAATCACCCATATTGTAGATTGCGAAAGTCTTTTAATGGAAAGTAAGAGTTTGGTATCGCTACAAAGCCTTTAACCGGGAAGGAAAATTATAAAATACAAGAACACATTATTTTTGTCATTGTAAAGAATAAAAAAGGACCTGTGGGGAAAAATATTTGGAAAAAGAGGTCGGTGTCCTTTGATTTTCCATATTTGTCTATTCTTGATATAAGACATTGTCTTAATGTGATGCATCTAGATAAAAATGTATGTGATAGTTTGATTGGAACATTTGTTAACATTAAAGGAAAGACAAAAGATACTTAGAAATCCCTTGAAGATATGGTGGTGATGGGTATATGACAAGAGTTAGCCCTAAAACATGTAGGAAATATAAGATATTTTCTCCCAGCATGTCACGTTGTGTCTAAAAAAGAAGAAAAAGTTTTTGCGATTGTTTGCAGGGTATCAAAATTCCTCAAGGGTACTCATCAAATGTGAAGAAACTTGTATCAGTGAAAGATCTTAAATTAGTTGGTTTAAAATCTCATGATTGTCATGTCTTGATGCAACAACTTCTACCAATAGCTATCCATGACATTTCACCAAAAAATGCAAGGGTAACTATAACCAGGTTTTGCTTATTCTTTAATGCTATATGTAGTAAAGTCATTGATCCTAGAAATTTAAATAAGTTGGAACATGAGGCTGCAATTATTTTATGTCAATTAGAGATGTTTTTCCCTCCATCATTTTCTGACATTATAGTTCACTTAGTTGTTCATCTAGTAAGGAAGATTAGAACTTATGGTCCAATTTATTTACGGTGGATGTATTCGGTATAACGATACATGAAGATATTTAAATGGTATACAAAGAATAATCACCGCCCGGAAGCTTTGATCGTTGATCAATACATCTTAGAAGAAGCTATTGAGTTTTGTACAAATTAAGAAGCAAACTCTATAGAAATTCCTGAGTCTCATCATGATGCAAGATATGATGGTAGAGGTATTAAAGTTTTAAATGTTAAGACATTTGACAGAGATGTAGTTCTTCAAGCACATTTGTATATATTTAATAACGTTGATGAAGTTCAACCTTATTTGTCCGCTCATAAAAGTCTTATCAAGGAAAATTTTCACCAAATGAGTGAAAAAATGTTATTGACGGAGTATAACAAAACTTCCATAACTTAGTTTAATGTAAGGGTTTCTAAAGAGAGTATTGCATTAGAGACAATTAAATGGATGTCACATATGCCTAATTTTAATGTAATATCTTGGAGTGCATATGACATTACAAAATTTTAATTCTATATAAAATCAAAGGATGATCGTAGTACCAATGCAAAATAATAGGGTTATGGTTGAAGGTGAATCCATGTGCTTTTCTAGTTCCAAAGATAACAATCTTGTACTAGCATCTAGAGCTTACTTTTAAAGTGCCTTTATTTAAGTGGAATTAGATTGACAATAACACTGGTGTTGAAACTGATGAATTAAGATTCACATGAGTTGATCTTTGAAAGGCAACTTATACAAATGAACTATTCCTCATGAAATCTCAAGCAAAAAAAGTTTTTTATATCAATGATCCTTCTAACACAAGATGGTCAATTGTAATATAAGGAAAATATATTCCTGAAAGTTATGAAAATCATCTTGTACGATCATCTTCCAACTCCTGGGTTGATGATGTGGTTCTCATACTCCCAGTTGACAGTGTTTTCCAACTCTCAATTTGATGGTGTTTTCCAACTCTCAAGTTGATGGTTCTTTCCAACTCTCAAGTTGAAGGTGATTTTCAACTCTCAAGTTGATAGTGTTTTCCAACTCTCGTGTTGATAGTGTTTTACAACTCTCAAGTTGACGGTGTTTTCCAACTCTCAAGCTGAAGCTATTTTCCAACTCTCGAGTTGAAGGTGTTTTAAAACTCTCAAGTTGAAGGTGTTTTCTAACTATCAAGTTGACGATGTTTTCCAACTCTCAAGTTGATAGAATTTTTCTAACTCTAAAGTTGACGGTGTTTTCCAATTCTCAAGTTGATGGTATTTTTCCAAACTCTTGAGTTGAAGGTGTTTTCCAACTCTCAAGTTGACGGTATTTTCCAACTCTCAAGTTGATGGTGTTTTTTAACTCTCGAGTTGACGGTGTTTTCCAACTCTCAAGTTGACAATGTTTTTCAACTCTCAAGTTGACGGTGTTTTCCAGTTCTCAAGTTGACAGCACTTTCTAACCCTTGTGTTGATGATATCTTTCATCCTTTCGCTGATGGAAATCTTGACAGTTTGATCAGTACGAACTTGCAAGTTGATATTGGTCTGGTATCCTATTCCAATAAACTTTTTTCCTAACTTCACTGCATTTCATCTTTGCATTTCAAAGGACAAAATTTGGGTTCTTTTCGTATTTAATTACCTTCCACCACAAATGTACGAAGACTGTTGTCATTCATAGTTTTGGTTCAAGATAATTAAATATGGACAACTGTCATACCCCAATTTTGTCCAGGAATTTCAAACTTTCAAGCATCCAACTTTATTTTTCTTTGCTTAGAATTAAATTTCAGCTCTACTGACATACCAGTTGAATTGATCTCTTAACTGCATGTAAAATCAGTGAAAAGTTTTTTCAGGTTTTGGCCTGCAACTGTCTATTTTATTGATCTACAGTACGCGTAGTTTAATCTGGTGTGCTCAGTTTATTGTTTCGCATCTTTGTATGGTCGCATTTTGATCTGTCTGAGCATTTTCATCCTGATACTTTCTACTACAAGATTTGATATGTGATTGTTTGTTTTGCAGAACTTTATTTCGTGTGGATTACTTTAATGCGTTCATTTTATTTTTTTCGTGCATTTTCGCGCCCGACTTTTATTTATTTTAATTCATTTTATTTTTATTTGTTGTAAAAATATCAAGAAAAAATAAATAGAGATAAATAAATAATCAGTTTGATTTTTATTTACTTTATTAAAAAGATTTGAATTTTATTTTATTTAATCATTTAAAACTCATTCTTGATCCTAAAAGTATCTAGGGTTTTTTTGGCAATGTATATAATAAATGAAACCCTACTTTGTTTACTATAGAAGCTTAGCTCTTGGCCAATGGATTAATATCTATCAACGACTCACAATTGTCTCAATCAATTTACACTGTTAATTATCCATGTCTCTCTCTTATATCCAATTAAAATAAAAGAAAAAGAAGTAAAAAACGGAAGAGGAAAGCGGGTCCTCTTTTTTCCTTCATATGTGCGCACCCCACATGATACTAATCCCTCTCTCAGTTTGAAATTGGTGAAAAAAGGGAGTAAAAAGGTGAAAAAACTTACTCTCTTCCCTCTCAAGTCTCAATCACGTATACCCATCTCTCTCTCTTCAACTTGCACCACATACTGCAAGCACAACTCATAACCATTATCTTTTTCTCTGCATTATTCACCCCCTCTCATCAACATAGACTCATCTCCCTCTTCACGCACAAAAAACGTTATTCATTTAAAACCCCACTCATCATATACTTCCTTCATTTTTCATTCTTCAACCATATCATCCACCTTCCTCCTCCATCCATACTCGTCGGCGACACATCATTCGACCACCACATCTACCTTCTCTCTTCCATATTCCTACACCACGACTAAGAACCTTGTACTCATACTTCACACAACTCACAATCATCCGACTGACCACAATACACCCTCTTCCACCACCACCCTGTAGAAACAAAACCACCACCTTCACCATAAACTCCTCCACTGCAACATCCTTGCAACAAAACTAATTCGTTGATCCACCTCCATTTTATTCATCTCCTACCAACATACTATCACTGCAAACTTCGGAGCCACCACTTTGATCTTCTTGTTCTAACCATGAACCACCAACATGCACGCATCTTCGTTTAACCCTCCTTCACAAACACAAACCTGCTATCTTACCTCGAAAAATATGATCTTTGCGGTGCACAAAATGGGATTTCACGATCACGAATGGACTTAGGAGAGTCGTCATCGAACTTTATTTATTCTCATAAGGAGAAAGGGAAAACATCGAGAAAATCCATGGGTGAAAGGATAAGGTATGGTCGTTACAACCATATTGGGTTCGGAAGTCGGTTATGTAAAGGGAAGGTACTAGTACCCCTTACATCCATCGTACTCGATGGGAACCATCTAAGTCGTCTAAGCACGAAAGAGTATTTGATGTCTCAAAGCTTGCTAAGGTGAAAATGGGTGAATACTTTGGGAAAAACAAAAGGTTTTTATTATTGAGTTCGTCTTAGTTTTTCCACCCAGTGCCTACGTATCCCAGAGGGAATCAAAACTCTGTAATTCTTGTTGAAAAAGTTTGATTTGTTGCATGTTTTTTATGGACGATGCTAAGTTCACATTCTACCGGCTTGCAGTAGAATGGAAGTAGCATGCTCTTTTTGAAAAGGTTTTAAAGAGCAAAGCTCAAAGGCAAAAAGTTTTGGATTTGTGAGGTGTTTTAATAGGATTTGAAAAAAAAGGTTTGGAACATTATTGGAGTATGAGGTTCGACGAGACGATCGAGTTAGATGAAGAAATGTTAGATGTTTTAGATGTGCTGATGCGACAAAAAGCGCGAGTGGCTAAGGCATACAATAAAAAGGTTAAGGCAAGAACCTTTACAATAAATGATTATGTTTGGAAAGTGATTCTACCTATGGATCAAAAAGACCGAACGTTAGGTAAATGGTCACCAAATTGGGAAAGACTGTTTCAAGTGATCCAAACATTTACGAATAATGCCTATGAAATTCAAGAATTAGGTGTTAATCGACGAATCTTAGGTGTAAATGAAAAATATTTGAAAAAATATAAACTTATGCTCCAAGAGATTCAAGCCAAAGGAAAGTAGAACTTTCATTAATAATAAGGGGCCAAAAATGGCATACAACCAAGATGGCAGACAAAATATTGAAAATATTACATCATCTCGACAAGAAAAATTAAGAAGGAAATCTAGAATTAAAGTCTTTGAAGAGAGTCCTCTCATAATGTCGAGGCGAACACTCCTCTCCGCCAGCTGAGCAATTATTTGTTTGATTTGAATGGCTTTCTCACCATGGGCAATCCCCTTGAGGACTTCCTGGTCAACGACATCCTGAGACAAAAGGTCATCAGACGAATTCAATAAGGCCTTTTGCTGCTGGACCTCAGCAATATTTTTATTGAGTTCATCGATTTGGGCTTGATAGGTCGAGATTTGCTAGTCGAAGGCAATGTGTTTGTCAGGGAGTTCCTGAAGCTTGGCCTTAAAATTACTCAGCTTCTTCTTACAAGCTTCGTTGTAGTCCCATCCCACTCACATCTGATACAACTTCGTCTTGATCTGAAGATCAATGTTCTATCGAAGAACAAGATCCTTGATAAGTTGGCTAAATAAAGCTTCAAACTCAATTAGGTATTGAACCAACAGATCAGGAATATGGTGTTGGGAGATTTCTAAAATAAGTTTGAGCACATCATACCCTAGAGCAGCTTCCTCTTCAACAATGGACAAAAGCTCTTCCTCAAACAAATATGTTCTAAGTTGTTGGAGTTTTAGGATGATGTAGGCATCCATATATGGCTTAAGAGTGGGAGTTGAGGCAGAAGGTAGGTTACCAGCAGACACATGTCGAAGTTTTTGGAGGATTCTTAAAGTCTCAATTGGATTCTTCGCCTTCATGGCCATAATTTTGGATGGGTTAAAAGAGCTGTTGGAGTTGGTATCTTACAAGGATGAGTTAGAGGTACCCCAACAAAGGTTTGTAGATTTAGATTATCTTCCCCAGGAACCTCGTCAGCAGCAGCCGTCAAAGGCCCCTGATATGTATCAGCTTGAGTATAAAAACCGCCAGGAGCAGCTGTTGAAGGTTCCTTATCTATATTAGCTTGGGTATTAAGACCGTTAGGAGCAGTCATCAAAGTATCTTGATTTGCATCAATTTGAGTATCAGGATCCGAATTATCTTTGGTGGAAAAGCCTTGAAAGTCGTCGTGCATTTAGGGGCTCAAGTGGTTGGAAGTCTCCATCAAATCGTCAGTAGGTGGTCCCTATAGAAAAAATCCAAAATCCATATCAAAAAAACTCACGCAGATAAATGACAAAAGCGTTCAATACCTCAGGCGTTGTTGAATGGGGAGGAGGAGTCGGAATCAAATCCTCATGATCAGTAGGTTGAGAAGTCGAAGTGAGAATGTTAGGACATGAGCCTTTGTCACTCGAAGAGGCAGTTTGCGGAGCCGTTCTCTTGGTGGGAGTAAGTTGTTTTTTCTTAGTTATAGTGGTTGTAGCAGACGTTTAGGACTTGACCAAAGGAAAGATCTGAAAGTGAGTGCTACTCTTAGAAGCTTTGTCTTCAACAACCAGTGCTTCTTCAGAAACCTAAGTAAAAAGAAACGTCAAAGGTCTGTCGAAGTAAAAGCCATTAGACACCAAAAATACCCTATACATGTGGTCTCGAAGTCGAAGTTCCTTCTTCTTCGGGTGCTTATTTGGAGCTGATGTAGAAGTTGGAGTACGCTTTCGACTCTGGAGGATGAATACAAAGATAGTAAGTTTGTGTGGCTATCAAAAAAAAGAAATTTGATGCAACAAGAGTTTACATTTTTTTTGGAGTTCCATCGACGTCAACAATTTGGGTGGTTTCGACATTAGCATCCTCGTATGGCTTTGTAGCTGGGAGTTTGTGTCCCAAAACAGCGAAGGCATCATGCAGCTTTTAGAGAAAAACAGAGTTATCAAAGTACTGACACTGGTAGTGAGACCACCATTTGTCGAACTCCTTGGTGGTGAAAAAGGAATTATGAAACTTGAACATAAGAAGCTCAAGGTGCTAGGCCTTTTAAAATTTAAGACAGACTACGTGGTCGTCGGTGTTCAGTTGTCGACCAGCCGACACAATATCCATCGAGTGGGACACTAAGGACTTTGGCAGCATTTTACTAAAGCCAAATTGTCGAGCCACTAAATTGGGATGATAATTCATAAACCCGTACCCCTTTGACCTATCCTCAATCTTGAAGGACAACATTGTGGGAGTCAGAAATGCCCTCCACACAGCGTTCGACTCCGCCGCAAATTTTGGGGTGACACCAGGAAAAGGATCTCGAAACCAAGTCGGACCAAAACATAGATCTACGAAGGGGGCCATGTCCAAAACAAAAGTGGTGGTGTCAATAAACATGCTAATATACCTCATAAATATGAATTTGTTGGGTGTTTCTTGATGAGTGGTCAAGGTAAGCCTCATGCCTTCGATAGGTCGATCTTGTGTCAGATGCATGATACGCTCCGTCATAGGAGCACCTAGTTGATGCTCAAAAGTTGCATTTAGCCAATGTTGTAGAAACCAAATAGGGCCCGACAGATTCAACACCTTAGGGTAGCGTGAAGGAGCTTTAGGTTCAGAGAAGTAATTCCCAAAGAATGGTAAAGTGAGGCCAATAGAAGTTTCGCCAAGGAAACCTGTCGACCCTCGTGTATTTAGATCGCCAAGCTGATATGGCTCTTGGATATTTGCAAAGAGCCAGGGCAGAACACATAGTAGGAAAGTCAAAGGATTAAGAAGGAAATGTGTTCCTTGTTAGAAAATTCCTCTGAATCCTTGACATGGTGGTCTTCGATGTAGTACTTAAGGGCGACACAGTTGAAAGAGAATTTATTCTCAGTAGAGAGAATGGGGTCGAAAGTTTCGCATAGAGGAGAAAGGCTAGTAATGGCCACCACGTCGAAAAGAGTGGGCGTCATCATGCCACATGGGAGGTATAAGGTATTAGTCGAACCTTCCCATAAATAAATTGAAGCAGGGAGTATGCAAGGATTGACCTTGTGAGCTTGTCTCGATATCTGAATGGCGTCAAAGTTGCCAGTTGTTTTCCATTGCTCTTAGAATTTGTTTTGGACCCTGTCTGGCCAAGCCAAATATTCTTTGTTTCTAGGAGTAGGCATCGATCGGAAAACTCTAGCATTTGGATCCATGAATTTTAGGTAGATGGAACTATCCTTCTCAAAGGCAGGTGGAATGGCGGGAGTAAAACAAGAAAAGTACTATTGTACCTTCTTGGGGTATGTTCTAGCATCCGGTTATGGCCCATGGAAGGCTAAGAGTTTGTCATCCACCACGAAGGGGATCAAAATCTGTTGCTAGCAGTTTTCCACCACAACTTTATCAGTTGACGAAGATTAAAGAACAGTCGATAAACTCTCCTAATCAGTGAGGGTAAAAGCTAGAGGATTTTCACTGGTGGCTTAAGTGGTGGAGGCCATAGCAATGTCAGGAAATGAGAAAAGAAGCAAATAGGATAAAAGATTCTGAGAATGCAGAGAAGTGAGAACAAAAGAAATGTTGAATTTGCAGAAAAATGTGAGTGAAGAATAAGAAAAGAAATGAAAATTGTAGAAGAAGTATTTGTAGACACAAGGACCAACCAACCATGATTGACAAGTGGAAGTCGATGGTGGTTTCACGAGTATTCCTATCCATTGTAGTGGGGAATTTAATGGGGGTAGTTAAAAACCCACGACCTAGGGAGTAGCCAGAATCATGACAAATGATGAGTTTCCCTTGGAAATCGTGGCGCACAAAGTTGTCATCATGACGCGTGATGCCAGCAAACAAGACATAAAGTCAAATTTTGGCAGAAGTTAAAATGCCAGTACTCAGTCGAAGAAAATCTTAATCGAAGCTGGCCTTTTTGGGGGCCAATTTGTTAGATTGCGAATTTCAACCAAGGAAATAAAAATAGGTTCGACGGGACATCTTGCAAACCAAATTCAAAAACTCCTCGAAGGACCACCCATTAGAAGGACGTTGAAGTAGGCTCGATAATTGGCCATCCTATTCAAAGTCGAAGGCGAGCCAGAGTTTCGGGGTTCTCATACTCTCTAGTTGACGGTGTTTGCCAACTCTCAAGTTTATGGTGCTTTCCAACTCTCAATTTGATGGTTCTTTCCAACTCTCAAGTTGACAGTGTTTTTCAACTCTCAAGTTGATAGTGTTTTACAACTCTCATGTTGATAGTGTTTTACAACTCTCAAGTTGAAGGTATTTTCCAACTCTCAAGCTGAAGCTATTTTCCAACTCTCGAGTTGAAGGTGTTTTCAAACTCTAAAGTTGAAAGTGTCTTACAACTCTCAAGTTGACGATGTTTTCCAACTCTCAAGTTGATAATATTTTTCCAATTCTAAAGTTGACAATGTTTTCCAATTCTCAAGTAGATGGTATTTTTCCAAACTCTTGAGTTGAAGGTGTTTTCCAACTCTCAAGTTGATGGTGCTCTCCAACTCAAGTTGACGGTATTTTCCAACTCTCAAGTTGATGGTGTTTTCTAACTCTCGAGTTGACGGTGTTTTTCAACTCTCAAGTTGACGATGTTTTCCACTTCTCAAGTTGATAGCACTTTCTAACCCTTGTGTTGATGATATCTTTCATCCTTTCGTTGATGGAGATCTTGACATTTTGATCAGTATGAACTTGCAAGTTGATATTAGTCAGGTATCTTATTCTAATAAACTTTTTTTGTCTAACTTCACTGCATTTCAAAGGACAAAATTTGGGTTCTTTTTATATTTAATTATCTTCCACCAGGAATGTATGAAGACTGTTGTCATTCATAGTTTTGGTTCAAGGTAATTAAATATCAACAACTGTTATACCCCAATTTTGTCCGGGTATTTCAAACTTTCAAGCATCCAACTTTAATTTTGAGACAAAGATTTGAGTTCACATCATCATAAGCACCTTCATCAAAGTTCATCAAGTATCCAAGCCATTTTTCTTCAAGGTTTGTCAAGAGTATCAAGTGTTTGAGGTTTCATCTATGCGTTGATTGAGAAGGTTGTGGATTAGGGTTTGGATTCCTTTGAACAACTTAAGTCATCACTTCATGGTTAAGCTTGTGGACTTTTATCAGTTGAGGTTCATTGGATTAAGGTTTTCATGTCAAGGCATCTTGGTATTCATGGAAGAGATCCAGTTCTGAACTCGTATTGTGGTCGAGACGTTATTGTTCTCTAAGTGCTTATTGCTTGTTGCTCGTAATGCAAATTAATATGGATTTAAGATCGAAGTTGAAGTTTGATTTGGATTTAAAGTTTGATTTGGGATCAAAGATGTTCAACGAGTGAAATGTCTTAAAACGTGTTGATATTGGTTGTGTGGATTTCTTAGGATTCAGATACCAAAGGCATACTTCATCATTCATTGATTCATAGTTGCAATTTCAAATGCAAATTCTATTCCAAAACCACTCTTGTCCAAATTTAAAACAATTTTTCATTAAATCATTCTTGGATCTATTTCTAAATAACCATGTCTATTGTTTAAGTTCACTTTCATGTCCATGAATCTAATTTAAATCAAGTCCATTTAATATCCATAACCAATTTCATTTATTGATCCATAAACCATTTTCTTTCCAAATACCAAAATCCATATCAAAACGTCATATTCAATTGCAAAGTCTAATATCCAATTCCAAGAAAATCTACATCCATCTTGATGAATGTGTGTTATGTTATACCTTTGCAAAACTTAAACCAGATTCTATGTGCCTGAGCAATACGAGTTCCATGTCCTTATGTAGCAAGCAAAACAAGCCCATGCCATGCATTTTTAAAACCGACGACTTCTAGAAGGCTACCATTCACATATGGTGGTGTCAAATCTCCATCTCGTTGCTTCTTCCTGTTTGGTTTACCCCATGGATTGAATCCACCAGAAAAGCTTGGCAAGTTAAGACATACAATTAACCTGATGCTAAGAGGTATGTATAGGTCTTGTCGGTGACCAAGTTTTTGCATGAACTTTACTTTTGTAAGTTGTGCTATGTTCCTGGAAGCAGGATGGACTAAAGGGGCAAAAAATCATCCTTGTGTGCATCCAAGCTTAGCATACATAGTCTAATTTACTAGCTGGATTTTGAATTTTTCGGGATTCAGCTTTCATTCAGAATGAAATGCATAAGATACTTGATCATTCATTCCCAAGCAATGTAATTCCAAAATACAAGAGAACAACAACAGATTACAAGGAAGACATGCAAGAAAAATGTTGCATGACAGAAGAAAATTACATAGCAGAAAAGCAGAAACTCCTAATAACAAATCTTCACTTGCAATTTCTATAAATACAAACTTTCTAACAGAATTCAGTTACATTTTCACAACAAAATTTCCTCTATAAAAAGATGACCCCTTTTCACAATTCGAAGGCTCTCACTTGATTCTTCTCTGCTTCTTCATCATTCCTCTTTCATTTTCCACACTTCAATCTCCTTCTCTCTCGATCCATCTTCAAACCATAGCTCTGTTTTCACCAATTCTTCAACAAACTCTTCTTGATATCTTCAATTCAATTCTGCAAAATCAATAACACATCACAAAGGTAACGATTCACACAAGAACTTTCAAACTCAAGAACAAAAGCAACAGCAGATTCAAGAAGCGTGAATTCACCACAATCACACAACATCAACACTCTGCAATAATTCAGACGCACCAATTCATAATTCTGACCGAATTTCAACAAATTCATAGTGCACTATTCAAAACTTTCTAGAGCTTTCTTCTTTATAAGTGTTCAAGGACGACGACACCAGAAGAAAACGGGTCATGAAGAGAAGAGAATAAAATTGAGGAAAACCGTACCTGGATCCACCTTTCATCGCCTGTTGAATGTGTTCTCGAAGGTACACATTCTTCCTCACCTCTAACCATGCATAATCGCGCCCTTATGGCGTTCTTCTTTCAAATGTGATTCACGAGAGATTTGATTATGTAGAGTGTAGGAGGTGAGGATTTGGAGGAGGCATCACAGGCGCCACCGTAGGGCGTGCCGGCATGACGCCATGTTGTTTTCCGGCGTCATATTGAGAGGGAAAGAAAGAGGAAGGATAAAGCAAGTTGAGAAGTGGAGGAGAAATGCAGCTGAAGTGTGATAACTTGAATTTTTAGATTAAACTAGTAGTAGACCCGTGCTTCCGCACGGGTAAATTCATTCTTAATAAAAAACTAAATATGTACCTATATGACATTGTGAAAAACTTCTTTGAAGACCACATTTGTTGTTTGAGTGAAGTAGTTGTTGTCTTTGTAGTGTATTAAAAATTTCAATCCAACTTTGCTCTTAACCCTTGAAATGACAATAAAGTTGTCCATGGCTGAAAACATTCTTTGGCAAATATAATCCAACATAGTCCAACGATTGTCCTTGAGATTTGTTGATTGTCATAGCAAATGACACTATAATTGGGAATTGTCTTCTGATAAGTTTCAATGGCCATGGAGATTGGGAAGGAGACAAAGACATTCTCGGGATATAAATAATGTTTCCAATATTTGTACCTGAAATGATTTTTGCTTCAATGACATGATTGCCTAACTTTGTAACGGTTAACCTTGTACCATTAGAAAAGCCTTCAGATTGATCCAAATTTCTTATCAACATGATGATTGTACCAGCCTTCAATTTCAATGAGTGGTTAGGCAAACCAGACGTTTTTAGACAACTCAAAAATTCCGGTGTCAAATGCTCGAAAGCATAATTGTCATTAGCTTCTGATCTATCAATGGAATCACAACTCAAATATTCTTTAGATTTACCTACATGAAATCAAAATTAAGTATTAATATATATATATATATATATATATATATATATATATATATATATATATATATATATATATATATATATATATATATATATATATATATAACAGAATAACAGGTATGTATAAAAAATAGTATGAAAAAACAATATAGTAGTATGTACATATCAAAATAATATATACATATGTACATCCAAAGACACATTGTATAAAATAATAAGAAAATATAGTTATAATAGAAAATGAAGTATACCTGGAAGAAGATTAGTTATGAAGTCATTTATTTCATCAACTGTTTCAATAGTTGATGCTAGGATAGCTCTACACCGAAGAAAATTTGGATCCATGTAATTTTGAAGCAGATTTGGATAGGTACTTGAAATAATTGCTTCAATTGGGTCCACAAAATCTCTTATAAGTAACTCTTCAGGAATATCAATTTCAGCATATCCACCATTGGGTTCTGAGACCTTTCCATTACCAACTTGTAAAATCCAATCTGAGAAGAGTCTAATTTCTTCTGAATTGCCTAAATTAGAACCACTTTACAAACGCATATTTTTGGTTAGATTCATTACTTTGCAATGATCCTAAATGTAAGAGGCATTTATTGTTGCATGTACTATATCTGATCTAGTACCTCTTGGAACAACTGGTAGAATTTGTCTGAAATCTCCACCAAAAATTACAACTTTTCCCCCAAAAATCTGTTGACACTCAACATCGTCATCACTCATAATATCCTTCGATGACTTATCAAGAGCTTCAAAACAATATTTATTTCCCATTGGTGCCTCATCCCATATTATTAGGTTTGTTACCTTTAAGGGATTGGCAATATCAGAATTTTTCTCTATGTTACATATAGAAGATTCTAAACATGGAACTGGAATCTTGAATTTCGAATGTGCAGTTCTTCCTCCTTGTAACAACAAACTTGCTATTCCGCTAGATGCTACATTCAACACAATATCTCCTTTACAACGCAGAGCAGCAGACAATGTGTTCCACATGAAAGTCTTTCCTGTACCACCATAACCATATAGGAAAAAAAACACCACCATTTTGATTTGTGACAACATCCATAACTTCTTTAAAGATTTTAAGCTGCTCATCTACAATAAAAAAAAAAACACCACTAACGTTGCATCATGAAAACAATTTAAATAACCAAATATGTGAAATTTTCAAATCTTGAGAACATAATGACAACAATGACCATATCAATGTGATTAGCATTTATACTTATGTAGTTTTGTGCTAATAATTATAGACTTCCTTATAAGGCTCATTCGAGGCGATAAAAGAAAAACATAGATTTCAGAGATTGTTTCAATAAATAATTAGAATGTCAAATTATAAAAACAATACCTGTTAATGATTGAAACATAGTATTGAAAATTTCTTCTTGAACCGAGGGATCATATTGTCTTTCATCATATATCAATCTATTTCCAAGGAAGTCAAGGATGTAATCATTTGGATATGGCATATGCTTAAATTCTTTCAAACTCCTTCTATTTTTCTGTAGTTGCTTCTCAATTTCCATCAAAGTGAGTTGTTGCACCTCTTCATCAGAAAAATTCAATTCTACAAATAAAGGTAGAAGTTAAATAAGTATTGATACTTTGTTAAAAGGGCCATGTATAGAATCCATAGTGTTGTGAGTAACATAGTTCTAAATAGTAATATGAAGAGGATAAAAGAAAATATGTTGTTACAAAGAAGCAGCAAATATATAATAATCAAACCTGGATTTTGTGACAATATTCTTTGTTCATATAGAATACCATCTGATAGGTACATCCAAGTATTTAACCAAACATGTTCTGGTCGATTCATTGAAGATGATAATAACATTGTAACAAATAGTTTGCGCAAAAATACTCTAGAACCCCAGCTATAAGCCTCTTTAATTGCGTCAATGAACTCTTTGTCATCTTGTAGGAAGCCCAATGCAAAACATGCCTCTCTAAAACTTTTGTGTTTGAACCCATCAACTGTCTTTAAGTCATCATAACTTGTCGGACCTTTCTTCATACTCAACAACATCCTCATATAATACAATTCTCTAGTTGTTGGCGGGACCCAAATTAGTCGGCCAATTGTGTAACCTCTTTTATGCGGTTTCCAACACCTTTGTTTTTTCATAAACAAACTTGGACACAAATTGACCATATGTTAATAACTTTGCTTCTTCATACTGAGTATTTGCCACAAAACAAGAAGTAAACATTGATTCTGTGACACTTGGTTTAAGAAGGAGAGTTCCAATTTGTTCAAAATCTTTGTAGTATACAAAATTCTCTCCTTCCATATGAAAAAAATAACCTTTCAACAACTGGTTTCCTGCCATGAATTGAATAAGAGAAGATTCTCCAACATGCTTCGCTTGGTGAGACATATTGACAATCAAGGTATTGTTTGATTTCATCAATATTTCCATTGGTTCCAGTGTTGTTTGGAACAATAACAACCGATATCCTATCAGAACCCTTGTTGATGTACTTGAAGAGATATTTAATTGAAGTACTTTGATTGCACCACTCCATATTAATGTGTGCCTTATATTTCATAAGCAAACTTGGGTTGTGGGGTACAACGCGACCACTATACAGGGTGACTCCATTCTTTTCAATTGTAATACCCAGATCTCTCCTTCTATAAACAGGATATCCATCTTGATCAACAACTGTGACATCTTGGAACTTTTTAGGATAATACTTGGAACACTTACCATCTTTCATACAAGGACATCTAGGATTTGCTAACCCACAGGGACCATGCACCATGTGAGTTTTGACCAGATTATACAGTCTAGGTTGATTCAAAGGATCGGGAACTTCAACAGAAATGATTTTGTCTATATCTTCAGAAGTAGGATATTTATTTGATGGATGCAAGAAGATAAGAATGCGCGCATGCGGAAGACCTCTCTTTTGGAACCCAATTGTGTACATATCTGAAAATAAGAACAATTGTAAGATAAATATGTTGTAACATGTCATGTCTAGCTTGAAATGCCTAGATAATTTTAAAGGATAGTAAGTTAAAGCAGTTGATATGACATAGTAAACTTACATGCAAGAACTTTGCCTAAGACTCATTTTTTGGTCACATCTGCTAGAAGGTTATCAAACTTCATCTTAAAAACTCTTGCAATAACATTAGGTCTATCTTGTGGCTTCAAATTTAGAGGACCAAACAATCTTTGAATTTCCAGCCAATTTGGGTTGCATGTGAAAGTAATGAAAAGATCCGGAAATCCCACCTTACTACAAATAGCCATGCCATCATAATACAATTGATCCATAAATCTCCTACTTCCAACATAAGATGATGGTAAAACGACTCTTTTCCCTATGCTTGGTCCTTGTGTTTGATCTTGCTCTGAATGTAGACTTGTATACTTTGACACTCTTAGCTTGGATTGATTATTTCTGATCCAATTCAATTTCTCTCCTTCAAGCATTGTGTAACCATCCACCAAAAACTGTTGGAACAATCTCCTAGATGATAACAAAGTTTTTGCCTCATTACACCTACTTTGTATTCTAAATGCTAGCCATTCTCGAATAGTAAGTCGGTTCCTTTTAGAGTCATCACCATTAGCAAGATCTCTATGTGCAATGTTATCTCTATAACCGTCCTCTCCATAAGGAAAAATCAAAGGATACTGGAATGCCAAATAACTTGGATGAAACTCATCAATACGTTGCAGTCGTCCACCTTTGGCCTGCACTATAATGTCTCTTTCCTCAGCAGTGTCTATGTCACCAACGATTAAAGCAGCCACTTCTGAAACAGTTGGTTGATTATACAATCTTCCATCAGTAGATCTTGTGGAAATTAATTTGAGTTTCAAGTTATGAACATTGCTTTGATTAAGCCATTGTCTAGCCATTAAGAAACTTTTTGCAAGTGTATTATGTCGGTACAACATATCTGACAAGTTTTGTATTATATCGGGATGAATGTTATTTTTGTCTCTACAAAAATATAATATATAAGTTAGTAATTTGTATGAAAAAAAGAAATGGTTAAATTAAAGAGAAAATATGATTGAATACCTGAGAGTGTCCATTCTATTTGTAACTTCATTCTCTGTAGCATATATGTAAAGTTGGGCAAATTTGGGTGGTTGACCTTCAGGTGGCAGTAAACTTCCAATGCGGTGGCAAGCTTGGCCTTGGATTCTTATTGTTGGTGGACCACGACCATTATTAAATTTGTTGTCTAACTTAGCTCCCGGTGAAGTGAAAGCAAACATCATATTGTATGTCCTTATGTGTGATTGATAATTCTTACTATCCCTTGCATTGGCATCAAACAAGAGATGTGCTAAAGACTGTGGAGGATTCTTTAAGAGAGGAAGTTCAACTTTACCATTTCCACAACATAAAAAAACTTGGGATTTGCAGAATGTTTAGGTTTGTGCATCCTTCTTGATACCACATCATGGCCTTACAATACCTACACTCAATCAAAGGGTCTCCCAAATCGCTATATGCTGTACATATTGCAAAACTTAACATTAAAATTCGTTATGTTTTCAAAAGATGGTATTTCCTATGATCATATTTCACCAAATAAAGACATAATTTCTTTGGTTACCTTGGTTATGTAGGTTTGGTTGGTTGGCGGTAGGAAATGGTGGCAAACTTTGTTCATCATCAAGGTTTGAGTTATTATCAGATTGATATGCTGTCAAAAAATAAATAACAAACTCATGAAATCTGATTTAGATATCAAAGCATTAAAATCAACATCATGGAAATGGAGATCCAACTCTTATTTTATAGATCAATGAATGAAAACCAACATTTGTAGCAGACATATTCAGGAAACACTCTAGACATAATCAAAATCAGAAACCTTAACAATTAAGGCATAGACCTGGGATCTCTTGATTGTCGGAGTCGGCTTCAGTATCATCACTATCTAAATCAGCATTAGTTGTAGGTGCAAAGATAATATCTTCAATGTTGCTTCTCTCATCAATTGTATTTGATTCGCCATTAGATTCTTGAAACCGTAAAGGTTGTGTTCCTCTCATTTTATTTCTGTTGCACTCATTGATAAACATATATAAGTGCATAGATTAGTAATATACCACATCATCAAACACCATCATTCTTAATTTAAAATCAATACACTTACAATTGACTACATGATTGACTGGTGTAGCTATAATGATATGGTTTAGAAATAACACAACTTGTTTGTGAACCTGCAGTGGCTATTATTGGATCATTGCACAGGTTATGGAGAGTTATGGATGGTGATGCAGGGTTGGCTATATCATTCCGTATATGATTGGACGCCAAATCTGGTACCCCAAGAGCTTTTTTCGGATAACCACAGCCACGTTTGACAGGTTGAGGAGTGCATCTTACATCAATCCTGTAAAATGTACTTCATTAAGAATATGATGCTTTTGTAGAATAGAATACATAATAATATGTATCGAAAAATATTTGAAGATTTTTGGACTGCTGCATTGGTGTCGACAAATACATTCTCCTTTTGTGACATTCCCCCTCCATTAGAAAACCTTGACATAAGGTTTGTACCCATGTTTTAAGTATTAAATACTGTGTGCGGTGTACGACATATATGTGTTGGAGGTGATGGCATAATACCATGTAATATAGCATCCATTTTCTTACCATCACTTACAATCTTATCAATTAATTGACTGTTGGAAACAGGTGGAGTAATATCGCAAAGTGGAATTCTACAATTAGGAATGCAACCACTTGTCAAATAAGTTTGCTTGTTAGTATGTGGGTGATCTGTAGTATTAGCTCTTTTCTTTGCCCTTTTAGCTTTTAGCAAAGTAAATCTTCGCATTCTAGCTCGTTTGGTGCCACTCTTTTGCTGGGAATAATCATGTACCTTAAAAAAATGGTGCATAATTGGCCTATAACAGACAAGAAAAAGTGAATGTAAAGCTACAAACTATTGTAAATGCGACATTAGCCATTGGAGTATTCGATAGTAATCGACAAATCTAACAATTTCTCTTCTGTCATGCATAATATGTTTCTATTACAGTTAAATAACTATAAGCACAAATCAATCTTATATAAACATTGCACCAGTCATGGTTTCTGATAAACATTAATAATCTTTGTGTTAAACCTTTCACCCCATGGCAATTGCATGAAATGTAGAAATATTAATGACCCCAAATCAAGACATGGCAAATTAGGCAAGTTTTTTAACTGAAAAACATTTCTGCTTCAAAAAACAAATTGCTGGTAGTAGATACTCAAGCACAAACAAGATAGAAGCCATGAAATATATGCAAATTAAAGAAACTCACGCCGGAGTTAGGCACTTCATATTTGTAGACTTGATAATATGGCCCAGAAAACCACATTCCAGCCAATATTCAAGCACACAATAGTTTTTTTACTACACCATACAACTAATTTGCCAATTAAATCAAAATGCTAGTAATTATTAGCTCTAAGAAAAAATGAAAACTTCAAAGCAATCAAAACATTTATAAGCAACAGGAACTGGGAGTCAATGTAATCCTTGACTGGCTGTCAGAAGAAATCATGTAACCATCCTTGAACTTCACTTTATTTCACTGCAGAGTCAATTAATACCATTGAAATGGAGTTATTCCTAAGTATCTGACATTGCAATGCCTAAGAAGCTAATACAAAGAGTCAACCAATCTAAGTATCTTAGCATGAGTTGATACATCCATTCCTACATAAGTTCTGGCAGCAGCTCTCAAGAAGCAAATTCCTTTAGAAATTAGATGTTTATGCTTAATTGTTTTGTCATTGATTTTGTCTCACTCTTCATTACGTAGATACGATATAGCAGATGACAGGTTAGTTAATGCCATCGAATTCCTGGATCTTGGCAATGGTGCTGGTTAGGAGCTGCTTCAGGTATATAAAACATGTTTGCTAGAATGGGAAACTATCAGTTTATGCCTTTGAGTGAGTGATCGTGACTTTCTATAACAATTCTAACTGCAATTGCACAGTCTATCGCATAGTAATAATAGATATCGATCCCACAGGGACTCGTAATCAATCTAGTATTATCGGGTGTTACAGTGTTTAGCTAGGTCAATTTGGTTTCAAGTTGAATAATAATAGAGTAGATGTGTAAACTAAAGGGAACTAAGGTTTTTACTTAAGATATGAATTTATGAATCGATATGCAATAATTTTATACTTCGGGGATTTGACAACTTATTGGCGTATTAAGTGTTTTCAAACTTAGTTTAAGAAGAAAATAGTGATCTAAAGACTTTTGTCTCACGATGGTTGTTGACGCTAGTCGCAACTCTAAGGCGGAACGTATGTTATCGCTATCCCGTTCGGGGTTAGAGTTACCTTTTGAAAATCTCTAAGTTCTAATCCTTTTTAAAGTGCTTTCGCTGTTTTTAAATTGAATGCCTAGTTTTTACTATCTGGTCTTAGCCTCAGCTGTCGCTTGTTGGTTCGTACCTTAATATGGTTTCCCACTGTCGTGGCAAAACCACCGTAAATAGCTTCTCACTGTCGTGACAAAGATTTATTTAGAATTTTGATTAAAAACTAGAACCATAACTGAGTTTTTGAAAAGAGAAAGACTACGCCAATTATTATCAAATTCCGTCTGAATTATTATTACATATCGATTACGGTAATTTAGCTAGACATGGAAGTAGAAATGGTAATACATAAATAAAAACAGTAATTAATAACATGCATCATAATGAAAAACTGAAATTACGATTAAAATTGAAAACCTGTAAATATTCCAATTGGCCTTTGGGCAGATCCTCCACAATGTTGGCAGGATTCTGGTCTTGGTGCCAATTGATCGTACAAGGGAAATGGGAATTACAAAATATCAAAGAATGCAGAGAAGGAAAAGAGAAACAAATAAGAATAAAATAATGGAAAGGTTGCTCTGAAGATGAATTGGCAGCACTTCATTGTCTTGAATGCGACCCTCTTTTCAGATCCCAACCTCTTCCTTTTATAAAGGGAGAGTATCTAACGGTTATTCCTTCAGGAGGTGGGTTTGAGGCAGAAAAATAGGAGTTAGTGGCCACACTTTTGGTCTTTGAGGGGAGAAATTTGCACGTGACTTCATTCTGCACGTTCTGGCTGCATGACGGTCGTCACACGCATGACGGTCGTAACAGCTGTGTGACGGTCGTCACATCAGTAAAGCTCGTTTCTGCTGGTTTTCACTTGGTTTTTCATGCTTTTTCCACTTGTTTTTGCTCCTTTTCTTCATATTGCTTTGCTTGGACATGTTCTTCGAATACCTGTATAATACTTAGACAAATAGCATGGAATGCCCCGAATTCAGAGTTAAACCGGTCAAACATTAGTTAAAACACATGTCATTTTATAGATATATTTTCGCATTATCAAACTCCCCTAAACTTGAATCTTTACTTGTCCTCAAGTAAAAGTTAAAAAAATGTGGCAAACACGCGGCACGCTCCTCCCTTCCGAGAGGTTTTTCTCAAATTGCAAGTTAGGAAGGCCAAGACAAAAATCGAAACAAAACACATACGGTGGTGACACTGAGTTGCAAGTCTTCGAAGGCCTCCTTTTTATGCAAGCCAGTTCTAATCATGCTACTGCAGCTTGGCGTCAAGTTCCTTGCAACAAGTTTTACTCGGTTTGTTCTGGCGCAGTCACATTAAGCCCGTTATCCGTATACTTTCATGGCAAGTCAACCTGTTAGTGGCTATGATCTTTTTTTTTTATTTCGATTCTTCTTTGCACATAAGCTTATGCTATTGATTTCCAAAGACTTTCTGTACCGTTGGGCTAAATGCTTGGGTGAGGAGCACCTAACTTAGAAGGAACATGTCTCTATACTCAGGCTATATGGCTTTTCTTCTTCATGATTTTTCATTTTGAGTTAGAGATCACACACACTTATTTGCATCGGTTTCATCGCTTAGAAGCATTTAGGATGGTGTTGACTACTTGTATAAACTACTGGGGGCTACGTTTGAGTAGGAACTTGAAACTTCGGTACGTGTAGGTAGTGAAACGGACTCGCATAAACTGGAGGTCTAAGGTGTCAGGATGGTAATGGAGTTGTTAAAATTTTCTTCTCGGGATTTCCATACTTGATTGAACTTTGGCGTGTCCTCGTGATGCTTAAAGATTTCTTTATATAGTTATATGAAACGCGGGGGAGTTCACGTAACGGAGATAAATATATATATATATAAGAGCTTATTTGCCGAGACCGAAAATTAAAATTTCTTTAAATTCGAAAGAACAAGTACAATGGGAAATAACATGAGAAAGGGAAATGAAAAGGGAAATAACGATCCGCTCCCACACTAGCTCAATCAGTGGGGACACTGATTTGAAGGAATGCGGAAGGGGGATACAACGGAAATACAGAAAAACAACAAAAAATGGCAAAAATGAAAAATACTACTAATCCCGTCCTCGTCCTAGATCTCTGCCTCGACCTCTGACTGGGGGGTCACGGGCGGCGAGGTTCAGAGCCCCGGTGTGGAATATGTAATCCCGGAGACCGTCGACTCGCACAGTGAGGTGCGCCATCTCGTCAGCCATGCCAGAATGTATATCGTGCATCATCTGCAGAGACTGCTGAATTTGGCCGGTCTGCTCTCTCTGCCAAGCTTCAAATTCCTTAGCCCTGCGGTTCTGCTGCTCCATCATAAGCATCATCTGGTTCTGTTGCTCGATGCAGCGGAGGAAGGCCGCGGATGTGTCATCAGTGGCCGGACGGGGGCGGCGGCGCGTGGAAGGGCCAGCGGCAGCAACTACGTGTGATGGCTCAGGCTGGTCGGCTCTGTCTAGCTCTTCCTGAACTTCGTCCCTGGGCTCTGGGATGTTGTCTTGTGTTGGGGCAGCAGGGGCAGCGGTGTTGAAGAGCCAGTTGGCTCTGTCCTCTGGATGCATCTGGGTGCGGGAAGGCATGATGATGCTATGGATAGTGCGGCCTCGCACTACAGGATGATATCGACCATCACGGTGGGCCTTGATGAGGTGGGAGGCGCGGCAGTGGTCGGTGTCCAGGAATACGGGAGGCATCTGGCGGAGTGTCTAGAGGCGGTCGCCAAGACCGAGGCCTATGGCGATGGATGTGATGATGCCACCGAAGTAGAAAGGTTTGGAGCCGCGGTTGCAGTTGGCCTGAATGTGAGCCAAGAGAAACGGGGTGGCGTTAACCGGCTCTGAAGTGAACACACAGCGAAGGAAAAACAGCTCCTTCGAGTTGATCTTATGGTTACTGTCACGAGCGAATATGGTGTTGCTCAACACGCGGTGGAAGTAGCGGATAGCTGGGTTATGGATATGAGTGGCGTTCAACGTGTCCCAGCTGTCTGGAGTGGTTCCGGTCAGGCTGTTCCAGAGAGGGAAGGCCTCTTGGTAGAACTGATCGGAGATGCGGTGGTGAGCATCGTCGCTGTGAGTGAACTACAGGATGACGGTGATGCGGTCCTGGGGGATTCGGAGGGTTTTGATAGGGTTTTGATAGTGGGAGGGTGGGAAATTAGGGGAGAGGGAAAGGGGAGGGGCGCAGTTCTGTTTAAAACAGAATTGGGGGTTTTTCTGCATGACGACCGTCAGGGGTCTATGACGGTGGTAACACGCGTGACAACCGTGATGGGAGTGTGACGACCGTCACATCAGCAAAGTCTGCAGAATTGCAGAATTTTGCTTGTGGGGCGTTTTAACAGTGGAAACTATGGTAATATGACTTATAATGGAATAATGACAAACTGAAAATGAACATGAAACGTAATTAAGAGAAGTACGGAAATGAAAATAACATTAAATCGAAAAATGAGTGTACGGTAGTACAATATCCAAAAAAAGTAAACAATTGCAAAATGAACTAATGTCGAACAATGTAAAATGCAGTAAACGTAAATTAAAGCAAAAACTAGAAGATCACTCCGTTGGTTTCTTCAAATTGTTGACCTGCTGAACAACGGCATTAAATTGGTCGCTAACCAAGTCCATGAAGGTAACGAAATCCATATGAAGCTGCGTTAGTTCATCTTTGACAGTGGTTACTTCCAACTTGAGGTCGTCTACAGTCTTCAGAACAGTGTCTAGCTTATCTGTGCTTTGTTTAGGCGTGGGGTCAGGAAAATTATGGTAGTTAGGAGGGGTCTCAGGATCGATCTCTACTTCGGACTCATAGTCTTGGTAGTACAAATAGTCATGTGCTTCTGAGATTTGATCACTGTCATACATATAAGCCTGGGGTGTGGAGTGAGGTGATGGAGGTCCCATAGGCTCGTCCAATTCATAAAGCCAATTGTCTTTGTTATGGATACTGGTTAGCTCATGGTTGGGCAATGTGAAAAGGTGGATAGGTTGATCAGCTATGAGGTATTCATAGGCTCCTGGTCCTAAGGTACCTAGAATGCGTCTGTTGAAGCAGAACTGGATGTCCATTGCTCTGAGGTTGCCGAAACGGACGACTTTGTTCAGGTAATACCTCAGACCAATTTCATGGGCGATCATGGTAACTAGGCCTCCTATTAAAATGGGTGAGTGCGGGTCCTGATTGATGCGTGTAAATGCCCTCATCATAAAAGGGACAGCATTTACGGGGCGGCCTTGTGAAGCACAGAAAAGGATGAACAGCTCGTCCTTTGAGACTGTTGTGATGTTTTCTTCCTTACCAAAGAGGGTATGTGCTAATATCCTATGGAAATAGCGGAAGGCTGGATTGTGTATCTCGTTGTTATGCATGTCGTTCGGTTCTGAGTGATAGTTTCCGGTGATGGAACCCCAGAATTGGTCTAATTCGAGATCAAAATCCTCTTCAATGGCAGTAAACACGAATGGATTGCTAGGGAAGCCTAGGATGTTAGCTAACGTGGTACGGTTGTGTGTTTAGTCTATTCCAAACATTATAAAGGTTATTAATTCTTTAGTGGATCCAAAGCCATATTCAGGTAAGTAACTTAGGGAGCTAAGGAATTCGAGTGTCAGTTCGCGGAAGGTAGCAAATCGGGTCTTGAGAGCGGTTTGCTCCCAACCTAATTGGTAAAATAGGTACTGAATGCTATCTTGAATTCCTAGCTTGTCCATGGTTGGTGTATCGTAGTACAGAGTCGAAGCAAAGTTTCTTTGATTCAGTGCCTCGAATATGGCCTGCTGAGCTCGTCCTCTAAACACAACAGTCGTAACGTCAATGTCGGCCATACTCGTTAGTCGGATAGAATGGAAGAAAAGTAGAATGACTTTTAAAATCCTGGAAAAAGTCACATTCACTCAGATCATAATTTTAAGAAAAATAAAAAAGTGATAAAAGAGAAAAATATAAAATAAATATAGATAATGGAAAATAGGATAATAGAAATTTATAGAAATTATAAGTTAATAAAAAGAATAGTTTTAATAAATTTAGAAGGAAAAGCAGGAAAACTTTGGGTTGCCTCCCAATCAGCGATGTCTTTAACGTCAGAAGCCTGACGATAGCTTGGATATAAGCTAGTCGGGGATCTCGAGCAATTTCATATTGCTCACGTGGTCGCTGTTTTCACTTTGATTATAATGTTTCAAACATTGCCCGTTTACTATAAACGGTGCGTTGATTTGATTCGTGACTTCAACAGCTCCACTCTTGAGGACTTTGGTGACCTCAAAAGGTCCAGACCACCTAGATTTTAGTTTTCCAGGGAATAATTTCAATCTGGAGTTGAATAGGAGCACGATGTCTCCCACTCTGAACTGCTTCCGGATTGAACGTTTGTCATGCCATTTCTTGGTCCTTTCTTTATAGATGCGTGCATTCTCGTACGCGTCTAATCTTAGCTCTTCCAATTCATGAAGGTTCAAGATTCGCTTTTCGCCTGCCGCAGTGTAGTTGAAGTTTAGTGTCTTAATAGCCCAGAAGGCTTTATGTTCTAACTCTACCGACAGGTGGCATGATTTTCCGTAGACTAGTTTGAATGGTGTGGTGCCTATCGGTGTCTTAAAGGCGGTCCTATAGGCCCATAAAGCTTCGTTCAGATTTGAGGACCAATCTTTCCTGGAGGTTGCGACAGTCTTTTCTAAAATCTGTTCTATTTCCCTATTCTAAACCTCCATTTGTCCACTAGTTTGTGGATGATACGGTGTGGCTACACGGTGTTTTACTCCGTGTTTTGAAAGGAGTTTATCGAAGATTCGCGATATGAAATGCGAACCACCCTCACTATTGACGAGCCTAGGCACACCGAATCTTGGAAAGATTACGTTTTTAAAGAGTTTAACGACTACTCGCGTGTCATTTGTTGGAGCGGCAATGGCCTCTATCCATTTCGATACATAGTCGACAGCGACGAGTATATATTTATTTCCAAAAGAAGATGGGAAAGGTCCCATGAAGTCGATTCCCCAGACGTCAAAGATTTCTACTTCCAAGATTCCTCTCTGAGGCATTTCATCGCATCGTGAGATGTTGCCGGTGCGTTGGCACCGGTCGCATTTTAGTACCGCGGTATGGACGTCCTTCCAGAGACTGGGCCAGAATAGGCCAGACTGTAGGATTTTAGCGCACGTCTTTGAGGTGTTGGCATGACCATCATATGGTGCTGAATAGCATTGGGTGATGATGTCTTCTATTTCTTCCTCTGGGACACATCGACGGTATAAGTTGTCGGCGCCTCGTCTGAAGAGTAGAGGTTCGTCCCAGTAGTAGTGCTTTAAGTCATGGAAGAATTTCTTCTTTTGTTGATAAGTCAGGTCCGGTGGAAGCACGCCTGCGGCCAGGTAATTAACGATGTCGGCAAACCACGACAAAGTGGCTTGGGCGTAGACAGCTTCCACGGCTTTTTCCAGTTCCGGTTTTTCCGAAGTAGAGTTAAACATATCGCTTTCCAATTTGGCTATCAGACGTTCGTAAGGAAATTCGTCATTGATAGGCACTGGTTCTTGTTTTATGCCCTCTATACGGGATAAGTGGTCCGCAACTACGTTCTCGGTCTCATTCTTATCTTTAATTTCTAAATCGAACTCTTGTAATAATAGAATCCATCTCAATAATCTGGGTTTAGCGTCCTTTTTGTTTATTAGGTACCTAATGGCAGCGTGGTCTGTGTATATGATTATTTTGGCTCCTACCAAGTAGGAACGGAATTTGTCAAGAGCGAACACGACTGCTAAGAGTTCCTTTTCTGTTGTGGCGTAGTTCATTTGGGCAAGGTCTAATGTTCTACTAGCGTAATAGATAGCGTGAAGCTTCTTATCCTTCCTTTGTCCTAGAACTGCGCCTACGGCATAATCACTCGCATCGCACATGATTTTGAATGGTAGTCGCCAATCTGGGGGTTGCATGATTGGTGCGGTGATAAGTGCAGATTTTAGAGTTTCGAATGCCTCTAAGCATTCTTTGTCGAAGATGAACTCAGCATCTTTCATTAGCAAACCTGTAAGAGGTTTTGTGATTTTCGAGAAATCCTTTATGAATCTTCGGTAGAATCCAGCGTGTCCTAAGAAGCTTCGTATTTCTCGTACGGTTTTCAGAGGTTGGAGATCCTTTATGATCTCTATTTTGGCTTTGTCAACTTCAATCCCTTTTTCAGAGATGACGTGTCCTAAAACAATGCCTTGTCGGACCATGAAATGACATTTTTCCCAATTAAGGACAAGGTTCACTTTGGCGCATCTTTTGAGTACCATTTCTATATTCGACAGGCAGCTTTCGAAGCTTTGTCCGCATACAGAGAAGTCATCCATGAACACTTCCATGATGTCATCTATGAAATCTGCGAAGATTGCCATCATGCATCTTTGAAAGGTTGCTGGAGCGTTGCATAGTCCGAACGGCATTCGGCGGTAGGCAAAAGTACCATAGGGACAGGTGAATGTTGTCTTTTCCTGGTCATCAGGGTGAATAGGGATTTGAAAGAATCCCGAATAACCATCTAGATAGCAGAAGTATGAATGTTTCGCCAGTCTCTCCAACATTTGGTCTATGAATGGTAAAGGGAAGTGATCTTTCCGAGTTGCCTTGTTTAGTTTTTTGTAGTCGATACACATCCTATTTTCGGTTACTACTCTTTGGGTTATCGATTCGCCTTTCGCATTCTTTACTACAGTAACGCCTCCTTTCTTGGGTACTACGTGTACTGGGCTGACCCATTGGCTGTCGGAGATTGGGTATATGATTCCTACGTCTAGTAGCTTTTTCACCTCGTCTTTGACTACAGTGCTTAGGATCAGGTTTATCCTTCTCTGATGTTCTCTCGAAGTTTTGCAGTCTTCCTCCAGCATGATACGGTGCATACAGATGGAGGGACTTATGCCTTTTAGATCGCTTATATTATAGCCTAACGCAGTTGGGTATTTCCTTAGGACTTCTAATAATCGCTCAGTTTCTGATTGTCCTAAGTTAGCGTTTACTATTACTGGTCTTTTGAATTCTGTATCAAGGAATTCATACCTGAGAGTTTTGGGTAGCTCTTTAAGTTCTAAAGCTGGGTTTTTCGGACCTGGCATGTGATTCGGAGTGAGTGCTAAGATCTCGCTCAGACTATCATCTTTGTATGGCGCACGCCAGTTGTCGTCTTCATGAATATCAGGGATCGGGATTTTCATGATTTCAAAATATGTAGTTTCCTCCTTTTCTAATTCTCGTATGCATTCGTCCATTACATCTACTATATAGCATGTGTCATCGATGGCTGGTGCCTTCAAGAATTTAGTAAGGATGAACTCTATCTTTTCTACTCCTACTTCGAATGTTAGCTGTTGCAGTGGAAATAGGATATCAAACTATTAATTAGCTTGAATCGCAATTCAATTCACAACCGCTCTTTGATTTATCCGAAGGAAAAGGTCAAAAGAGGGAAAACCTATTTTGCATTGCAAACACAATGCGGGGAAAGATCTAGGTAAGGGGGTTGGTTAAGATTAGGGAAGGTATTAGCACCCTAAACTTCTGTAGTACTCTACAGGAACCTTTTGTTCAGATGTTTACTATTTGCTTTATTATTCTTAAGGTATATGTACAAAGGATTAAAAGAGAGAAAGGAGACCTAAGGGGTTAATTCTAAGTTTACTCGGCAAGACATCGCATCTTGTGCCTACGTATCCTTACGGGAGTGGAATCAGAGTAATCGTAGTTCCCCTCAAAAGGGAGGTTAGAGATTTCTTGACAGTGGTCAAGGGCTCAAGGGGAATAAACGCATCTTAAGGACACGCTTACGTGGAGTGTAGAAACTCCAAATCTCTATGTTGAATTGTTAAGTTGTAATTAGGGTTAAGTTAGGGATTCCACGGCAGAAAACCCTAAAATGAGCGCGGCGACTCTTTGACCTAATGCTAGGGGTAAAATTGTAATCTTGCCTGCGGCGAGGCATTTGTGAAAATTAGGGTTTGTGAGGTTGTAAGGGTTTGAAGTTGATGACTATTGACACGGTGGCCAAACAGCTAGACCTAACCTTCGGATGTGTGTAATGTGACAGGAGTATTGGTGAATGTGTGAGATTTGAATCATGCAAGCGGAAATAAAAATGCAGACAGTAAGCCATACGAGCAGAAACTTAAAGACAGAAACTAAAGCGCGATTGTTAGGATTCGCGAGGTTACATGAGAGGAGCAGATACAATATGATAATGAAATTTAAATAGAACGATAATGAAATAAATAACAGTAAACGCAATAAACTGCAAAACGAGCAAACAACGTTAGTGGGCAGAATTAGATGAATTGTCAGATGGTGAAGAAGTGAAATTATGCATCTTTTTGTGGTTTTTTATTTTTATGATATAAACTTCAATTTAAATTAAAATAGGATTTTTAATATTGGTACATTAATTTAACTTAAATCCTCAAAAACTATTTCTATCTTTTTTATTTTTTAAAAAAATACTTATAAAAATTTTAGAAAAAACATTTTAAAATAACTATAATAATGAAAATAAATTAAAATTAAATAAAAGTAAATAATAAAAAAAGGGGTTGGGCCGGTAATCACCTCCGGACCCAACCTGGTTGGTGTAAAATGCAGCCAAAAAGATTCTAGGGTTTCAAAAACCCCATTCTCTCCGCGCCGTTGTGCTTCTTCTCGTCGCTCGCTTGCTTCATCTCTCTCGACTCCGTTCCATCTTCACCGCTTTCTCTTTGGTGATGAACATGTCTGAAAACAAAACAACCGTGTTAAATGTGAGATTACCAGGATCTTTGACTTACGTTTTCGTTCGCGATCGGTGATGAACGTATGAGGAGGCGATGATGGTGAACTGAGCCTCCGGGGGAAGGTTTGCCCGTCGTGGATGGAGGCGGCGTCGGTGGACCTTCCTCACTCTCGTGGCTTGCGTTCTGATGATTACCTTTGACGAAACCCCTCTTCTCTTTCTCTCTCGCGGCCGCTCCCACTAGGGTTTTGTTCGCGATTTTGTTCGCCCCCTCTCCGTCTACTTTTCACACGAGGTGATGTTGTTCCCTTTATATCTCTCTGAATCCATTTGTATTGGGCCTTTGATTGTTGGATTGTGATTATTTTTACTGAGGTATGATTCTGAGATATGATTTGATTTTTGTGGATTTGTGAACCTGATACTATTTCGATTTGATTGGGATTCTTTCCATTTTCGATTTGCCTATATCCTCCTTTTGGACTTCAAACGGTTGTACTCTGATTTCATTTGGATTTCGTTGCACATGCTTTGATTTGGATAACCTGCATTGACTTGGATTTCTGGATTTGGACCTCTGTTTTGAACCCAATTAACTTTCTCTTCTTCTTTCAGAAAGGTGCTAACGCTTGGTCAGACCAAATATCGCCGAGGAAGGTCACCGGTAGTGATGATCCTTTGTCTGAACCTGATGAGGGAATCGATGATGCCGCGGTTGCCTTTAACCATGTTTCGACAATTGCTTTTGATAGTCTCTGCTGTGTTCTTTGCTTGTTCACTCACGGCTGTTTGAATTTGGTTCAGAGCATGATTTCTGGGCTTGTGAACTGATGTAGTTCTGATATGGGTTTGATCTCTGGTTATTCATGCCTTGCTGCTGCATTGTCTGATTTTTTCTATGTTAGCGACTGGTACACTTACTTGCCGGGGCAGTGATGTTTTGAACTGAGCCCTCATGCTCATAGCGATTTGAGGTAGTTTGGCCATGGGATTTTACTGATATGAACTGAGCTTTGATTTGTTGGCTTGTTGGATACGGATTCATCTGATAACTGGATTTGTTTTGGTCTTCTTTTAATAATTGGATTCGTTTTAATCTTCTTTTCAGATGTGGATATCTAGTTTTTCTTAGGTTCTGATACAATTTTGGACATGAACTTGTTTCTTCTGATAAGCTGACGTTCGGTTACTGTTACCAACTGGGTTTGTAGTTTGGCTGTTGTATGATGACAAGGCGGGATTACTTGTGCTGTTTGTTGTGCGATAAGAGGCTATGATGTTGTCCTCAACTGAGCCTCTGTGTTGGATATTTTTCTTGCTCTTGAACAAAATCCCTTTCTTCCTCTTGCGCCTGAACTGAACCCAGCTCCCTGAATTGCTCTTCCACTCGTGCATTGAGTTTGCTACTTACGACTTATTGGTCCCTCTTTTCCTTTCTGAATTTGGGCCAGTTTTGCACTTATAATGTTTGTTCAAATTTGGTGCAATTTATGAATTGCTTTGGTTTTGAGTTCTGTTATAAACTTTGTACTGATGCTGTTGTGGTGAATTTCAGGTGTTGGAAAACAAAGCGATTCAAACCTGTCGGCATCCGGGTCTGAGTCCGAATTGGCCGTGCTGTTTTACCCTCGTATCAGTTTGGAAAGTAAATTGGGATTTACTCGATGGTGGCATAGACCCTTTTCAGTTTATCGGCCCGAACTTCTTTTACCTCTTCATCTTTCTCGGTTGTCCTGCATCGATAAGAAACAGTAGCCACTTGATCTGACGCTGATGGCGCAGATTGGTAATGGGGTAGGACGCGGCTTCGGTCGTGCCATTCCCGGCACTCGATGATGACGATGTTCTGAGAGTGTCAAACAACTTCTAACATTTTCTTCTATTCTGTTTTGTTTTGTCTTTGTTGTGCAGGTTGAGCGGAGATTTGGAGAACTTAATCGGAGAAGCATGAAGCAATGTCCGGAAACACTCTTTAGGATAGTTAGGAACTTTAGAGAAAAATGGAAATGTGTAATTTACTTCTTTTGTAGTGGAAATAATATTCAATGAAGTTCCTTTTTAATTTTAATATCCCCCTTGTAATTGTAAAAAATATTCTGAATAAAAATTCAAGACACTTTTATATTCCAATTATTTCTCTCTTTTTTGAAGTCAAATGAGTGTTTTTTGAACTTTGAATATTCAACAGGGCTTTGCTTTTTCCTTCAAAACGTAGGATATCTTGTATGATAATCATGTAAGAAAACACCTCATGAATTAAGTAACTTCTTAAATCTCATTCACCTCGATGCATACGAGCAACCAAACATAGATTCTAGCCAACAATATTCTCTCCCACATCATTCCCTCATTTTCTAACCAAACGCGGATATACACCGTAATCACAACAGATTCAGCATCAACGATGACATTGCCCGTAATTGAATTCCACTGACCAAATGATATGAGCAACAATCCAATAATACCCAATTAAACTACGCCTTATTAACAGAAACGGAAATGCTCTGGAAATAAACCATGAGCGATGAAATGGACCTTAAATCCAGTTGTGTTCGACAACCTTTCGATACCAAACACATCGGATTGACGCCTTGATATAATCAAACCATGTGATAAATAAATGCCTCAGAAATAGTGTCTCAAGTGTCTCAAAGCTTAGTAACAGCCCGTCTTCAAAGAATTAACGGAATCCACGTAAAATGACCAAAATACCCCTGGACTCAATCCTGCAAAACAAACACCTCCATGACTTGATAGTGGTTAGCAGATGCACAGATGAGACGCCATGCGAAATGCCTGACTAAATGTAAGGGTAAAATTTGGGGTATTACAGTTGCCCCTATTTAAATAGCTACACCGGATGATTTGAGTGACGGAGACTCGAGGAATCATGGTGGAGGGATTTAAATATAGATAACCAAAAATTTTGCCCTTATATGTGGCGATATGCAATGCTATGGACAAAACGAGAACCGACTAATGCAGACAATGCCATGAATATGATATGATGTGTATGCTGGAATGATGAATGCGAAAAATACTGACGAATACGACGACACAGTGACAGACGCTGCGAGAAGAACACACTGGGGAAAACGGCGCGCTGGGACGGCAGCACAACACTGGGGAATTCCAAAAATGATGGTCAACTGGTGCGAAC